>JAJJWW010002516.1:0-432500 GCA_023531295.1 Papaver armeniacum | reverse complement strand
TGAAAACTGACCTGTTGTGATGTTGGGTCGGTTGCGGGTGACAACTTCTGTTATCATCCATTGGGTGGCGGGTGAGGCCAAAACCAACCCAATCGAGACCCCACATTTATGTCGATAGATTACCCGAAAGTGACAATTTGTTATTTCTGTACGTGAGCAATGACGAGGCATAATGAGGTTGGCACAAAATATCAAGAATCATGCTCCTTTTCCAGACCAGACAAGACATTATTATCTAATCTAATTAAAAAAACACCATATTTATTATGGTTGAGATTTTTGATGGAGATTGTTTTTGGTTTTTTGCTCTGAAAATGAGAATCTAGTGTGGTTTTTTACTTGTAAGTCAAACCTCTTTGTCTGGATTGTGATTCAGACTCCCATTTCTGCAACTGCAAAGGAACTTCTCTGGATTTTCATGGTGAGTTTTTGGTTTTCAATTCTCTTTATACATAATCTTTGCTTCTCAAATTGAAACTTTTTAGGGAATTATTAATGGGTTTTTAGTTAAATCATGTTAAGAATTGTGTTTTGGGGTATTTGATTGGTTACTAGGATTGATTTGATTTTTTTTTTCTCAGAAGAAGAATTTGTAAACATAATCATGGAGAATCTCTGGAATTCATTTTGTGGAGATTCTGATTGTACATACAATGGAGAAACATGTGGTTTTTCTGAATTGTTATATCCTTCTTCATGTGTACATAATGGCATTGTCATTTGCTTAGATGCCCTGCTGTTGTTTGTGTTATTGTCAACTGTTATTTCCAAGCCTTCGTCTACGAGGACAGTTCATAATGCTACGCGTCGGTGTACTTCGTTGGAGATTGTTTCTGCTGTTTATAATGGTTGTGCTGGATTGGTGTACTTGGGTTTGGGGATTTGGATTCATCAAGTTAGTAAACAGACGGGTGTTTTGCCTTGGCATCGATGGTTTGTAGCATTGTTTCAGGGATTCACATGGTTGATTCTTAGTTTAAATGTTAGCCTTAGGGTAAAGAAATTTGGGAAAGGGATGTTGAGGCTTTGTTCTGTAGTTACATGCTTGATTGCGGGGCTTCTTTGTTTATCGGCGTTGTTGGTCCTTATTATTGACAAGAAAGTTTCATTTAACATTGTTCTAGACATACTAATACTTCCTGGAGCAGTGCTTCTGTTGTTATGCACTTCTAGGGGGAACCAATTGGAGGATACAAGTAAAACTGAGGATAGCAATTCTCTTTACACACCTTTGAATGGTGGATCCAATGGACATATTGAAGCAGATATGGGAAGTGAAACACCATTTGCAGAGGCAGGATTTCTTAATAAAATGACATTTTGGTGGTTGAATTCGTTGATGAAGACTGGTAAGGAGAAAACCCTTGATGATGCAGATATACCACAGTTGCGGAAGGTAGATCGGGCAGAGAGTTGTTACTTGTTGTTTATGGACCGATTAAATTCACAGAAGCAAACTAATGCATCTGAACCACCATCAGTTTTATGGACGCTGGTTTTATGTTATCGGAAAGAGATTCTAGTATCTGGATTTTTCGCATTGCTCAAGATACTCACTCTCTCTGCTGGTCCTCTGCTTCTTAATGCCTTCATCAAGGTTGCAGAAGGGAAACAAGCTTTTAAATACGAAGGGTATGTATTGGTTGTGTCATTATTCTTCACAAAATTCTTAGAGTCGTTGGCGCAAAGGCAATGGTACTTCCGTTGTAATTTAATAGGCCTCCAAATCAGATCGATTCTCTCAGCAGCTATCTATAAAAAGCAATTGAGGCTGTCAAGTTCTGCTAAGTTGATCCATTCAGCTGGCGAGATAACAAACTATGTCACTGTAGACGCTTACAGAATTGGTCAATTCCCTTACTGGTTTCATCAGACATGGACAACAAGTCTCCAACTTTGCATTGCACTAGTCATTCTTTTTCATGCTGTGGGGCTTGCTACAATTGCAGCATTGGTTGTAATAGTATTAACTGTGTTATGCAATACTCCCATGGCTAAACTACAGCATAAATTCCAGAGTAACCTCATGGTTGCACAGGATGAGAGACTAAAGGCTATATCAGAGGCCCTTGCGAACATGAAGATTTTGAAGTTGTATGCTTGGGAGACACATTTTAAGAGTGTTATCGAAAGATTGAGGGAAGAGGAACTGAAGTGGTTGTCCGCAGTGCAGCTGCGGAGGGCTTATAATGGAATTCTCTTTTGGTCTTCCCCAGTATTGGTTTCGGCAGCTACTTTTGGGGCATGTTACTTTCTTGGTATTCCACTCTATGCTAGTAATGCTTTCACTTTTCTAGCCACTTTACGTCTTGTTCAGGAACCTGTTCGAGCAATCCCTGAGGTTATTGGTGTCGTTATTCAAGCAAAAGTTGCGCTAACACGGATCATAAGGTTTCTTGCGGCACCGGAGCTACTGGTTGGGATTTCTAAGCAAAAGAAAAGCACAGACCAACTTAGGCGGGCCATTTCTATCAAGTTGGGCAACTTTTCATGGGAAGAGAATCCGTTAAAGCCTACACTAAGCAGTATAAACCTGGAGGTTAAACCTGGTGAGAAGGTTGCTATCTGTGGTGAGGTTGGCACAGGAAAATCAACTATGTTAGCAGCAATTCTTGGAGAAGTTTTGACCACTGAGGGAACGGTTAGTTCTTATATATAGCGATACCTTTCCGGTGTTCGGTTGCTTGGTTATGAAAATTCGTAAACAAATAATGCTTTTCATTTTCACCCCTTCACAGGTTCAAACTTGTGGTAAGATTGCATATGTTTCACAGACGGCATGGATTCAAACTGGAAGTATACAAGATAATATTCTTTTCGGATGCAACATGGACAGAATAAGATACCAAGAAACACTGGAGAAGTGTTCACTTTTAAAGGACCTAGAAATGCTCCCTTTTGGTGATTTGACTGAAATTGGAGAAAGGGGAGTTAATCTGAGTGGTGGTCAGAAACAGCGCATTCAACTGGCCCGTGCTCTCTATCAGGATGCTGATATATACCTGTTGGATGATCCATTTAGCGCAGTTGATGCTCACACAGCTACAAACCTATTTAATGTCAGTTCGTGATTCTTCTTTTTCTAGTTGAAAATTCTCTCTTTTCTACAGTTTACTTTATTCAATTAGTTTGATGGTGCAGGAGTATGTAATGGGAGCTCTATCAGCAAAGACAGTCTTACTTGTGACACATCAAGTCGACTTTCTTCCCAAATTTGATTCTATTTTGGTTAGATTGCATTTCCGATCCTTTTGACTACTCTATTCGTTATACTCAATTCTGAAAACCGACATAATGAATTTTAATAACTGCTAGGAGCATTTTCATATCCGGTTAACCATGAAACAATTTTGTTTCCACTACAGCTGATGTCAGAGGGGCAAATCTTACGTGCTGCTCCTTATCATGTGTTGCTGGCTTCTTGTCCGGAGTTTTCTGAACTTGTAAATGCTCACAAAGACACAGCTGGTTCTGAAAGTTTTTCAGAAGTATCCTTATCTCAGAGTTCTGGAACCTCCTTAAAAGAAATCTCTAAATCTTATAGTGAGAAGAAGTTGAAATCAGTTGGTCATCAGTTGATTAAGCTTGAAGAGAGGGAATCTGGAGACACCGGTCTAAAACCATACCTGCAGTATCTGAATCAGAGCAAAGGCTTCATCTTCTTCTCTATAGCAATGCTGGCGCACCTCATGTTTGTGGGTGCACAAGTACTTCAGAACTCTTGGATGGCTGCGAATGTTGAGAATCCTCAAGTCACTAAGTTACGGCTGATCGTAGTTTACTTAATTATTGGCTGTTGCACAATTATACTTTTACTTGTTAGATTGCTTTCTACAGTTGCCATGGGTCTTCAATCATCAAAGTCCGTATTTTACCAGCTATTGAACTCTCTTTTTCATGCTCCGATGTCTTTCTTTGACTCCACACCTTTGGGAAGGATACTGAGTCGGGTAAGAGCATTAAAACAAGAATTAAATTGAAGTTATTAATTGATTGATATTATCTATTAAACCTTATATCCATGTTTCTTCTGTAGGTCTCTGCTGATTTGAGTATTGTAGACCTTGATATTCCATTCAGCTTAACACTTTCTGTCGTTGCAACCATGGGTACATATGCTAATCTTGCGGTATTAGCCGTTATTACTTGGCCAGTGTTATTTGTCTCCATACCCATGATACTACTGGCAATCTGCTTACAGGTATTGTTCCAGGCTTGCTTGTTCATTTTCAATTGCCTCTTTTGATATACTTTTAACTTTGTGGAATACCCTTTGTCCCTTAGAAATACTACTTCGCTTCTGCAAAAGAGTTCATGCGAATCAATGGAACAACTAAATCTATGATAGCAAACCATCTTGCGGAATCCATTTCAGGGGCAATGACTATCAGAGCATTTGAGGAGGAAAATAGATTCTTTGCTGAGAATCTGGACTTGATAGACAAAAATTCAAGTCCATTTTTTCACACTTTCTCAGCAAACGAGTGGTTGATCCAACGTTTGGAAACACTAAGTGCCATTGTCCTTTCCACTTCAGCACTTTTGATGGTTTCGCTTCCTCCAGGAACATTTAGTTCAGGTAGGTGTCATCTTTTCTGTTCTTTCAAGTTGCAACATCTATATTGATTATGTTTTGCATGTTCCACTAAATGCTTATATGATAACTTATCTCTTTCTGCAGGATTTATTGGAATGGCATTGTCATATGGTCTTTCTTTGAATATGTCCCTCGTTTTTCTATCCAGAACCAGTGCACGTTAGCAAATCATATCATTTCTGTTGAAAGACTGAATCAATATTTGCACATTCCCAGTGAAGCCCCAAAAGTCATTGAAGGGAACCGACCCTTACCTAGTTGGCCCTCTATCGGCAGAGTGGAGATTCTTGATTTAAAGGTAAATCTTTGTGAAATATTTCCATATTTTGCATTGTCATGTTTAATTTAATAAATATTATTGAATTTGATGGCTTGGTCGCAAGCAGATCAGATATCGGCCCAATACTCCACTTGTTCTTCAAGGAATCAGTTGCACATTCGAAGGAGGGCACAAGATTGGGATTGTTGGCAGGACCGGTAGTGGGAAGACAACTATGATAGGTGCTCTGTTCCGTTTGGTAGAGCCAGTAGGAGGGAAAGTTGTCATAGATAACATTGACATCTCTACCATCGGACTTCATGATCTGAGATCTCGGTTAGGTATTATACCTCAGGATCCTATTCTCTTTAATGGTACCGTGAGATACAATTTGGATCCTCTATGTCAACACTCTGATCAGGAAATTTGGGAGGTATAATTTATGCTGACATTATACAATTGAACGAAATTACAAGAGCAAATATTCCTTTACCGCACTAACAGGGATGATTTTCATGTATGCTTTTAAGGTTCTTGGAAAGTGTCAGCTTGAAGAAGCAGTACAAGAGAAAGGAGATGGACTGGATTCATTAGGTACTATTGCAAGTTATTGATTGTCGTTCCATTGTCTTAGCAGTCCTAGTGATTAATGTATCAATTTGATGTTACAGTTGCTGACGATGGATCGAATTGGAGCATGGGCCAACGCCAGCTGTTCTGTTTAGGTCGTGCACTGTTGAGGAGATGCCGAATTCTAGTGCTGGATGAAGCCACTGCATCAATTGACAATGCAACAGATTCTATTCTACAGAAAACCATAAGGGTTGAGTTTGCAGACTGCACTGTCATCACTGTGGCTCACAGAATTCCAACTGTGATGGACTGCACAATGGTGCTTGCCCTCAGTGATGGTAAGCTTTATAATGCCTCTTAACCTAATATTTACCAAACAGAAACTTTTCCGAGTGTTCTTATAAACGCGTCTGCATTTTCATTAAACTAATGTGTTTCTCATGTTTGTCAGGAAAAATAATGGAATACGATGAGCCTATGAAATTGATGAATAGGGAAGGATCTCTTTTTGCGAAGCTCGTTAAGGAATACTGGTCTCATAGTCACTCTGCAGATTCTTCATGAAGTAATAGCCATTAGAGAAAACTAAGAGTATAAGAGCTGACCTGAGGATGGAATCCGTAATAAGACGATCACAAGGTTTTCACATTAGGGTGAAGAAGTATCAAGCACCATTAGCGATACGTTCTGTAATAAGGTTTTCACTTACTTGTAGTTGTAGGTTTCACGATCTGTAAGGTTTTTTAAACCGGAAAGCTGTAAATACTCGAAATGTAAACTAATTAACTTGAATATCAAATCCGAGGTGGGACGTCATTAGCCCATACATTAGATGTTTTATACGATGAGAACTTAGCTAAGTCGTGAGTAGCTTCATTTGTGTCTAGACTGCTGTACATGCCATTAACATCTTCAAAAGCTGATAACTGGTTTTAAATATCATGCAACAAACCTCGAAAAGGTCCGGTAAGGAGGAAGTTAGGGGTTCAATCCCCGCCACCGTAAAGGTTTGTGGTAGATTAGTTGTATAGTGGGTTGAGCGGTGTTGGGTCTTGCAGTGGGACCAATCCAACTGGCTGGGTTCGGGTAGGGGCCTGGGTCCGGCTTTCGCGTGTTCAAAAAAAAAAAAAACCTCGAATTTTCCATGGAAAGCAGTTGAGGTCGCCTTTGATCAGGTGCACCGCCGTTAGGCAATCTCTTTCTAGAATGATATTTCAATAGCCCTGTTCTTTAGCCAGTTTTAGGCCTAGTTGACAACCGTTTACGGCCATGTTCGTCTCTAGCAACAACCGACCAAGCACTCTCATATGTCTGTGTTGCGCCAAAGCCTGCGGAAGCGTTAGGTTTGCACTACTAGGAGGTATCTCAATATCGCCAAGAACACAATCACACATACAAGAAGAACAAGTATTTAACGAGGTTGAATCCTCGAGAAGGAATAAGCAATTTTATATATCACCATATAGGTTGGAATATACAAAGCCTAAGCAGAGAAGAAGAGAACTCTTACTAGTTCTGGTGTGTCTTCTCTAGTTCTCTCTACGACTATTTATACACATCAATAGGACTGGACACATTCCTTAACAAGGATTACTTTCCTACAAGTATAGGGTCTCCTAACTTAGCTCTAAGAAACAAACCTCTTAAGCTGCTATACTTAGGACAAAAGTACTTGGTTTCCTTAACCAACTAGATTTCCTAATCTAGACCTTGACCGACCTACCAACAATTCTCCAGCTCGGATCATGCATTCATGCATGAGACGATCAATAGATAATATCACCTCCATCTTCCAACGTCGATTGAACCATTACTGGCTGCCTAAGTATCCTCAATATGAATCAAACCCGACCGTAGTTCTCTCAAATGGCCTTGCTAGAAGACCTCCACCAAGTTCCTAAGAACCTTGATAGACGCATTTATGTGTCTATATTAGTCTCAATTCTCTGTAATGTTAGTACTCGATTTGCGCTTATTTTGGTATTTTATGTCTTTGTAGGTGTTTTTGGAGAAATAAGCTTTTGCGGGAAAATTGGCTCGAAAAGTGGTATTTGCGCTCGTGGGAGAAAATTGCTATTCGGACTCTCGCTATGGATAAGGGGTATCCAAATTACTAAGGGGCACCCTCAGGATACCCAAGGCATCTGCTATTCGCACCCCTAATCTGGATAGGGGGCGTCTCACCTTCTTCATTTGAATTCTCAAAAATGGCGGGAAACTTTGTACAACGAAGTCAGTTTTGGGATTTGATTTTTGGAGCTCTTTCAGGGAGATTCAACCAGAGATTTTGATGAGATGGACTTCTCATGGTCAGACAGGGTTTCTATGGTTATTATGATCGATTGAAATGGGCTGGAAAATTAGTTCTCGAGGAAACATGGGAGGGAAAAGTTAGCGGACCTGTTTGATTTATGCAATTGGTTTTGAACGAGAGTTTAGGGGATTTATTCACAGGAATGATATGATACTACCTTGGTGCATCGAAACAGGAAGGATGAAGGCTTTGGTTACGTGAAATAAGGGAAGATACTCTTTCCTTTTCAAAACAGAGAGGTAGACTTATATCGGGTATTTTTGGTTTATGAAGGAAGTTACGTGGGAATGGGAAGAGAGGATATCCTCTACTAGCCGCAAATATATCCTAGGAAAGCTAATTGACAGCACAGGAAGCCAACAGAGGAAAGAAAGGGAGATTTTCCCGTGACTTGGTGCGAACGAAAAGAGAAAAGATAATTCGAGTATTTCTCGATTTTATTGATCTGTTGGGTATAAAAAGAGTGGAGGGGACTCATAAAAAGGTGGAAGAGTTTGGGGAAGTTTGGAGAGTGGCAGAGAGGCAAAATCCCAAGTTGCAGGATTCTGTTTCTGCTGGTGTCTTGCTCAAGAACACGAAGAACATTGAACCAAAGAATAGCCGTCGCGACGACCTCGAAACAACGACAAAATGGTCGTTTATTACTGAAAATCATTGTAAGCACTTTTATTATTATTTTTTCAATACAATGATTAATGAAATTTTCTCCAATCTTCGTTCTATGAGCAGCTAAATTTCTTTTCTAGGGTTTTGGAGGAAACTATTTTTGATGGGTAATATTTAGTAATTAATTTCTTTGGCATATTTACTCCAAAAATTGTGTTTTAATTTGTCTAAAAATTCTCTCTTCTTTACATGCTTCGTGAAAACTGTTTTGGGTAGTTTCTACCGTTCTTTTATAAGCGAATGAGGATTAGGCCTTAGAATAGCGAC
This sequence comes from Papaver armeniacum, assembly GCA_023531295.1. Classification (NCBI taxonomy): domain Eukaryota; kingdom Viridiplantae; phylum Streptophyta; class Magnoliopsida; order Ranunculales; family Papaveraceae; genus Papaver; species Papaver armeniacum. The sequence continues at coordinate 423,824 of JAJJWW010002516.1, read as the reverse complement.
GAAAGTCATAAAAAAGAGCATGTAGTGTTATATCTTCCAAAGCATGAGATTGAGTTCGAAAATTTTTTTGAGTAAAGTCGGAGTATTATGTCAAAGTTTTATTTATTGAGTTTACCATCATTAGAAGTAGCGGAATCCAAAGACCTAGACTCATCTCTCCTTGTTAAAAAAAATCAATTTTAATTAGTTTGTCTTAGTATTTTATTTAGGTAAGTCTTAAAATCAACCTCAACGAGTCCGAGCGAACGACACTCTACTTACCACTGTAAAACTACAGCAAACCTGTACCCCAAAAGGGTCTTTCACCAAACCGGAAGGATGTGGATCAATTTCGAACAATGTCGAAACTTGATCCCAGATACTACTTTAGTCAACATATCAGTTGGATTGTCTTTGGTATCGATCTTCACAAGTAGAATGTCTTCTTCTTCAATAATTTCTCTCACAAAGTGAAACCGTACGTCTATATGTTTGGTTCTATCATGATGCACTTGATTCTTAGCCAAATAAATTGCACTTAGATTGTCACAATGCACAGGTAGTTGGTCTTGCACAACTCCTAAGTCATCTAGCAAACCTTGTAACCATATAGCCTCCTTAAATGCCTCTGTCACTGCCATATACTCCGCCTCCGTAGTTGAAAGCGCCACAATAGGCTGCAATATTGATCTCCAACTAACTGGTGCTCCTGCTATGGTAAATACATAACCTGTAGTTGAACGTCTCTTGTCCAAATTACCAGCATAGTCAGAATCCACATACCCAACACACAACTGATTGTTTCTTCTATCCTTCACAAACTCCAAGCCAACATCAATCGTACCATAAAGATACCTCAAAATCCATTTCACAAAGATGCCAATGTCCCTTACCAGGAAAATGCATATAACAGCTGACCATACTAACTGCATGTGAAATGTCCGGCCTTGTACATACCATCGTATACATCAAGCTACCAACAGCCTCAGCATATGGGACTTGGGCCATATACTTTCGTTCTTCTTTAGTAGTAGTGGGAGACATACGAGCATTCAACTTAAAATGAGCAGCAAGGGGAGTACTTACAGATTTAGTTCCTTCGTAGACACCAAACTTCTGTAACACTTTCTTCAAATATGCCTTCTGAGACAAGCAAACCTTACCCTTCTCTCTGTCACGTTGAATCTCCATACCAAGAATATTCTTAGCCTCTCCTAGATCTTTCATCTCAAACTCATATGACAACTTGCACTTCAAATTATCAATATCTTTCTTGTTATTCGATGCAATCAGCATATCATCGACATACAATAGAAAATATATGAAATACCCATCATGTAGCCTTCTTGAAGTATACACAATGGTCATAGTGACTTCTTGTGTATGTTTGGCCTATCATAAACTGGTCAAATCGCTTGTACCATTGTCTTGGAGACTGCTTCAGCCCGTACAATGATCTCTTTAGTTTACATACACAATTTTCTTTTCCATCAACCTTGAACCCACTCGGCTGAGTCACATAGATCTCCTCTTATAGATCACCATGTAAGAACGCCATCTTAACATCTAGCTGAACAAGGTCTAAATCATATTGTGCTACCAAGTCCAACAAAATACGGATTGATGAGTGTTTTACCACCGAAGAGAACACCTCATTGTAGTCAATCCCTTCTCTTTGGGCATAACCTTTTGCAACTAACCTTGCCTTGTAGCTTACTTGATTCATCGAAGATCCTTGTTTCTTAGCATATACCCACTTGCACCCTATAGCCTTCTTACCGTTCGGAAGCTTCATAAGAATCCATGTGCCATTCTTGTAAAGAAACTCCATCTCGTCCTTCATTGCTCCTTCCCATTCTTTACACTCTGCACTGCGTACAGTTTCTAAATAGGAAGTAGGAGTACCATCTTCAACAACTGGTAATGCATAAGCAATGTAATCATTCATCCAACCAGGGCTTCTGGTTGATCTTCTCGTTTCTTTGGTTGCTATGGTCTCCGTGACCGTAGCTTCTGTATCTTCTACTGACTCTTGTTCCTCTTCCTCAATAGTGTCACTATCATTTGGAACTTCAGTAGTTACCTCTCTTGCAGACCCAGTGTCTTCAGAGGTATTCTGAACAGATACAGACTTAACTGGATTTGGTGGAGTTGCTTATATTTTTTACAATTTTCAATTATTCTTTTAGATTTAATGTTAAATACAACATTTACATGGGTATAATAAACTTTATATAAAAAATATTCGAATCAAGCCTACATGATGAATATAAAAAAAAAAACAGAAAATGGGTTATTTGGCCAAAACGGTACTTTTCCTGGTTCAGATGGACGGGTAAACTTTCTGCCTGGGTGAAATGGACAGGAGATATTTAAAAGTGTAACTGACAGAAACACCCTTTATCTATCTTCTCTCTATTTTCTCTCCGCCATCTCGTTCTCTCCGCCATATCAAAAATCCGATCTATTTCTCCCCCTTCTATTTTCTTCACCACAATCATCTTGTTGCAAACGCTGAAATTAGTTTCTCCACCGTCTTCATCATCTTTATCCATCATTTCATCGTCTTTTTCCACCGTCTACATCAACAATATCATCATCTTTGTCCACTGTTTACATCAACAATATCATCACCGTTTAAATTGAAGACTTCATTGTTGAAATTGGCTTTTCACCGTCTGCAAACACCATCTCGAGCAACCTAATTAGGGTTTGAACAGATCAATTTCCCAAAATGTCACCTAGAACTCGTAAGTTCCCAAACCCTAACTCTATTTTGAAACTGGTTTGCATCTTGTTGTTGTATATGTATTGGATGAAACTAATTTTCAAAATTGCATGCTTAAATTTTTGAATTGGTTGAAGTACCTGGGTGTAACTTGGTTATTTTTATTTATTTTAGCATAAATTAGGTTGTTGTTGAATGCACCTGTGTTGGAGGAAACTGGTTTTCATATTGTTTTGTTGTATTGATGGTTAGCTGTATTGGATGAACCTATATTTGAGGTCAGCTGTATTAGATGAACCTATATTTGAGGTCAGTTGTATTGGATGAAACTGGTTTGCATCTGGTTGTTATAATAATGATGTAACTGGTTATCTGTATTACATAAAGAGATGAAACTAGTCTGGTGCCAAATGCACAATGGTTTTAGGTCATTAAACTGATATGTAGAAACTGGGTTTCATCTAGCTCTAATTTAGGATGTAACTGGTTTCATCTGATACCTGATGAAATTGGTTCTCGTCTAGCTTTAAAGATATGATGTAACTGATTTTCATCTAGCTTTAAAATAGGGTTTAACTGGTTTCAATTTAAATTATTGCAGGAAGCAATGGGGATATTGAGTTGGAAGCAAAGGATAAGACAATCTTGGAAAGAAGGAACAAATGGAATTATATATGGTTTCAAGATGGAAAAGAGGTGTTGATATTCATGGGGTCTATGTTGTTGATGGTGATGACATTGGAGGAGAAATGGGTTTCTAATGAATCTGATGGGTGGTCACAGTTGGTGCAATAATAGGTTTGTGATTGGTATTGCTTCCAGAGATGGATGTGTAGAGCAATAGAAGAGAGTATGAATCTCAGGTTGTTGTTGACTGGCTGAGTAGATGGATCCGGTGTTGTTACCATGAACTTGAAGCTATACTCTAGGTTTTACTGAGATAGTGATTGTGTTGCAGGTTGAGATTGCAGCTGACCTAGTGGTGCTGGTGAAACATGGATGAGCTGGTGAAGTTTTGATGTGGGTGCTACAATGGCATGAGTAATAGATTGCAGGTTTGCTCGATTTGTGGAGTTTGCAAGGGAGTTACAGAATGATTTGAAGAGATCCATAATTCTGGTATTGTTTGTTCATGGGTGTAGTCTAAGGAAGAAGATGATTACAAAATGAGTAGACCTTGTATATGGAATACTCAGCGACGAAAGTAGGCGATGGAAGTTGAACAAGGACTAACAATGCCGTTTCATTTCAGTTTTTTAGCAATAAGTCGCAACAACAAAATATTAATGTAAATTAAGTTTAAGTTTTTTGTTTGTAAAAATTTATCTTTGCATGCGTTTATGACCTGGATTCATCCATGGATGTATATTTCTTAATTGCAGGTCAATTAATATGAAAAATTTACTTAAATTAACTATAACTTGTTGATATTTCATACAATCTAGTCTGAATATGCGGGATGAAATCCAGATGCATCTTGACAAAAATATATATTTTTGTTTGAATAAGCAGGATGAAACTGGTTTCATCCAAGATTTTTTTTTCTTCAGAGTGTCCAGGATAAAAAAAAATGTTGAAATGATCAGGATGCAATTGGTTTCATCTTGTCCAAAAATCTGGGTTTTTCAAAATATGCAGGATGAAAAAAGTTTCATTCTGATTTAATATATGTTGTTCCTGAACTCATTCAAGTTTTACCATAAAAAAAATGAAGAGCATCTACGATTGGACATGAGTTAGTAGAATGCATAACCATAGAAAGAATTTGGAAATTCAAAGCATCTGCAAGAATTATATGAATAAAGTAAATGTTATTATTCAGTTGAATACATAAATAAAAAATACATGAAAAGCTAATGAGCAAGGTTTTTAAATCGTGAATCGAAACGTGAATCGTTTTTCTAATTTTAAGAATCGAATCGTATGTTGAATCGTGAATCGTAGATTCATGGGTGATTTTTGAATCGTATAAATATCAAATATAAATGTATATAAATAGACATAAAGTTGATGTTGATGCAATTTATTCAATGAAATATGGTTAGAAACGTATAAATAGACAACAAGTTCACATTTATCACCAAATAAGCCATAGCACAGTGGTTTGAACAAGCCTTTCTAGGCTAGAGAACACGAGTTCGAATCACTTGGCTAGTATTTTTTTCCAAGTTTACTAGAAATCAGCAGGTCAAAGCATACAGTCAAAGTCAAAATCGCATAAAAAAGAGAATATGTCCGATTTAGGGGAAGATTCGATTCTTCCTCACGAATCAAATCGAGTTCAAATTTTACGGAGCGACTCGTACGATTCAACTCGTGAATCGTACGAGTTTAAAAACCTTGCTAATGAGTATTGAGTAATACAAGATGAACCTGGATTCATCTATGCTAAATCATCACATGAAAAAACACAGTTCACAAACAATTGAATTAGATTATTAACTGAACTTAAAAACATATCATCTGAAATCTAATTCGGTACGATTAATATTGAATTCAGAAACCCCTAAAAGATCACGAGTAAAAATCCAAAGTTAATAAAAAATAAAACACATAGCAATAGCTAATGAAACTTCAATTTTTCTTCAACCCGGAGCTTATACCAGCGGAACCCATTTTCAGGCACACATCGAGAACCTAGTCTTCTCATCACCATCGACTTCCATTACGATCAAATATCATATCCAAACTTGAACGAAAATCTGTAATTTCCTTTTGAATAATGACAATGGAGGACATAAAGATTAAAGAAGCATGTTCTTCCGATTAAGAGAATCTGCTGTTTTACAAACTTGAAATCGAATCGGAAGAATCTGTTTTGAATCTATTTTGAATATTTTCAAAAGATGCTTGGTAATTTTTCATCGAGAATCTGTTTGAGGATGAAGAAGCATGTTCTTCTTTGGATCGAAAGTCTTTTTCGCCCGAAATTAAAGAAGACAAGGACATATTGGTCCATTCCAGTTAATTAATAAACAAAATTCTGGGTGAAATATCCAAAATGGATAATTGAAAAGTATTTTTTTGATTCATGTCCATTTAAAAAGTATCAAAACGTACAAGACTACAAGTCTGTTTTACCCAGGAATTGTTGATTTTGGTCTTTTTAACCAATTTTGTAAAAAAATAAATAGTAAAAGATACCCGGACTCGACGAGTATTTAATGTTTATATCAGGTATGGTTCTGGGTCCATTAAATTAGGACTCAAACGTCTAGTTTTCTTTCTTTAGATCCGGTTTCGGGTCCTACAGTATCTAGGAGGAACCACACCCATTCACAACTTTAACGATAACCATTAGAACTAGACTGTATTCTTTTTTAACCGAAACTAAAAACTGGGATTTTTACACACATATTTTTACAATTAACCGCCTCAGTCGAGTAGACCTAACCCCTAAAACTCAACCCGATGGGATGCGTCAATTGTATTGAGCCTCATCTAGGGGTGAGCATTTGGATTGAATCTGTTGAGTTGGTTTAGCCCATCCTTTTTTTTTCCGGGTGGGTGTCCAGCTCGTACATTAATGATGGTTTGGATGCAGGCGCAATATGTAGGATCCAACAGATTCTGGATCGAATGTGGATAGTGCCTTGAAAATTTGTTGGACATCCACACCCGCTACATTATATATATAAAACTTTCGTAAAATATGGGTGTACAATATTTTAGTTACATTGATCCATTATACATTATTCATCTTATTTCTTCATCATTTTGTTTTTACCATGATAAAATTGCCATATATTCGGCCAGAATGTTGTTCGGACCATCATTCAGCTGTCATCCAAGTCATTCATCCAACCCACCATCCTGCCCAGTCTGCCATGAATTCAATTTTCGATCTATGGTCAAAGTCAATTGTCAGTCAACGGTCAAAGTCAATTATCGTCCAACGATCAATGACAACATCAAGTAGTCAAGACCCTATCTACTCGACCGGTCCAAAGGTCAATTTTGTTTAGTGTACTTCACCTGTCCAGTTCGTCCAACTCGACTTACCCAACTCAGTTCGTGGATTGGATTCTCCCGACTTGGTCCATTTATGCTCCTAGTCAATATTTCGGCCATGTTGTAAGCCAGTCTACTATCCAGTTTGTCAAACATGTTGCCAACCATGTTCCCAACCAGTCTTCCATCTAGATTGCCAGCCCATTATGCCTCCAAACAAGTATGCCTCCAAACAAGTCGTCAACTCGGATAATCTTCCATCAAATCGTGTCTCATTCGATGCGTCAAAGCTCGATTTACTATATAGAGTTTATGCTTTCTTTGCTATTTTTCTTGTGAATTATGTACGCGGTCAATATGCAACCAACTACAAAAGTCAACAACAATTGCTTTGCCGCCGGTAAAATTCAAGGCCCACCAACCTTATCATTTGGTCGAAAATTGTTCTCATCTGTTGGTCCATCGAGAGCATAAGGAAATGGAGGTCAAGAAGTATGGACCGTTTTTACCAATCCAATGCCAGAATCCATACTCACTTCCGAAAATGAAGGTTCCAAGTTTCTCTTGTTTTTATTTTTATATCTCATTCGTTATGCGAGGGAATTGAGTGTTTTTTTCAAATAGGCTCATTGTGATTTCCTTTGGTTTCGATTCCCTACAAAATCGGTGAAAATTGATGTGTTTCAAAAAAAATAAGGCAAATGGGAAGGAGGTTGGTGATTGAAATAGAAATGGGTATTCAAAATAGATTTGAGGTTTGGTGGAGCGACAAGGAAAATTGCAGTCAGGTCAAGGTGGAAAGAGTCATCGACCACCATATCATCTTCAATGTTCGTATAAGTTGTTGATTTGATTTATATGCACAACATGCTGTTTGCAATTGCGAGTATAAAGTTATGTATGAGATGAAAACTATTGGGTTTATTTTTTTATCCAAAACATGCTCGTGTTCAATGTTCGTAATCTTTGGTGTGACGAATTTTTATCCACAACATGATCAAGTATAAAGTTCGTATATTATGTCGTGTCGATTTTCTATCCACAACATGTTCATGTTCAAAGTTCAGAACGCCGTTGTGAGGATTTTCTATCCACAACAAGATCGAATACAATGTTCGCGAATCCTGTTGTGTTAACTATTCTTACACAACACGAGATTAAAGTTCGTTTAAGCTTTTATAGATATGTTCGGAAAATTGTTGTGTTCACTTTTCAGTCGTCAACATGATTGATTTTCGAAGTTCATGCTATACATTGTGTTGATTCTCAGTCCCCAACATGATTGATCTTTAAAGTTATCGAAAATTATTGAGTTTATTTCCGTCCACGACGTTATCAACTACGAAGTTCGTGATAGTTGTTACGTAGACTTTTCAGTCCCCAACATTATCAAGCTCAAAGTTCGTTATAGTTGCTGCTTGGGAGATTCTGCAGTAAATTTAGTTCTTGTATAAACTTTCTATCCGCAACATGATCGAGTTTAAAGTTTGTTATATTGTTGTCTGATATATTCTCCAACAACTTGATTTATTTTATAGTTCGGAGGAGTTGTTCCCTGAAAAATTATCAGCAATATGCTCGGAAAATAAAAATGGCAATCACCACCACCGGGAAACATCAATGTAGCCAGTAGACATCCTTTTCACCATATCAATAAAGTTGAAATAACACTTCCCATAAGGTATATATGCAGAACTTATTTATTTATTTTTGTATCACTTCGTAGCATCATGCATATCATCTTAAATATCTACAATGTGGCAAGCGTTTTCACATGCCATGTCATGAAAAGATACACATATCTCAACTTTGTACACATCGATCTTGAATAGCAGGATTGGCACCTGCGCGAATTCTTGATAACAGAAATCCCTCATCCACTTTCCATGTGCGAGCGAGATGCAGCAAGGAAGTACACCCTTGTGCGAGCATTAAGCAGCATGACAATCACTATCATCTTGGGGCGAGTTGTAAATCACTTCAACTGCGATGACCATCTCTTGGAGGCGAGATATATAACATCTCGACATATAAAGTGGTTCTTTTGCGACGTGTTACGTAACACTCTATACGCTTTGGGGCGATAGTTACGTAGCACTTAAATGTAATGCGGAATTCATCTCCGGGAAATCACAACAAAGGAAGATTCAAACTTCTTAATCCTAAACCGAGTTACGGGATTAAGAAGAGGCGAGTATACACCATAATTTTTTGATGCAAATATCGTCAAGATGCAACGTTAAAAGAAGCATGCATATGACTGATGTATTCCCGTCGTTTTCAAGTGTTACAGTATAGTTTTTCTCATAGCTACTGCACTCAAGATGATCACAACTGGTGCGGTACAATTGATCACAACTGCTGCAGTCCAGTTTTGCTTGTAATTGATGCAGTGCAGGTTCGTTTAACTATTGTAGTCTAGTTGATCGCAACTGCTGCAGTCCAGTTCCACCGCAAACTGCTGCAGCCCAGTTTTCTTAACAATTGTTGCAACTCAATTTCGCAACAACTGCTACGCAGCTATTCTTCATGTGCAATTTCACCAAGAATCGATGGGGTGCCTGTTTCTCCAAAGAACCATTGCAGTCCAGTTTCACGCAACTATTCCAATCTAGTTTCATGCTTATGTTGGAGACCAATTCGGCCTTTTGCCAGTTTTTTCCTACAACAATGGTTCGTCCTCACCTGTTATCATTCAGTCTTCCAACCATAACAACTTCACCTGGTTATGGCGTCTTGATTATGATTTTTGCAAACAATGAGGAAAAGTTGCTTCTTACTTCAACAACAACAATTCACACTTGGGAGAGAATTTCATCAACGACTGTCAATACAAAAAGTAAAATGAATATCTTAACCCCCACAACAAGTTAGAGGTTAAGAGCAGGCAATGTTTGTACTATAAAATATCCACATATATGGCCAAAATATTGCTTGGACCACCATTAGCTGTCATCCAGCCCTCAGCCTTCCTAGTCTACCATGAAGTCAACTGTTGGGCGATGGTCAAAATCAATTATCAGTCAACCGTCAAAATCAATATTAAGTGATCAAGACACTGTCCACCCCATCGGTCCGCCTTAATATATTTCACCGGTCTAGTTCATCATAATCGACTTACCCAACTCGGTACGTGGACTGGATTTCCCAGTTCGGCCCATTTATGTTCCCAGTCAATACTATCTAGTTTTGTCAAACATGCTGCCGGCCATGTTGCCAACTAGTACGCTATCCAGACTACCAGCCCATTATGCCTCTCAACAAATCAAGCTAGTCTTCCAATAAGACATGTCACCAAAGATCGACAGTCGCAGTCAACATGCAGCCAACAACAGAAGTCAACCCGGCGGTCAAAGTCAAGGCCCGACAGTCAAATCCGCTGGTCGATGACAATTTGGCCCATTTTTACCAATCCAATTCTAGAATCCGTCATGTAGGTGTTTGTACCCCTAATATTCTACACAAATAAATGGGCTAACTTAGGCCTCCAAAACTCCTGCTAGTGGCTAAGGAGGGTTCATTGGGCCTAAGGTGCTTCCCTTGTTTACCCAAAAATGGCTAACTAGGCCTAACAAACACCCCATGTACAAGCCCATGGGCTAAAAAGTTTCACAAACACAAGCGTTCCACGTCACCATCGACACGTCATCAGAGGTGCCACGTCACCAACACAACACGTCAGCAAAACAGATGCCACGTCAGCATAGACGTTGACGTGGCAGACGCCACGTCAGCAGGCGGGATGACGTGGCAGGTGACATGTTAGCAAATGGATGCCACGTCACCAGGCAAGATGACATGGCAGGTGTCACGTCAGCAAATGATGCCACGTCAGCACAGACGATGACGTGACAGTCGCCGCGTCAGCAGGCGAGATGACGTGGCAGGTGCCACGTCAGCACAGAGGGATGACGTGGCAGGTACCACGTCAGCACTATGTGCCACGTCACCAACTTCCGCCGGCGGCCCAAATGAGCGGCAATCGGGGCGATTAATCGCCGATTAATCGGCAATTAATCGGCAAAAAATCGGCAATTTATATTTCTTTTATGTTTCAGTGAAGCCCGTTGCAGCATAATTCCGTAGCCCTCGGATGATTCCGCCCCATTCTGCTTGCCTAACGGATTCCTGCGCCCCACTGTAAACTTTGCTTCTACAACATTCCAACAGCCATGCAAGGGTCAGTTACACTAGAGCCATGAAGCCATCAAAGCTGGCCAGTTATCACATGCGGCATGCGGGACCAGTCAATGCCAGTTACTGCTGGGAGGCATGCAGGGGCCAGTTATGGCAATCAATATCTGCCATAAAATCAAAGGAAATAAACTGAAATTCGCTCATATAAATAAAGGGTGGATAAACCCAAAAAGGGAAGCAATCTTCCATACCAAAATCTCCTGTGAAAAATTCATTACTGACTTTAGCATCAGAGGGTTTTTTGCAGGTACCCCCCTTTTTTCTCCATAATTCAATTGAAGATCCAGTCCACGAATCAATTATCAGCAAAATCATCATACATATTTCTGTGTTTGGGGTAGGAGGAATTTTACCTTACAAACAGTGGCGCCGACTAAGGGTTTCGAGAAAAGATTATCGAGTTTTACCAAATCGAGTTATGGCAATAGTTAGACAGACTGCACGAAGGTCTGATTCTAACAACAATTCCCAACCGCGCAGGAGACGCGAAATTGAGAGGAACGAAATTGAGGTTCAATCTGCACCTGCTATACCCACTGGAAACAGACAGGGTCAAGATCATACTCACAACAGATCACTGGATCGTGGACGAGACCGAGATCGTTTTCGTGACAGAGCTCCAGATCTGAATCGGAGAAAGGAAAAACAACGTCTGATCGATAACGAAGTTATTGACGTTGATGGGGAAAACCCATATGTTCGTGGAAACAAAGGGTATGCGTTCGGCAGCCCATCTAGGAGGAATCGCAATCGACATGATCTGCGTGATGGCCGCACCGCGACTCCCAGTACAGAGGAAGAACAACTACTGAATCGGCTAGACGAGTTAGAGAAGGAGAATGCTCTACTGAGATTAGAATGTGAAAATCAACCTCGGCCTAGGTCTGGTGTTTTGAATAATCAGAGGGTCCGATCTGTTTGGCAACGCCTTGGAAGTCGGATTGAACCACAAGTTGCAGACTCTAACAGAGATATGATCAATCTTGATCGACCAGACAGGAATCTATTGGTCATTGGAGAATTACTGAAACGACCCAGGCGAGCAGGAGGTCGGACAGCTGCAACTCAACAGAGCGCAGCCAGAACTACGTCTCATTCAAAACGGCTCAGGAATGACGAGAATGAAGCTCGAGACCAACACGACGAGGGTGACTTTTCGGACGATTACTATGCTCGTTCGGAGCAAGGCTGGCATGGCAGAGAGACTACTCTGCACCGAAGAAAGAAAATGAGATCGGATAATCATATTCCAGAGGACTGGGATTATGAGCAGGAAGGTAGTTCCTCATATGGCGACCTAGACGCGATAACAGAGGCTCATCTTGCCAAGATGATCGAAAAAGTGATGATGAAAAAACAATCCCGAGAAGAAAAGATGGAAAGGCTACATCGAGCATCAGGAGCACCTTTCAAGCAGAATATCAGAGAATTCAGGCCGCCAATGAATTTTTTGGTTCCAAAATTACCGGAATTCGATGAGAAAACCGATGATCCAGATCAGCACGTTTTACACTATGAGACCGCCATGTCCTTGTGGCAGTACAACGACGAGTTGATGTGTAAAATGTTTCCGCAATCCCTGACGGGAGGAGCTATTTCGTGGTTCAATCAGCTTCCAGCACAGTCGATCGGGACTTACCATAAGCTGATCGATGATTTTTGCTCTAACTATAAGTACAACAAACGTGACCGGAAAGGATGCCATTCACTATTCCTTTTAGGAATTCGGAAGGAGGAAAGCATCAGACAATTCACTAGGCGTTTCAAGCAAGAGTTAGCGGACGTGGATGGAGCCAACGACCAAGTTGTTATTGCAGCATACAAACAGGCTTACCAGCATGATCAAAGAGGTGTGTACGGTTCTTTGGTCAAGAGACCACCAAAAACTTTGGAAGAACTATATGATCGAGTAGAAGAATACGCCCGAGTGGAGGACGATTCTAAAGCTCGAGAAGAAGTTCACAAATCGTCCAATCATCAAAACGATGGGAAGAAAGAAAAATCCAAGAACCATTCGAACGGACAGCATAATGATCGCATGGATGTTCGAGAGAAAAATCAAGGTGAACGCATGGAGACTGGGTATCAAAAATTTCACGATATGAAGTCGACCCGCCGAGCATAAGTCTCAAGGAGCTGTCATGAAAAAAATACAAAAGGATTTGAGACCCCCCACGTCCTTTGGCAGCAGAAACACGAGATAAACGTGATAGGAGCAAATACTTTGCAAGTTCCATAAAGACCATGGTCACCAAAACCGAGAACTACCACTCTTTACGTATCGAGATTCAGCGAATGATCGATCTTTGGGAAGCTGCAACAAGATGCGTGAAAAAGGACTTTGGAAAAGGTCCGGACAGTTTGCCACGACCAACGTGATTAACGCACATGTGATTAACGTCAGCCACGCCAGGATCCATTCAATGACCAGACGGGCATCAGAAGACGAAACCAGGAAGAAGCTCAGGCAGTTGAAAGAATGGTACCTGACCAATCACATCGATTTTGTCAGCGGAAATGGAGAAGAAACTCGGGAGCTTGGGTGCACCAAGATCGAGTTCTCTGATGCAGACATGATAGGTGTATATGCTCCCCACAATGACGCTATCGTTATAACTGCTTGGATCGGCATATTTCGTGTACACCGGATTCTAGTTGATACAGGAAGCTCAGTGAGCGTGTTGTTTTCAGGAGCTTACTCCTCTATGAATCTCCCACACGACTTGATCGAGGAGGATGAAAATCCAATTATCGGTTTCAGCGGCGAAGTTACAAAGGCGATTGGAAAAGTGAAGATACCGATAACAGTGGCTGACAAGTCCGTCTTGGGCACTTTCTTGTTTCTGTATTGCCGAGCACCCTACAATGCGATCGTAGGACGAGATTGGCTGCATGAGATCGGTGTAGTCACATCATCTAATCATCAATGCCTGAAGTTTATTACCCCAGAAGGAGTTGTGAAAGTTAGAGGCGACCAGATGGCCGCCCATAAGTGTCATGAGAGTGCAATGGATGAGTACAAGAAGTCAGAAGTCAGTGGCAACCAGATCATGCGAGTCGAGCAGAAATAGCAATTACAGAATCCTCTCCCTCCAGAATCATATAGGGGAGAGGACGCAGCTGAACCCCCAACAGTTGAGAAACTGATCGAGGTCCAGATTGGAGATGAGGAGCACAAAACAACGTTCGTAGGGGCAGATCTGCCTGCACATGAACGCGATGGTCTGATTACGTTTCAAAGGGCAAACGCTGATGTTTTCGCCTGGAGTTTTGCTGAGATGCCAGGGATAGATCCGAATGTAGCCTGCCACAGGCTAAACATCGATGAGAATTTCCATCATGTTCGACAGAAAATCAGGAATATGGCGCAAAGCAAGAAGGATGGAGTTCTTTGGAGGTCGAAAAGCTGTTGGAAGCAGGATTTATTAGACCAGTACAATATCCAAGCTGGCTGTCAAATGTCGTACCTGTTCCTAAGAAGAATGGTAAAATTCGTGTCTGTATCGATTTTACTGATTTGAATAAAGCTTGTCCGAGTGATCCGTACCTGCTTCCACGGATAAGAGACTTGGTGGATGCAACAACCAGGGTATGGGAGACTGTCATTCATGGACGGTTTTTCGGGTATAACCAAATACCTTTGTTCGAGGACGATCAAGAGCATACTTGCATTCGTGACTCGACAGAGGAGTTTCTTTGCTATCTTTTGTAATGCCGTTCGGGCTTAAGAACGTAGGGGAAACCTACCATCACTTGGTAGACCATATGTTCAAGGATCTGATTGGGAAGTCGATGGAAGTATACATCGATGATATGGTAGTGAAATCTCACCTAAAAGAATCGCATTTTCTTGATCTCCAAAAGACGTTCGATATCTTAAGGCAATATCGTATGAAGCTCAATCCAACAAAATGTTCATTTGGGCTATCATCAGGAAAGTTCCTTGGATACTTGATGACACACAGAGGAATCAAGGCGAATCCGGAACAAATCAGAGCCATCAGAGAAATGTCATCCCCAAGAACGAAGAAGGAGGTCCAGAAGCTAGCAGGACGATGAGCATCCTTAAACCGTTTCATTTCACGCTCGTCGGATCGATTCAAGCCATTCTTTGACGTTTTGAAGAAAGCAGTGAATTTTGGTTGGACGGCTGAGTGTGAAAGGGCTTTTGATGAGATCAAGCAGTATTTGTCAACCCCACCGGTTTTGGTCAGTCCAAAAACTGGACAACCTATTGGAGTTTATCTAGATGCAACGGAGAACGTTGTGAGTGCAGTGCTGTTTGTTACGGATCCACATGAGAAACCTGTTTACTTCATCAGTAAATCTTTGACGGGCGAAACACGGTACAAGAAAATTGAGAAGATAGCACTTGCAATCGTTCCATGCATCTCGTCGCCTCAAGCCTTATTTCCAAGGAAGGCGGATCGTAGTATACTCGGAATACCCGTTGAAGAGAATCCTCGAGCGTCTTGATGATTCCAATCGACTAGCCATATGGTAAAATTTTTTCAAAGGGCGTATGAGATCAAGTACGAAACTTAATCGAGAGAAAGGACACGCACCGGGCTGCACCGCTAGCAGATTTTCTTGTGGATGATATAGAAATAGTTGCTTGACGAAGAAAAAGAGTCGTTAAAACCCATAGAGCCGATCACCGATCGGATCGGGCCGAGTCCGCAATGGAGATTGATGCTCTGAACCATTGTGGATCAGTATTTCTTGATGGGTCATCAAATGTTGGTGGTCTTTGGAGTTGGATGCGTCATCCTTACTCTCGAAGGTTCGAGGATCGAAAAGCAACCAAAGCTAGGTTTTCAAGCATCAAACAATGAAGTCTGAATATGAAGCTGCAATAATCGGTTTAAAAGCTGTCAAACAGTTAGATGCGAAGAATGTGAAGCTGGTCACTGATTCCATGCTAGTGGTCAACCAATTTCTGGGGACCTACAAAGCCAATGAAGAGAGAATGGCCCTGTATTTGGATCATATGAGAAACCTGGCAAATGAGTTCGACCAATTTTCTATTGGGCGAGGCCACCGTTGGAAAACGGCATGCAGATGCTTTGGCATATCTTTCTTCCGCAGTCAAAACTGATTCCACCCGTTTCGTTGTAGTAGATTTCCAAGAGTTACCTAGCATCTCCGACAGCCAATTTATTCTGGCTCTCGAACACGCTAGTGGGGGCGAGAGGGCAGCTACATCATCACAGGGGGATACTGAGAACATCGGCAGCAATATGGATGTTGAAAGTCCAGTGACAGATAATTCAGGCAGTCATGTGGAAAACATTACAGATCAAGTCCAACCATACATCCAAGTACATGACAACCGGAACTCCACCGAAAACGAAACTGGCCGCAAAGGTGAAAAAGAACTCATGGAGATACTCAATGATCGAAGGGCTGTTATACCGCAAACATGTAGCTTTGGAGCCATTTTGCGATGCGTGTCAGCCGAGGAAGGACAAATAATATTGGCAGAGGCTCATGAGGGAATTTGTGGCAGCCATTCTGGAGGGCGCAGTCTCGCGCACAAGATACTTACCCGGGGTATTTACGGCCTTACATGCGAAAGACGCTAAAGAATATGCGCAAAATGTGTGCCATGCCAAGAACACGCTCCAATTCCGAAAAGACCCGCCAACGAATTACATCCAGTTTTTAGTCCCTGGCCGTTCTCTATGTGGGGATTGGACATCGTCGGGCCGCTCCCCAAAGCTCCTGGAGGCGTCAGATTCGTACTAGCCGCTACCGATTATTTCACCAAGTGGGTCGAAGCAGTGGCACTGGTACACGTCACCAAACATGATGTGAAAAGGTTCATATGGGAGAATATCGTCTGCAGGTTCGGTATCCCAAACGCAATAATATCAGACAATGGGAAACAGTTCGATTCGGTCGGGAGTAATCAAAGACTTTTGCAAGGGCACGAATATTCGCCACAATTTCTCGTCTCCTTACTATGCTCAAAGCAACGGGCAAAGCGACGACCAACCGAGTTATTATGGACAACCTCAATAAGCGGCTGGAGAAGGCAAAGGGAAAATGGACTGAAGAACTCCCTGGAGTCTTATGGTCTTATCGAACAACCCTGAAAAGATCCACTGGATCCATTCACATTGGCGTATGGGATAGAGGGCGATCATACCCACCGAGGTACAACTCAAGACTACCAAAACTCGTGTTGTCAAGTCTGGAAAAACGACAAGATATCGGCTTTGGATAAAGAGTTCTTTGGAAGAACAAAGAGAAACAACCTTGCAGCGGTTGGTCCGATACCAAAGCAGCAATCAAGCTCGGGATATGATCGCAAGGTCGAGAACGGTCGTTCAAACCGGGAATATGTCTTGAAGAAAACCCGAGCAGCCACAATGGAACCGAATCTGTGGGAAGCTCGGAGCGAACTGGGAAGGCCCATACATAATGGATAGACCAAAGATCTCGTGGATCCTACTACTTGAGGAATCTCGACGGCCGAGGATTCGAAGCCATGGAAGTTGTGGAATTCGTTCCACTTGAAAAAGTTTTATCATTAGAAGTATATTCAAATCTCGCCATCTTTGCACTCTTTTCCTTTTTGATGGTTTTGTCCCATTGGGTTTTCCACTCAAAGGTTTTAACGAGGCAAATGGTCGAAGCAGGGTATTTATCTTGTTATTTCAATTCGGATATTCTAGTTCAACATTATTTTGGTATTCCATACTTTATCAATATGGTTCGTGTTGATTATAAGCTCTTTGCGGGTGATCGAATCCGCAGTCATCCCTAAATGACAAAACAGTACAGTTTAAGTCTACTGTCAGCAACGTCTCTGACACCTCGTGGATAGGGTGAGTGCACAGTTCGAGCATTTCTACCCTATCTAAAATTTATCCCCATCACATGGGGCAGCAACAAATGTGGCAAACATTTTCATCTGTCTAGGCACGTGAAAATGTACACATCCCAAACTCTCGCGCATCTTGAATAGCGAATTGGCCCCTACGCGAATTCAAGATAGCGAGAAAAACTCAACTTTTCACTCCATGCGCGAGCAAAATGCAGCAGGGAGGTGCACCCCTGCGCAAGCATTGAGCAACATGACACAAAACATACTGGGGGCGAGTTATATGTCACCTCAACCGTTTGGGGGCAAGATGTGCAACACTCCAGCGCGAATAACACATCCTTGGGGGCGAGTTGCGTAACACTCCGAACAAACGCGCTCGGGGGCGAGTTATGTAACACTCCAGAAAAATACAAAATTAGAGGGGGAACCCGAACTTCTTAACCCATAACAAAGTTATGGATTAAGAGGGGCGATGTTTGTACCCCTAATATTCTACACAAATAAATGGGCTAACTTAGGCCTCCAAAACTCTTGCTAGTGGCTAAGGAGGGTTCATTGGGCCTAAGGTGCTTCCCTTGTTTACCCAAAAATGGCTAACTAGGCCTAACAAACACCCCATGTACAAGCCCATGGGCTAAAAAGTTTCACAAACACAAGCGTTCCACGTCACCATCGACACGTCAGCAGAGGTGCCACGTCACCAACACAGCACGTCAGCAAAACAGACGCCACGTCAGCATAGACGATGGCGTGGCAGACGCCACGTCAGCAGACGGGGATGACGTGGCAGGTGACATGTCAGCAAATGGATACCACGTCACCAGGCAAGATGACATGGCAGGTGTCACGTCAGCAAATGATGCCACGTCAGCACAAACGATGAAGTGACAATCGCCGCGTCAGTAGACGGGATGACGTGGCAGGTGCCACGTCAGCAAATGATGCCACGTCAGCACAGACGGGATGACGTGGCAGGCACCACGTCAGCACTATGTGCCACGTCACCAACTTCCGCCGGCGGCCCAAACGAGCGGCAATCGGGGCGATTAATCGGCAAAAAATCGGCAGTTTATATTTCTTTTATGTTTCAGTGAAGCCCGTTGCAGCATAATTCCGTAGCCCTCGGATGATTCCGCCCCATTCTGCTTGCCTATCGGATTCCTGCGCCCACTGTAAACTTTGCTTCTACAACATTCCAACAGCCATGCAAGTGTCAGTTACACTAGAGCCATGAAGCCATCAAAGCTGGAAAGTTATCACATGCGGCATGCAGGACCAGTCAATGCTAGTTACTGCTGGGAGGCATGTAGGGGCCAGTTATGGGAATCAATATCTGCCATAAAATCAAAGGAAATAAATTGAAATTCGCTCATATAAATAAAGGGTGGATAAACCCAAAAAGGGAAGCAATCTTCCATATATACCAAAATCTCTTGTGAAAAATCCATTACTGACTTTAGCATCGGAGGGTTTTTTGCAGGTACCCCCTTTTTCCATAATTCAATTGAAGATCCAATCCACGAATCAATTATCAGCAAAATCATCATACATATTTCTATGTTTGGGGTAGGAGGAATTTTACTTTACAAACAGTAGGTTCCAGAAGTTACTGTGTTGGTTGTTGACTGAGTCACTGCGGATAAAGTTCTGGAGCACAGATGTCTTACTGGCCAAATTACTTGCATATGAAGTTTATCTTGAAATCTGGGTTTATCCCATATATTCAATCGTACAAATAGAGGCGGATCTAAACCCTAAAGGGACACACAGAAACACACGCCTGGATACAAGAAAATACATAGAGAAATACACTAGAAGACTCTAACAGGGATCAGAAAAACCATTATAATCAATATATCAATATAATATTTCTTCCTACGGGGATTCATCCGTGGATGTAGGCAAAACTTGCCGAATCACGTTAAATTTGTGTTTCTCTTAGTTATGTTTGTATGGTGTTAGTAATCCTATTTTATGTCATCGTCATCAAATCAATCGTGTTCTTTGTCTGAAAGTATTTTCGGGTACAAAAACATTTACTAGCAGAGCCGGGCATGAGGGTGTGCAGGCCGTGCGACCGCACAGGGCCCAGCTCTGTTGAAGGCCCAAAAATTTTCTTATTTATTTATTAAGTTGATAAAGAATGTAAAATTATCCAAAAATCACCTAACGAGGTTAGGACCTACGACATAAGGGTGCAACTAAAGCAGTCAATCCACTGGACTGATTTTAATCAGCTGCTTTATTTCAAATATTATTTAAATTTATATTTTTCTATCTTTTACCATCATTCCACCACCTCTATCAATGGTTATATCTTGTATTTTCGTTCTTGTTGGTGGGAATCAACCAAAAATTTAAGTTATTTTTGTTTGTTTTTCTAGGAGTACACGTTACCACCTCCGTTAATAATAAGTTCTTTTTGCACCGACCACAAACTCTTACTTTTCAAATAAGTATTGAAGAAAAATATTTACAAATAAATACTGATAATGGATATAATTGTTATTACAAAATTATCAGCAAAAAAAATGGACCTTATAAGAGGCCCCAAAATCTTTTCGCACAGGGCCCTCTCAAACTTAGGATCAGCTATGTTTACTAGTATTCACATTTGAATGAAAGGATGGGAGAAAATAGGTAACAACTACATTTTCCATTAGTAATGAAAAATATGAAACCGTCAAACTTTGGTGACAACTTATTTGAAGACTAGTCAGTTAGTACATTATCTATTTGGGGATGATAAGATTACTAAGCATGATGATATGAATTATATATAACACAAAATTGGTCAAAAAGACCAAAATCAACAATTCATGGGTGAAAAAGACACTTAGGTTTTGATACTGTTTAAATAGCCAAAAATTAAAAAGATACTGTTTAAATGGACAAAAATTTAAAAATAGGCGAGGATGTAACCAAGTTTCATCCTCGTCCATTTTCAAATATTGTTTCTTATTTTTATTTTACACAAGATGCATCCAGTTTCATCCTTGCTATTTTTTTAAGTATAAGGCAGGATGAATCCAGTTTCATCCTTGCTATTTTTTTTTGGCTATTTCACCCGTACTTTTTTTACTTGTCCATTTGAACCGTGTTTTAAATTTTTTTGGACAAATAACCCATTTTCTCTATATATAACGGCTTAAGTATGAAACTGAAGTATGATATTGCTTTAAATAATCCTTTTAGTACCCTCCATAAGTTTGCATCCACTATAAATGATGCTTGAAGACAGATAAATCTCGACTTTTTTTTTTTTTTCCGTTTTCTCCAGAATGGAATGGTATCTTTGCTTTGGATTTTAAGGAATATGAGAAAAGTTGTATGACTAACTTGAAGGGTGAGTTTCTTTAGTAGAACTCTGATATTAGGTATTTACTAAGATCATATTTTAGTATGGGTGGTAGTTCCCCTTGGGTAGTTGTTTATTTATTAGGATGCTTTCTTAATTAAGCCATAAAAAAATGATGATCAGCTCTAGATGATCAATGTTCTTAACCATACTTTTGTTTCTCGTTGTTTAAAGAACTTTTGGTTCAAGGTTTTTTAAATAGTGAAGCGTATCATGACTCGTTTTTCTTTTTTGCGAATCGATTCGTATATTGAATTGTGAAGCAAAGATTCATTGCCGAATATAAGTAGTTTTAATTAGAAGAGGTGTGTGTTAATGATATTTTGTTATGTAAGTAGAATTATATAAAGATAAGATAAAGTACTTAATAATCAAACAGGAGCGTGAAACATGGTCAAGCTCCTAGCTTGTGTTGTGTGCACTGCACGAGGTATGACGGTCAAATCCTCACTTTACTTTTATTCATTCAAAAAAATTAAACTCCGTCAAGAATAGTAGACTCGAGATGGAGTTTACGATTCTTTGTCCAATCACTTCATACTTATGATTCGAACGATTATCGAGTTCGTCACTTGTACGAACCATGTTTTGGTTGGTTGAAGGATATCATATTATTTCTTGGCATGTTATTAAGATTGTTATGCTTGTTTTTCAGGCATGTTAGAATTCTTTGGATCCCAATGGTTGATATGTCTATCTTTGAGTACTTGGGCTGTTACGCTGGTTTACAATTTGCATTTATGTTTGATATACCTCGACATCAGACCTTTGACCCATTTTACTCCTTCGGCGAGGGTCTGGGAAGTCGGTGCACATATTCGGTATAAGTGTAGCTAGGATCACGTTGATGTTCACCAGTTGGATGGGTACTTAAAGAGTATATTATGTTAAAGATCTTATAGGTTCCTCGTTTGGTTGTTTTCCTTCTTCTTATGGTTTCTTGGTTTCTGATGTTTTTTGGAATACCTGGAATCTTTTTCGGAGTGACATTTTTCATTTTTTCTGGGTTTATCTTAAAATTATTCCTTAAGCCAATTTTTTACTCCTTCAAGGGCTTCGGCCTGTTCTCAAGAATAAATGTGTTCGATATTGGTAGTTTATAGTATTCGTTGAGGATTTCCGAAGGTACTCCAAAGTCTAGTTTCTTTTTTCGTTGCTTTTTCTCTGAACATCATTCATTCTTTCATGTGGATGATTCTACTGTTGTTTATTATGTTCTTATTTCGAATTATTCGCAATAACAACAACCTTATTATCGTTACTACTATTGTTATCACTCTTCTTGGGGGAAGCATTGACATTCTTTCTTTAAGATAATTTACTCATCAGAGGGCTTGGGACTGAAGTGCAGTGAGTCATTTCTCCGTGGTGTGCAAACCTTTGTTACCCACACATATGATGTTGGTTTTCCCTTCTATAGTTCATTTGTGGTGTTGGCAACCACTTTAGTCGTTGAAGAACCACCTCAGTCATTGCTTTGTTTGGTTTAAGTCTTGTTTTCCTATTTGGCTATCCCTATCGGTTGAGGCGCACTGGTAATCTTTTCAAGGCCTTTACTTATATTTTTTATTTTCTTTACTATGTACTCTATATATATCATCCACTATTAGCTCTAGTGACTCAGTCAGTACTAAGTGGACCGGTTTGGTCCTCATGTTTTATGAACCATGCCAAACCATCTGGTCAAACCAGTAAACCAACAGAAAATAGGATTGGTTTGGTTTACCCTAGACCCATCTGCTATTCTTAAAATAAAACCGCTATTTTAAAATAACATTCGGACGACAAAATCATTCTTATAAAGAGGTGATTTTTACAGAGAATAAGCCAAGTTGGTCCGGAATTTTTTATTCATATATGAAGTTTCTTTCTTTATAAAGTATTCTTATACAGAGGTTTTATTTATTATTTTTAATTAACAAGAAAGATAATTCATTTAAGATCAAATTGACAAATTGTTCAAATCTTGTTGAATATATCCATCCATCCAAGAAGGACAATCCTAAGACATACATACTTAGCTAGCTGATGCACATCTCTTGGTTCAAAAGTACATACCTAAAACTCGTATAGAGGTTTTAGACTTTTAGTGTGTAAGACCCGGCCGTAGATTTAGAACGCGCGATTGGGGGATATAAAAACTAATTGGGGGATATAAATTACTTCCCCCAACCAATAGTGTCTGCTAAGGGGTGTTTGTGGGGAAAAAAAAAACTAAAATACCCTTCCCTCAAAATAAAAATCAAAAAACAAAATCATATCCCCATTTCCATCTTCACTTCTTATTAATCTCTTTTAGGGTTAAGGCTTTGAAACATTCCCTACTCCCTTTCAAATTCTAAATTTTCCCCACTCCCTTTCAAATTCTCCCCTCCTTCTCTGCCGGCTCCTCACTGTGAAAACGATTTTTTTTTTTTTTTTTTTACATTCGGAAGGATGAAGACCATGCCGGTAGTGATGAAGACCATACCGGAAGTGATAAAGACCTTGCCGTAAATGATGAAGACCATGCCGGAAGTGATGAAGACATGCCGGAAGTGATGAAGACCATGCCGGTAGTGATGAAAACCATGTTGGAATTTTTTTTTTACATCGCCGGAAGTGAAGACTATGCCAGAATCGATGTAGACCATGCCGGAAAATGGTGCCGGCATGCTTGGTAACTAACATTCAATGCCGTAACTAAATGCCGGCATGCTCGATAGAAATCTATCAATGCCGGTAGTCAAGTGAAAAAAAATAATCATTTTCTGGATACTTTACATCATGTGCCGGCAAAGAAATTTAAGCAACATACTATGCCGGAAAATGGTGCCGGCATGCTCGAGAACATCCTATCAATGCCAACAGTGGACTGATCAAAACCAGAAAAAATTTCAAAACGGAGTAGGTCGAACACATGGGAGGGGCTACGCCCCCCGGACCCCCTGGATAGTTTTGTACCGGCATAGTTTTTTGGTTGAATACCATGCCGGATATCGAGTGGCCGCCATGGACGTAGTATGAATACCATACTGGTATGACTGCTTCCGGCATTGTATTCATACCACTTCTATGCCGACACTGAGCTTTTTCAGCTGCAAAAATGGTGGATTCAAACAAAAAAATCAAATTTTCAACCTCTTAGCATCAATTCTCTCTTCACAATCAACTTCCATTTTCACCAAAAAAAAGTTCCCTCTCAAATATTTTTCCCCTCCTACTCTCACCTCACTCACCCTAATACAAATACAAATACACACTAATCTTTTACCAAATACTTAAGATTTTTCCTAATTATAATTAATCACTAATCCTGATTAGGGAGGGGTAGAATATGAATTACTTAAAATATATAGATAAGGGGTGACCCTGATTTACTATTTATATCCCGTTTTTGTCCTTTTTTTTCTATCCCAATTAGTTTTTATATCCCCAATCGCGTTCCAGATTTACCCTAACACCTAACAATAAAATAAAAAATAAAAATAAAAATAAAAACTAGATGACCCCTACCACGGTGGGATGGCCGACCGAAAAATTGACGTAAACTAAACTTTTTGTTCACAATTTAGTTTCGCCGTAGGGTGAAAATATTATTTTTCTTGAGACGGCACGAAGGTATAATTTTTCTAAACACGACGCGAAAGTATCATTTTTCCAGACAGGTAGGCCATGGTATATTTTTACTTTGCAAATAATTTGGTGGTGATTCAACACCATATGTTGTGCTATTCATTTTAAAATTAGTTGTTTTTTATACTTAGTCAATCATTTTATTTTTCTTATAATTGTTTTCAATTTTTTTTAAGATACGTCTAATTTTAAGCTATGCCTAATTTTTAAGGAGAAAAGATACAAAATTTGGAGAATAATAAAAAAAATTGAAAAACAAAAATTTGATATCATTGTTTGTGCTCATTGCGTAGCTAATTTAAAGGGCTTTCCAAATATATAAAATTTATAAAAATACGACTTGTAGTTTGAAATATACGAGGTTTTTAAAGATATAAAAAATACATTTATTTGTTGTGCTTCTTTTCTTTTTGGTTTATTTACTTAAAATGTCTAATACCTTATTCTCCTTCCTCTTTGGTTTATTTACGAAAATGTCTAAAGGAAAAAAGGTAAAATTTGATTTAGAGGGACATCTTAGTCTTTTCCAGGGTGTCCCGTACCAAAATTCAATCTTTTTTGTGTAATTGAAAAAAATGTCACGCTTCACATTGACACAAAGTCATCATATATATAGAGCCCTCCCTCGCTTCGCTCGGTCGGCCTAATAAAAATGTTTTCACTGACCCGGTTGCTTTTCTAATGCAAGTTCCTAATCAATGGCAGACACCAAATAGAGGGCACAAAACACAAGAACCATGTTCTGGAATTAATTTTTTTTGTGGGGTTTTTTCGTTTTATTTTATTTATACTGAGAACAGAATCAATCAATCTAGTGGTATGGATTTCACTTGTTAGTCAAACAAAGGGAGGAGATTCAGACTCCCATTCTTCTTCCACTGGGTTTTAGGGTGGGTTTTGTTTTCATTTCTCTTTACATGATTTTGGATTCTTAAATTATTATAAATGGGTTTTTAGTAAACCATGTTTAAGAATTGTGCTTTGGGTATATTTGATTGATTGATCTAGGATTCACTTCAGTATTTGGTAAGTTTTAATTCTTATTTAACATTGTGCTTCCGTTGTCAAAACAGAAGCTGTAAATATGATGGCCATGGAGAATCTCTGGACTTCATTTTGTGGAGATTCTGATTGTAATGGTGCAGCAAAATGTGGTATTTTTGATTTTCTATTGCCTTCTTCTTGTGTACATAATGGCATTGTCATTTGTTTAGATGCCCTGCTGTTGTTTGTGTTAATGTCAACTGTTATTTCGAAGCCTTCGTCTGCTGCGAGGACAGTTCATAATGCATTGTGTGGGTGTACTTCTTTGAAGATTGTTACTTCTGTGTATAATGGTTGTGTTGGATTGGTATACTTGGGTTTGGGGATTTGGATTCTTCAATTTAGTAAAACGACGGGTGTTTTGCCTGTGCATCGATGGGGTGTAGCGTTATTTCAAGGATTCACATGGTTGCTTTTAAGTTTAAATTTCATCCTTAGGGGAAATAAATTTGGGAAAGGGATGTTGAGGCTTTGTTCTGCAGTTACATGCCTGATTGCGGGAATTCTTTGTTTTTCGGCATTCTGGGTCCTTTTGGTCAACAAAATGGTTTCAGTTAACATTGTGCTAGACATACTTTTACTTCCTGGAGCAGTCCTTCTGTCATTATGCACTTCTAGGGGAAATGAATTAGAATATATAAGTGAAACTGGTGATAGAAATTCTCTTTATGCACCATTGAATGGTGGGTCTAATAAACATATTGAAGCAGATATGGGAAGTGAAACTCCTTTTGCAAGAGCAGGATTTCTTAGTAAAATGACATTTTGGTGGTTGAATTCATTGATGAAGAGTGGCAAGGAGAAAATCCTTAACGATGCAGATATACCACAGTTGCGGAAGGGAGACCGAGCAGAGAGTTGTTACTTGTTGTTTATGGGTCAACTAATATCGCAGAAGGAAATTAATGCATCTAAAGAACCGTCAATTTTTTGGACACTGGTATGGTGTTATTGGAAGGAGATTCTAATATCTGGGTTTTTCGCATTGTTGAAGATACTCACTCTCTCTGCTGGTCCTCTGCTTCTTAATGCGTTCATTAAGGTTGCAGAAGGCAAACAAGTTTTCAAATATGAGGGGTACGTATTGGTTGTGTCATTATTCTTCACAAAATGCTTAGAGTCGTTGGCACAAAGGCAATGGTACTTCCGTAGTAGATTAATAGGCATACAAATCAGATCAATTCTCTCAGCAGCTATTTATAAAAAGCAATTGAGGCTTTCAAATTCTGCTAGGATGGTGCATTCGGCTGGCAAGATAACAAATTATGTCACTGTAGACGCTTATAGAATTGGTGAATTCCCTTATTGGTTTCATCAGACATGGACAACAGTTCTCCAACTTTGCATTGCAATAGTCATTCTTTTTCATACTGTGGGGCTTGCTACACTTGCGGCATTGGTTGTAATAATATTAACTGTGATCTGCAATACTCCTGTGGCTAAACTACAACATAAATTCCAGAGTAACCTCATGGTTGCACAGGATAAAAGAGTAAAAGCTATATCAGAGGCCCTTGTGAACATGAAGATTTTGAAGTTGTATGCCTGGGAGACGCATTTCAAGAGTGTTATTGAAAGATTGAGGGAGGAGGAACTCAAGTGGTTATCGGCAGTGCAGTTGCGGAGAGCTTACATTGGAATTCTCTTTTGGTCATCCCCTGTATTGGTTTCTGCAGCTACTTTTGGGGCCTGTTACTTTCTTGGTGTTCCGCTTTATGCTAGTAATGCCTTCACTTTTCTGGTAACTTTACGTCTTGTTCAAGAACCTATTAGAATAATCCCTGAGGTTATTGGTGTAGTTATTCAAGCAAAAGTGGCGTTGGCACGGATCGTAAGGTTTCTTGCAGCACCAGAGCTACAGGCTGGGATTTCTAAGCAAAAGAAAAACACAGACCAACTTAGGCCGGCCATTTCTATCAAATTGGGCAACTTTTCATGGGAAGAAAACCCGTTAAAGCCTACACTAATCAGTATAAACCTAGAGGTTAAACCCGGTGAGAAGGTTGCTATCTGTGGTGAGGTTGGCACAGGAAAATCAACCATGTTAGCTGCAATTCTTGGAGAAGTTTTAAACACTGAGGGAACGGTTAGTTCTCCTATATAGCAATACCTTTCGGTGTTTCGTTGCTTAGATTGTCATGGTTATCTATGGAATTAACTTTAGTTATGAATATTCATAAACATCTAATGCATTTCACTTTCTCCCCTTCACAGGTTCAAACCTATGGTAAGATTGCATATGTTTCACAGACGGCATGGATTCAAACTGGAAGTATACAAGATAATATTCTTTTCGGATGCAACATGGACACGATAAGATACCAAGAAACATTGGAGAAGTGTTCACTTTTAAAGGACCTGGAAATGCTTCCTTTTGGGGATATGACTGAAATTGGAGAAAGGGGAGTTAATCTGAGTGGTGGTCAGAAGCAGCGCATTCAACTTGCCCGTGCTCTCTATCAAGATGCTGATATATACTTGTTGGATGATCCATTTAGCGCAGTTGATGCTCACACTGCTACAAACCTATTTAATGTCAGTTCATGATTCTTCCTCAATTCAAATAGTTCTCTTCTTTTTCTAATTGAAAATTCTCTCTTCCTATAGTTTATTTAATTAGTTTGGTTGTGCAGGAGTATGTAATGGGAGCTCTATCAGCAAAGACAGTCTTACTTGTGACACATCAAGTCGACTTTCTTCCCGAATTTGATTCTATTTTGGTTAGATTGCATTTCTAATCTTTATAACTTTATTTAGTATAGTCAATTCTGAAAACAAAATAAATGATGACCTTTTGGATAACCCATTTTCCTGAAAACTGAAACACTGAATGTTGTTGGAACACTTCTAGGAGCATCTTCATATCTGAATTTAACGGTGAAATAATCTGGTTTCCTTTACAGCTGATGTCAGATGGGAAAATCTTACGTGCCGCTCCCTACCATGTATTGCTGCCTTCTTGTCAAGAGTTTTCCGAACTGGTAAATGCACACAAAGATACAGCTGGTTCCGAAAGTTTTTCAGAAGAATCCTCATCTCAGAAGTATGGAACCTCTTCAAAAGAAATCTCCAAAACTTATAGTGAGAAACAGTTGAAATCAGTTGGTCATCAGTTGATTAAGCTTGAAGAGAGGGAATCTGGAGATACGGGTCTAAAACCGTACCTGCAGTATCTTAATCAGAGCAAAGGCTTCATCTACTTCTCAATAGTAGTTCTGACTCACTGCATGTTTGTGGGTGCACTAGTACTACAGAACTCTTGGATGGCTGCGAATGTTGAGAATCCTCAAGTCACTAAGCTACGACTGATTTTAGTCTACTTAATTATTGGATGTAGCACGATAGTTCTTGTAGTTGTTAGAATGCTTGCTGCAGTTGGATTGGGTATCCAATCATCGAAGTCCTTATTTTTCCAGCTATTGAATTCTCTTTTTTACGCGCCGATGTCTTTCTATGACTCCACGCCATTGGGAAGGATACTGAGTCGGGTAAGCGCATTAAAACTAAAATTTTATTTATTTATTAATTTTTATGTGTTAAACTTTATGTCCATGTTTCTTATGTAGGTCTCTTCTGATTTGAGTATTCTAGACCTTGATATTCCATTTAGCTTAACACTTTCTGCCGTGGTGGCCATTGGTGTTTATGCTAATCTTGCTGTATTAGCCGTTATTACTTGGCCGGTTTTATTTGTCTCCATACCTATGATATTCCTGGCAATCTGCTTACAGGTATTGTTTCAGGCTTGCTTGTTAATATTCAATTGCCTCTTTTGATTTACTTTTAATTCTGTGAAATATGATTTGTTTCATAGAAATACTACTTCGCTTCTGCAAAAGAGTTCATGCGGATCAATGGAACAACCAAATCTATGATAGCAAACCATCTTGCCGAATCCATTGCAGGGGCAATGACGATCAGAGCATTTGAGGAGGAAGACAGATTCTTTGCTGAGAATCTTGACCTCATAGACAAAAATTCTAGTCCATTTTTTCACACTTTCTCGGCAAACGAGTGGTTGATCCAGCGTTTGGAAACATTGAGTGCTTTTATTCTTTCCACTTCTGCATTTATGATGGTTTTGCTTCCTCCGGGAACATTTAGTTCTGGTAGGTATTATCTTTTCTATTCAACCAGTGCACATTATCTGGGAACATTTATGATGGTTACAACCTCTGTAGTATATTAGTTATGTTTTTTGCATGTACCACCACCATATGCTTGGTTACCACTATAAGATAACTATTCTCAACTGCAGGATTTGTTGGAATGGCGTTGTCATATGGTCTTTCATTGAACGTATCCCTCGTTAATTCTATCCAGTACCAGTGCACATTAGCAAATCATATCATTTCTGTTGAAAGATTAAATCAATATCTGCACCTTCCCCATGAAGCCCCAAAAGAAATTGAAGGGAACCGACCGTTAGCTAGTTGGCCCTCTATTGGCAGAGTGGAGATTCACGATTTAAAGGTAACCTTTGTGAAATATTTGCGTTTTTGCATTTTCACGTTCAATTTAGAGATCAATTCTTATAATGGATTGGTCTCAAGCAGGTCAGATATAGGTCCAATACTCCACTTGTTCTACAAGGAATCAGTTGTACATTCAAAGGAGGACACAAGATTGGGATTGTTGGCAGGACAGGTAGTGGGAAGACAACTATGATAGGTGCACTTTTCCGTTTGGTGGAGCCAGTAGGGGGGAAAGTTGTCATAGATAACATTGACATCTCTACCATCGGACTTCATGATCTGAGATCACGGTTAGGAATTATACCTCAGGATCCTATTCTCTTTAATGGTACTGTTAGATACAATTTGGATCCTCTGTGTCAACACTCTGACCAAGAAATTTGGGAGGTATAATTTCGCGACATGATACAGTTGAACAAAAACAAATAATCCTTTACAGTGCTAATAAAACTGATTTTTCATTATGCTCTTAAGGTTCTAGGAAAGTGTCAGCTTGAAGAAGCAGTACGAGAGAAAGGAGATGGACTGGATTCATTAGGTACTCTTGCAAGTTATTGATTGTCGTTCCACTGTCTTAATAATCCTTGTCATTAATGTATCAATTTTATATTACAGTTGCTGACGATGGATCAAATTGGAGCATGGGTCAACGCCAACTGTTCTGTTTAGGTCGTGCACTGCTGAGGAGATGCCGAATTTTAGTGCTGGATGAAGCCACTGCGTCAATTGACAATGCAACAGATTCTATTCTACAGAAAACCATAAGGGTTGAGTTTGCATCTTGCACTGTGATCACTGTGGCTCACAGAATTCCAACTGTGATGGACTGCACAATGGTGCTTGCCCTCAGTGATGGTAAGCTTTATACTTGCTTTTAACCTTAATTTTATTATTGAAAACTTTCTCTAGTGCTGAGTCTGCAGTTTCATTAAACTGAAGCCAATGAGTTTTTTTTGTTTTTCAGGAAAAATAATGGAATATGATGAGCCTATGAAATTGATGAATACGGAACGGTCGCTGTTTGCGAAGCTCGTTAAGGAATATTGGTCTCACAGTCACTCTGCAGATTCTTCCTGAAGTAACATATCCATCAGAGTCCAGGTCAGGCAACCGTTCCTATGTTATAGCGACTAAAATAAACTGCAGAACTAATATAAAGTACTGTTAGTGCACCATTTGTAATATTATCGGAGAAAACTAAGAGTGTTAGAGCTTATCCGAGATGAAAATTGTAATAGGACGGACACAAAGGATTGGTGAAGTATCACCATTACCCATTCTTTCTGTATATGGTTTAACATCTTCGTAGGTGGCTCTAGGAATGACGTTCTTGTAGATGTCAAGATATGTACTAGTTGTGGGCATTCCACTAACGAAAGGAAGGATCTAGATTTAACTGGCCTCATCTTAATCACCTTCGACTGTAGGTGTGTATGGTTTATCTTAAAAGGCCTTGGTGCAATATGATGAAGATTCCACTATTTATTAGTCTGTTATCCCCTGCGGAACTAATCCATGTGGAGCTAATGCCTAAGCTTCTGCTTATTCCATGTGGAACTAATGCCTGTGGCGGAGCTAATCCCTAACATAAAATTCTTAAATGACATAGTGCTTTCATTGTGAAAAAGAATCAGAATTTGTAAACATGATCATGGAGAATCTCTGGACTTCATTTTGTGGAGATTCTGATT
Organism: Papaver armeniacum; assembly: GCA_023531295.1. NCBI lineage: Eukaryota > Viridiplantae > Streptophyta > Magnoliopsida > Ranunculales > Papaveraceae > Papaver > Papaver armeniacum. Next base: position 391,954 of record JAJJWW010002516.1, on the reverse strand, counting down.
GTGCATATAATCTCTGGAACATGTGTTTTTGTTTTCCTTTTTTGAATATTTCTGCCTTCTTCTTGTGTACTTATATTTACTGTTTATTCTTTACTGTTTATCTTGAAGCCTTTGTCGAGAACAGTTCAATATGCATTGTGTTGTGTTTATTAGATGGGGAACTCATCGAGAAACGACACATTTCTCTACAGTTGCACTTTTAAATAGATAGGGAGAAAAATGAGCACTATAGTGATTGCTCAGTCTTTTAAATAAGAGCGATCCCCTCACATTATCTCACATGTTGAACGTCATTTTTGGTAGGTGTGTAGAATTTGATATGAGGAATATTTCCTCAAAATATTAGCTTCAAATCCGTTACGTTTTGATTTTTATTCGCAAAAATAACATCAAACATGTTAAATAGTGTGATAATAAAAGTGTGAAGGGATCCCTTCTCAAATAAAATGAATTTTTTAAAAGGGATGTTGAGCTTTAGAGCTGAGATAAGCGACCTTCCTAGGCGCGGACCATTAGTCCTCCACCACAGGATCTGATAGGGTGGGGTGGGGTTTTAAGGTGTTAGTGGGGCCTGCAAAATTTTGTTGGATGGTTGAATTTCATTGGTCCACGATTGGACTATGAAATTTGGTCTACTATTAGCTTTTTCCAGAGATAAGTGGAGAGAGACAGTAAAACTAATGGTCAAAACTCGAAGCTGCTACACTTCCTCCACCCCTTTCCCCACTCTTTTCCACCATTAGGTGGCACTATACTCACCCTTGATTCCATCAACTTTGATCCCTATGGAAGAGCAGGGGTCCCATTATTAATTTTGGCCAATGCATGGACACCATAAAAAAAAATCAAATTTCCAGTACAACTCTTCTAAAAATCAAATTCCCACTTTATTATATCCTGGCTAAACTGGAGCCTACTGTGATTAATTTGAGCCTCCACTACAGGACAAAAAAAGATTATTAAGAGATGAAATTATCAATTTATCCTCTATCAAATATTAATACTACTAATTTGTCCCCTTCAAATCCTAATCATAAAATTAAAAATTAAAATCAAAATCATAAACCTAAAATCATAAAATTAAAAACTAAAATCAAAATCATAAACCTAAAATCATAAAATTAAAAACTAAAACTAAAATCAAAATCAAAATCAAAATCAAAATTATTTCCATCTCCACTTCAACTGATTCTTCTTCTCAACCCAATCCTCTAAACTAGGTTTTAGTTACATACAATCGCTCAAAATTGAAAATTTTGAAATCAAACTTTTCCGGGTTTACCAGAATCGGTTAACGCTAATGTACACGTGATCCGATTGCAAATAGAAACAGTTTATGTTAATGCCCACAAAGACTGATTGTCCTGGATATGTTTTGTGGTTCGAGAAATTTGAACCAGAATCGGTCAATGTTAATGTCCACATAGCCCGATTGTTTTCATAACTGCTTAGACCATAATCGGATTACATTAGCACTTATAAAAACCGATTGTTGATGTATAATGCTAGAATCAGATTTTATATGTGTGTCGAGTAAACCGATTGTTGTAAGAAAAAATGCTCAATTTTTCTGTATCTTTTTTTTTTTTGTTAGAATTGGATTACATGAGCACTTTTATAAACCAATTGCTGTTGTGCAATGTCAATAATCGGTTTTTATGTGTGTATCGTGTAAACCGATTCTGGTTACACCCAAATTGAAAATGAGTATTAGTATGATTTTATACTACGATCTCAAAATGAGTATGAATTTATACGCGAACTGAAATCGAGTATGAAATCATACTCAGTTTCAGATCGAGTATGATTTAAATTATGTTTGATTTTTTTTTCTTTCCAATAATCGGTTTTGTGTACATGTGTAAAAACCGATTCTGGGTTTTTTTTTGTGAATTGAAAAAATCAACCCAGAATCGGTTTATGAGAGCACGAACATATACCGATTCTGGTTTGATTTTTTTTCTTCCATGTTTTGATGATGAATCAAGATTAGTTGATTTCTAGTTTAATTTCACTAAATATCAATTAATCACCCAATTAATACTAATTAATCAGGGGTAAATTAGTCATTATGTAAAATAGTGGGATAAGGGGTTACTCTTTTTACCTTTTAATGACCTTTTTTTGTCCTGTAGTGGAGGCCCAAATTAAACACAGTAAGCACCAATTTAGCCGGGTATTTTATCTACAATATTGGTATAGGGCGGCATGGTTTAGTAGAGGGGCGGCACTGTGATAGTAATGTCCCTTTAGTTGGTTAGGGGATGTCCTAAAGGGGATGTAAATTAACTAGATTACCTTTTTCACCTTAAATCAACCAAAATCAAATCAATTTTTTTTTAAACCTAATGAATCAGAAAAAAAAAATCAAATCTTCTTCTCCGTCAACCGTAACCTCCATTAAAACTGAAAATTTCATCGTCTTCGATTAATCGGCGATTTGAAAAATGTTTGGAAAAACCCAGTTAGGGTTTAGTTTATCGTGTTAGATTTAAGTTAATTTTGTATCAAAAATTAGGGTTTTGTATGAAAATTGAAATTGAAATTTCTGGGTTTATGCGAGTTACGGTTGATTTTAACTCAATTGCAAACCGTAACTAGAGATTTTGATGTTAATACGGTTGGTAATAGTTCAATTACCAACCGTATGTTCTTATATCTGAGAATCTTCAGTTACGGTTGGTAACTATTTTAGTTTACGAACCGTAACTCACTTACGGTTGGTATCGAACATTTGGTTACCAACCGTAACTGAGTTACGGTTCGTATCGAGCATTTGGTTACCAACCGTAACTGGTTTTACGATTGGGTTTTCTTCAAATTTAACTAGTTACGGTTGGTAGTTCATCTTTTACGAACCGTAACTTCGATTTACGGTTGGTTATGGGCAAAATTCCAACCGTAATTATCTCTGAAAATGTAAAAAAATTGAAATTTTTACATACTTTAGATAACTTTGAGCAACAAAAAGCTAGTTGAGACTAATTTAGAAGTATATCTGGTCATTTTCAGGTCTGGTTCTTCATTTTATTGGTTAATTTCTTCAATTAATTGAGATTGACCTTCTCCTCTATTTTTTTTTTAACTCTAAAAATCTGATTTTGGTTTTGATTTTGAGTTAATATAAGTGAAATTAATCATTAACACTAAACTTGATTATCATCACTAAACTAGGTTATCAATAATGAGGGTTAATTTGTCATTTTCAGTTTTTTTTTATAAGGGACACCTTGAATGATCATGTAATGACCCTTTTTGTCATATTAGAATGCCGCCCCTCTGCTAAATCATGCCTCCCCTATACCAAGATTGTTTATCTATGGATTTTGGGAGAATTCATTTTTATCGGTCCATAAACCATTTTTGGTTTGAGAAATGCAAATCATAGCTCCCGAAGAAGGCTAATATCTTGGTTCCGCTTTTCAGCCAATACGAGTCTCATCAACCTTGCATAATCTTCGTTAAGAAAAAGAGACCGCTCATTTTAATGACCTCAAAATTGTACTCCGCGAATTTGGAATTACGGATGATTTTTTGAGAGTGATAAACCCTACACAAAAACATACGGTCACTATTTACTTTCTTACTTTTTTAAACATACTAATCATACTGGTTTTGGTGTATGAGTAAAACCAAAAAGAAAAGGAAGATCAGATATTACAATTTAAAAAGTGGGAACATAAGCTTACTTTCAGAAATTTGCCAGATCATCAATAATGCATGATTATTTTTAAAAATCCTGGCGTATTTAGGGATGACCCCAAAAGAATTAGGGGCGACACAAAAGACAAAGTTGAAAATATTTATATGTCCCTTCATAATCGGTAGTTTAGGTTTTTTTAGCTACCGATTGCAAAATCTCATTTTGGGGAAACTCTAAATTCGGTAGTTATATGAACTATTTTTACTACCGATTATAGGCTCAACCAAATTAGAAAAATAGAGGATTTTTGCAAAATCTCATTTTGGGGCAACTCTATATTCGGTAGTTATATGAACTATCTTGACTACCGATTATGGTAGGATATTTGCAAAGAGAGCCACTGTATAATCGGAAATCATGATAATTATTCATTTCTTACCGATTATAGGCTTAACCAAAATTCAAAAAAAGAGGATTTTTGCAAAATCTGATTTTGGGGATACTCTATATTCGGTAGTTATATGAACTGTCTTGACTATCGATTATGGTAGGATATTTGCAAAGAGAGCCACTGTATAATCGGAAGTCATGATAACTCTTCCTTTCTGAGAAGATTTGAAGACAAATAAGACTTTGAAGATTTCTGATTTGGGTTCATAATCTTTGTGTGCACAATACTTGTTTCGGTAAAAGAGGATCCAACTATAATCGGTTTATCCTTGTGATAGATTAAATTGATTAGTTGTGTAGATCGACATCAATACAATTCTTTGTGATTAAAAGTATTGATTGCAAAATATTAACAATTACTTTGGTAGTTGATAATAAGATAGATCTAAGAACCTGACAAATGAGTTTATTGAGATAAACAGAAGAGCCTTATGTCGAACTCACATCACTTGGTTGAAAAGAGTTGATACCAAACAGATTTGTTGTTCCTTTACTGTTTGAAATACGAACCAAAGGAATTGTTCCAAGTACGTGACTTATTACAGATCGAAGGCGTGGGAATATAGACGGAACTAGGTGAACTATAAGTTTAGTTGCTTGGTTTCAACTATACGAAGTTAGGTGTAATTTTGTGTAGCGGCTTAATCCTGAGAGTATTCAATTCTGGACAAGGTCCGGGGTTTTTCTGCATTTGCGGTTTCCTCGTTAACAAAATATTGCTATGTCATTTACTTTATATTTCCGCATTATAATTGTTTTATTATAATTAAAGTAAATCACAAAAATGTTAATTCATATTTACTTGATAAGTGATACCAACTGTGATAGGCCGGAAAATTACGCCTTTGGCGCGTCGCCCTGCAGGCCGTAACTCCCCCGGTGCACCATGATGAAGCTACGATCCGAGCCTCAGGGATAGGCAAATGCACGTCCATTTTCCCTTGCAAGCATGCTCGTGGATCATGATGCGGCTAACTTAGATTCCACACCGTTCCAACTTACCCTTGTCCCGTAAAAAGGTTTAAGGCCATAAGACCATTGCCAATGCATTTTTCATGCATCTTTGGCTTTGCCTTTACGTAGGAAATTCATCACTGAATTTCCTAGCTAGCTGGGTAACCGTCATATTGTTGTGTCTTGTCCAGGCATAAGCCTTGGACTTTGGCGTAGGCCGCAGCAATCCCTTGTCATTTCTTACATTACCTCGCTTACCAACTCTTTATAACTTGATAGGAAGTATGAGCATCCACTTACTGGCATGCAAATAAGCCTCATCAAGTCTGGCCACAATCATCTCTTGCGTCGAGCTACCAAGCTTAGATGATATGAGGGGCCAACGTCTTTGGACCGGCAATGCTGCAACTCATTGCGGCTGCCTACGTACCCTTCCCTACTCTAAACAGATCAAGCACATACCGTAGTTTATCCTCGAAGGGACAAGCAACTTATTCTAACTCGTTTGCTAGGCCGTGGCCAAGCAACGGTGGTAATGGCCTAGGCCGTATAGGCCGTTCCGTCAAACACATCCAAGTAATGCATCATCGAGTCCGTGGAATGGCATAGTGATGCCTCAGCATCATATGCTCCATTCGTAAGGTTGCGCGAGTAAGAATGAGGCCTGAGCATCATTCATACCGTTCTGGCCAAGCTATGAAGCTTACTTGGTACATAGTCCGCATATGCACCTTCAACCAACTAGCTAGCCCTCCCTATATATGTCTTAATTGAATGTCTATAAGTACGGAAAGGGGACCAAAAATATTTCATCAACTCCCCTTTTACTATTCATGGCCGTTGCCATGTATTTTCCTAAATAACCGGCCAAGATGGCTGTTCACTACCACTGCCAACTCCAATGTCCGGCCATGTTGGTCGTCCATTGCCAACCCGATGTCCAGCCATGTCGGCCGTCCACTGCCAACCCGATGTCCGGCCATGTTTGCCGTCCCACATCGCCAACCGATGTCGAGGCCATGTCGGCCGTCCCACTCCAACCCGATGTCCGGCCATGTCGGCCGTCCACTGCCAACCCGATGTCCGGCCATATCGGTCCTCCACTGCCAACCCGATGTCCGGCCATGTCGACCGTCCACTTCCAACCCGATGTCCGGCCATGTCGGCCGTCCACTGCCAACCCAATGTCCGGCCATGTTGGCCGTCCACTGCCAACCCGATATACGTCCATGTTGGTCGTACACTTCCAACCCGATGTCCGGCCATGTTGGCCGTACACTGTCAATTCCTTTTCCTGCGCAACGGAAGCTTTGGATGAAGCTTCATCTCAGGCAATGGCGCATCTTTTAGCATGCGCCATGCTAAAAAACACGGGGTGTTACACCTATTGTGTTTGGTTAAGTCCAACCCTTTTTTATCAAGTAACATACTTCATTGTTGTATTGTATCGATCTCGTATCCATAGACGATCACACGAAGTGTGAACCAATTAGTTGTATTGTCTCGACTCAGTCCATAGAAAATCACTTTCGGAGAAAGGACTTATAGGTGGAAAAGTTTTAGTTTGAGGTATATTTTGGGTACCCTGGTCTTTTTAGATCCGTTCTTGGATTTGCCTAGAATTGTTGTTTCTTTCGCCCATCTATGCGGATTCAACAATTTCACCTCTTCTTCTTCATGTTATTTTTCCTAAAACAATATCTTCTCTTGACAAACTAAAAAATTACTCTTCAAAGAACCGAAAATGTTATGAATGAAAATCACTTTGTGAGATGGAAACTTTTGGGTATTTTTCACATATCTAAATTTCTGAAAGTTTCAAAGATTGATAATAAGATGATGAAAAACTATAAATATTTTTAAGTTTATTTTTAAAGTATTTCACCAACAGGGTATATCATCCGAGTTGTATTCTAGCGCCAAAATGTAGTTGCAGGAAATCCTACAACCACACCCTAATGATAATCTATGAAGTAATCTAAGAAACATGATGAAATATTCAAGAACTTTTATTAAATCTTAGAACAAGTATAAAGATGTGAGAAAAACCCTAACTTGGGGAGCAAATAATTTTCTCTCTGCTAAATATCTTATCTAAGCTCACCAAAATGATCTCTCCCTTCTACAAAGGCATTGGGCTCCTTTTATAGGAGTTTACATAGTGGAGGACAGCTAATAAAGCCCCTAATTTCGGATCTGGCGCGCGTCAATGTCGCTTGGACTTTATTATAGCCGCATGGATTCTTCACTGCCGCACAATTCTTCACACTTTTTTTTTATGACTTGGTGACGTCATCTGGTTCGTCATTTTTACATGTTGTATGCATTCAAATTCGCTTGATACTAAAAGGATTATTTCGCATACCAAATGAGTGTGCGATAATTTGCACCCACATCCCATTTGCATATAAACTATAGACACTTTGTATATTACAGGGGGTTAGTCAAGTAAGATTTTGAATGACTTCTGGGGAGTTCGAAAATCTACTGTTAGTCCATAGAGACTTTTGGAGAGTCTCTTAATATCTCTTATTATTGGTTGGAGACTTTTTTCAAGTCATTTAAATTCTCTGAAACTCCATGTTATTGGATTGGGATTTCATAAGAGTTACTCCAACCCTCCTGTTATTCGAAGGAGAATTGAAAGTCATTGATTTGTTGTTTTCAGAGATTAGGAGAGACTTTTTCTTAAAAATAGGCATGGTAGAAATCTCTCCGCAAGAGGTGATATTTCTAGAGACTTGGAAATTTGGAGATTTTTTTGGTTTTGGGAGTGAACCATTTTTTTCTCTCCTTGAGCCTTAATACACTTAAGGGCCACTTGGAAAGGGGTAACTAAGACAAAATGTGGAATAATGTGATTTTTTAAATTGGAGAATATATATTTTAAAATCGGCTATGTGAAGTCTTTGTGATATATATCGATTTTAAAATATTTATTTTAGAAGTTATGATTTTTTTTTCCGCATAGAAAATAAAATGTGGGACGACTGGGATAAAGCAAATGAAAATTTAGGCATAAGACAGCAGTGAGATTTTTTTTGACAATGGACATATATTTCATTAGGTGGTCATTTTACTTTTATTATTACTGTAACGTGAATAATAAAAAAATCGGCAATGTAGGGAATGAATCAGGGGATTTTATACAATTTTTTCTCTACAAATCTCATTTTTTTTTGTCCCTACAAATCTCATTTTTTGTCTCTACAAGTCACAAAGACTCTCTAAAATTCTCTCAGAGAATCACTAGCAATCTCTAGATTTTCATAGAATCTCTAAAAGTCACTCAAATTAAAAATCTATGAAAGTCCATAGAAATTTGTTTGACTACCCCTTGTAGTATCCTTAGGCTAACCCCTATGGGCTAGATTGGAGTGCTAGATTGGCCAAAAAGTGTTGCAAATCAAGAAAAAAGTGTTGAAAAAAATTTAACAGTGATAGTTGATAGTTCTCTCACCTAGTAAGTGCTCGCAGATCAACTATCAGCGAGATTGAAACGCTGAACCGTTCGGCGCTCAAAAAGTGACATAAACGCCGAACCATTCATCACTCTATATTTTTTACTAATTTTTGAGAGAGAATGTGATGGAGAGAGAAGAAAAAGAGGGAGAAAGAGAGGCAAAAAAGAGGGAGAACATGATGGAGGGAGGAAAAAAAAGGGAGAAAGAGGAAAAAGTTGGAGAGAAAGAGGAAAAAGGTGGAGAGAAAGAAATAATGATTAATTTTTTAAAAAATAAAATTATGTAACGCCGAACCATTCGGCGTTTAACGCTGTTCTATTCAGCGTTTCGCTGCTAGATTAGCAATACCATAGAACTTAGGAGGTTGCCCAGGCTGACGTGGATGGCCAATCTAGCAGCTAGATATCTAGCCCGTAGGACTAAGCCTTAAAAAGACCAATCCCTTTTTCCCCTTTACATGGATGAATCTCAAATAGATTTTATTCTAAAATAAAAAATGATAGAGATGGACAGTACACTTCACTCACCACTTACGCTTTGATTCGGCTCATACATCTAACCATTTATTTGATGAGTTAGGTACGATACTATCGTTTGACATATATAACCATGTATTTGATGAGTTGGGTACGTCTGACATATCATATGTCTGACTGACTGAGTAGAAAAGTATTTTGTAACCGATAACTCTACCTTTACCATCTTTTACCCTTCAAAAGTCTTGAGGTGTTAGAACTAACAACCGTTCTAGGTGGACTACTAAAAAAGCCCACCAAAACGCTATCATCATCATTCTCAAAAACAAAAGTGATAAATCATTCTTGGAATACTGGGTCCCATCTAATAGCCATAGGTTGTGTTGTCAAGTCTTGAGTTAGTAGCGTTCAATTTTTTTCTCTCTCTTTTATTTGAGATTCAACGACAAATTATTGATGAACTACGTTCGGTTTGATTCCTTGTAGGTAGCATTTGGTCGATCGATTTTTAGAAGATGGGGAGATAACAAGTTGATCGTCTCATCTATAAATGCATCATCCGAGGTGGAGAATTATAGGGAAACATAAAGTTTCTTAGTTTGGATCCAAATACCAAATTAAGATGAAATTGACCATAGTTTCCTAGTTGTGTTGGTTTCCTAATTCAGTGAGGTCAATACTTGGGAATCAAGTTTGTGACTCCTTATATTATATATATAAATAGGTCTAAGCTATGTGTTTAGTTAGAGGTGGAGATATGAGGAATTTATCTCACCCCTTGTGGTAGTGCTGTTTGTACCTTCAATAGAATTAATGGAAAGCCCGCTAATCAAGCCCGTTAGCCCTATAAAAGATTCCAAAAGTCTTGTTGCCCAAGTTGTTTGCATATGAAGTTTATCTAATTAGGATATACATTACTATATATATACATGTATCCTAAACCCTAAGAATGTATGTAATTTTAGGTTAGCTAATCCGGAATAAAACTATTGTATCAACCAATCAATAAAATATCTCTTCGTTCCTCCGTCGATGTAGACACAACTCGCCAAACCACATTATTTTTGTCTCCTCTATTTATCTTTATACGTTTTCTGACCCTAATTTCACATCATCACTACGCCAGAAATCACCTTTTTCGACGGGCCAGATCTGTCGAAAATGAAGATTATTGACAGACCTTGCCCGTCGGACGACCTGTCATTTTTTGAGGTGTCGAAAATCTTAATTGATAGTCACCTACTGTCAATAATTATCAATAAAAAACGACGATCTCTGGCTGTCAATAATTTTTGACAGGCATTTCTTGTCAATTCATTTTGAAATTGAATTACCAGCCTTTTCTTTTTTTTTTTCAAATATTTTTAATTTCTTCAAAAACAGCAAATGAGAGTAATCTGACAACCTAAGAAGATTTTTAACCTCAATAAAGTGACATATATTGCAAAAACTCAATCCCATACATATTCTTTGTCCAAATAACATCCTAGAAAGAAGACCCCAAATCACATTGCTAAAGATAAAAATAACAATGCCAAAAATGCTTAACACCTTTGGCTAATTGATCACCTGCCGATCATAATATCTCCAAGCTTTCTGTCTTCATCAAATTCCACAACAGTAACAAGTAGGCAAGCTTGACTAATCAAATTGCTACATCAATCAAAACCAACAATGGACATTTAGTAATGAAAAATAAACAATGTTAAATAATCTCAAATAGTAAGTAAAGTTATGTGATTGACATAGGAAAATATGAGGGAGGAAAGCCAATATACGAACATCTTCTGTTTCCTATTGTTCATGCTCTACTCACATCAGGACCTACAATACTAGTGGTTCCATTAAGTACACTAGATCAAGGTCCATAAACTGATGACAAAGTTATACTAGCATGTATAAATTTGAGCTAATGTAAAGATCCGATCAAGTCAAATTAGACTTAAGGCAAGATTATGCTAAGATTGGAAGTAGAACAGCAAACTTATCTGTGCGGGTGGCAAACAGGGAGTTGCTTTCGTCCAGTTTCCTGATAGTACTCTCTAGATCCCCTGTAACATAACGAACTAGAACAGTGATGCATAACTCCAGACCAAACAAACCTACAATTTTCATTCATGTAAATGGTAGACCTTAAGCCTACATATTTAACAGTCTAATTTCTGATGATTGCATCAGAAAGACAATGATTGTTAAGATGAGATAACCATAGTTATCTAGAAATAGTAGGAACAACTTTTTGAAAATTACCGACCTCATGTAGTATCATCTGAGACTGAGAGTTACATAAAACAAAGTATTGTGTGCATGACATCATAAATGGGTCAGAAGATGCTAACCATGTGTATCTAACAAGAACATGTTTCGGCCAGTGCTCTGGACTCCAACATTGAGTATGTATGCTGGGATGAACTTCAACATCTGCATAAAACAAGAAAGAAAGTTATTTTTTGTAACTAACTCGATCCACATTAAGCAAAGTTTTCTTGGACTAGGAAATGTAAACAATCTATTATGCTACCAATAAGGAGTCTATTATGCTACCAATAAGGTGCACTGAGAACGAATAACTCCGCTGGTAGCGAAACCTAGATTGATGACTCGCTTCAACACAAAATACCAAAATATAAGATGAAGAAACTAACAACTGCAGAAACAGTTTAAAGCAAAATAAAGAGACAATGGTGTGTTGAATCAAGAAGAAGAAGTTGAAGTAAGTTATGGCTTATTGGCAATTGTTATTAAAGAGCACGCGGTTTATAAATGAATGATATACCGCAAGGCCAATTAAATCACTTTAGGAGATATGAAAGCATATAAGTCACTTACAATGATGAGGCATGTCTACAACTTTAGCCGTGACACCATGTAAATCATTTCCTGAATACCTCTGTGTGACATCAAAATTCAATAGTAAGATAAACAGGTTGAAAATCATAACTACTAGTTATAATAACCTTTAAAAGCTATACGTTAAGGAATAGGCTTATCTCAACCCCTTGGCAATCTTCTTGACTTCCGAAGCAAGTCTCTAGGAAAACACCTTAATTGTAGTGACACTCGTGTTTCAACCTAAACCTACCACGACGTAACCATATGGTTACACAAAAACACTAATCTGAAATGTGTTAAACCAACTAAAGCAGGAGCAAATTTTGATAAGCCATCCTAATCGACCTTACAGAAGTATTACAAACACAGGCTTGCCCTATTTTCTTCATGACCAGCGATAAGAAGTGACACACCAAAATGTCGAGAGTGTTGAGAACCTAGGGGGCAGTCACTGTTCGAATTTTAGAGCAACTTTCTAGCATGAATTTTGTATGTTTAACACATGTACCTAAAACAATAAGGAATTACATAAAGAAGAGAATAATAATGATTTAATGCATGTACCTAAAATATCATTTTTACAGCGTTCTTACAGGTTTCACCATCTCCCAAGCATATAAACTTTGAACTTTTAAAACAGTGCCATGAATATCATCTATCTAAGTCAGTGAGGTAATTTCACAAAGTATATGAATCAAATCTATGTATGAGCCAAATAATCATGTATAAGTGTGAAACAAATAAAGAACCATTCACTATACTATCCTTTCAGCACTATAACATACTCTATTTCCCAGTTCTGCGCCAATTCCTATTGCATTGCCTTTGTAACGCATAAAAAGCCATCAGCCATCTTACCATAGTGCTTCTCAATCCTGAAAAGTTTCAAATAAACATACAGTGAATGCAAGGCCAAGAAGGATAATTAGTGCAGTCATCTTGTATTATACGTAAGCATCTTTGTATACGAAATTGTGATGATAACAAAAGTGACTATGCACGTTTATTTCTTCATCGGCCTCCCACCGTGGCAACTGCCATGCCAAATCACTAATTTGTTTGATGTAAAAATAATATCACAAATACCACTAGCTCAATAAATATTCAAGACAAATTAATCTTTAATCCTCTTCTATAAATTTTAAAATCTCAGTGAGACATTTCCGCATACAATTAAAAGAGAAATGTCAAACAGATTCTAAGATCCTAAAATTCGTCTAATAACCAGTATACAATATTAGATTCACATCTATTACACTAAATAGGTTGACAAATTAAACACGATTACAATATTATCCACATCCATCAACCTAAAATTCCCAAATAGAGCATTTGAATGGATTAAGCTAATTAAACATTAATAAACCTCAAATCTAAACCTCAAAGTTCAGTGAACAGACCCTAAAAAAACAAAATTTAACAAAAATTATACCTGATCGCTTAGAATTTCCTTCGGAATTCCAGTTCAATAACCTGATTGCTTCATCTTATATATGGTTCAAATCGAACAAAACATATACCGATCAAAATCCTTAGTAACAAATCTCGATCTGTAGATCTCGAAGGTGGATTCGTAATCTATGTTAAATAATCGAAACCATAGAAGAGACAACGAGCAAACGCGAGTAGAGAAATTAAATCTAGGTTTCGAGAGAAGAGAGAGAAATAAAATTAGAAATGAATTGATTTTTTTTCTTTACTATGCTGGTATGCCTGTCGATAATGGAAGCCCGGTGGTCGCCCGATTGAATTGATATCTTTGGCCCGTCAAAAATTAATTGACATGTCTTCCCTATCAAATATCTCAAAGGCCCCTGTCAAATAAACCCAATTCTGGCGTAGTGCATCATCACAAGTGTTTAGTGCCTAAAAGTTATTTTGGGTACAAACAAGCATGTGAGAGATCAATGATATGATGGAAGGAGTACATCTTTATGGTGCTTATGGAGTACTTATCGATGTTGAGAGATATGACGTTTAATCATACGGATATGTTGGTCAGACATCTTGTTTGAAGAGAAAATCATATCGTTGTGGTAGATAATATGGTAAACATTATCTATTATGGGTGACGACACTTCTACGCAGCTATAAAGTTTTTGTGAGAATTCTTGTGTTCGGTCTCTGTGTTAAGTCGATGGATTGATTTAATCAATCATGGTGGTTCCATAATAAAAGAGGTCGTAGCCGTTTTGGTGGATGTAGACAATATACATACATGGTGTACTGTCCCAACACTACTCATCCATTAAGCATTTGAATATCAATGGTGTCTTAACTAGTGACAAAAACATCAATAAAAAGGAAATCTTTTCGTACCATTAAGGTTTATTTCAACTGCAATATCTCAAGTGAATTTCTTAGTCCTTAAAAGTGGCTCTTGGAACAGGCGTTTCAAAATTTTCGATCGAATGGACTTAGGCAGGCGGATCCTATATGGCTATATCCCCCTATATATATTTTATTGAAAAAATAGGGTGCCTCAATGGCTTCTAAATATCACCCGGCGAACGACCAGCAGAGCATATTATGGCTCTATGGTGCCAAAGACGATCTAGACTCCCGCAAAGGCGTATAATTCACAGTAGCACAGCTCCCGAGAGAATATTTGGAAAGTGATACTCCGCCCTCCATCCATATTTGAGGCCTTAGGTTTTTTCTTGTTTTAGGAAAGGACTGAGCTGAGATTCTCTCTTCCTAATGTGTTTCTGTTTCTAAAACCTAGTCGTACCACATATGCATGTCTCCTTATATATAGAGAATAACTTATTTCTTTTCTTTATTGCGTTCTTCAAGATTACTCTTTCTCTCTGACTTTCAATGGCGAAAACTAGAATGGATGAATATCATGGCGATACAAAGAGGAAGAGACTAGATGATGATACTCTACGAGGAAAGTTTCTGTTTGGAGACAAAGTTGAGGTTCGAAGTGTTGATGAAGGATTTAGTGGTTCATGGCATTCTGCAACAGTTATTGCATGCGGTCGTCTATATTGTCAAGTCGAATATGATAATCTGTTGGAAGATGAAGGTACTGGAAATCTTCTCAAGGAGACAGTTAAATTAACAGATTATTATTATTATGATGAGGTGAATTATCGTGGTCTAATTAGGCCGATTCCTAACGAAATTGAAGAGATCAATAGATTTAGTTTAAATTATGGACTATGTGTTGATGCATTAGTTGATGATGCATGGTGGGAAGGTGTAGTTTTTGATTACGAAGACGGGAATTTAGAGAGATTAGTGTTCTTTCCTGATTTAGGTGATGTAGTAATGATGAAGATTCATGCGCTGAGGGTAACTCAAGATTGGGATGAAGTTGGTGATACTTGGAAAGTTAGAGGGAACTGGAAGTTTCTTGAAGTGATTGAAGAGTATGAAGTTGATATCCTGGCTGCGGTTTCGGTTAGACAGATTTGGTATGATCTGAGACAATTAGAGGGGTTTAGGGATAAAATTAAGGAGTGGACTTGTGGTGAGAAGTCAGTGTGGGCTGATTTGGTGAGGGAATGCATTTTCAAGAGTTTGCATATGACTGCCGAGTATGTTGTTGATGTACTTCAGAGTAGCATGAAGAAGGATACTAGACTGTCTTTACTAGAAGAAGATGATGAGGTTGTTGTTTCGGAAGAAAATCCGTTAGCATTATCGATGTATGATGATCCTGTTGTTGAAATTTTGAGGGAGGAGGAAGATGAAGAATACTGTCTAAGTCCCTCCAGGACGAAAAGACGAAAAATCAGTCACTCAACTGATCATGTGGTTTCAGACTATCTAGTAGTGAAGGAGTCCAAGCCAGTTTTGCGAGAAGAGTGGTTACCTGCAGGCAAAGATTTCCTTCCTGAAGCTAAGTTCTGCCCTGAAGCATTAGAAACCTATCTAAAATGTTATCAAAAGGACAATGCTGCTGGCGCACGCGATTTGGTGTTAGAATGTAGAATGCATCTGTCTTATCTAGGTTGGAAGATTGAGTATAAAAGACATGCAACATCTGGTACAGTCATATATCGTTACAGACCACTTAAGGGAGCGCCATTCTATTCTCTTCGTCTTGCGTGCCAGGCCGTGATCAGTCCCAATTCCCATCCGGTTCCTCTTTGCAGAAAGGATCAAGGCTGTGCTTCTCCTCCTCATGAGGACGTTTCTCCATATGTGTACTCTAAATCATTAATTTGTTCAAACGCTTCTGAAAGTCATGGAACACCACCTGTCATTCATAGCAAACTGGATGCCATACCTGAATCTTGGCCTGAACCATTGAGAAACTATATGATTGCGTGTAGGAAAGAAAAGCATACGAAGAACATTAAGCAGATACGAAATAGCAAAGAAGTACCTCTTTGCTCTTGGTTGGACCAGCAAACCTATAATTAAGAAGGATTTTCGTAAAGATCTTTTTATGTTTCTCCAAGAAACAAGTCATATAATTCTCTCTTGACTGCTTGCATAGGACATTGTAGAGAAGAAGAACTTTATAACAGTACGGATGTAGCGAAAGAAAACCTCGAAGCAGGTCATATACAAGAAAAAAGATCCAGTAAGCAGCTGAAGAGGCAAAGAAACAGTACTGCATCTCCTCATAGTAGCAGTAATATTAAAATGAAGAAAACGAAGGCAGCATCTCGAGAGGATAGTGAGGGTAAAACCCATGTTTTACGTTCAAGCAAAAGGGCACGGCAGGATGTGATAGCAACTTCTGCACATCGAAGCCCTCGAACTGTGCTCTCTTGGTTGATTGAAAGTAATGTGGTTCTGCCAAGGGAAAAAGTACGTTACTTGAGTTTAAAAGACAATTCCATACTTGGGCAAGGAAAAATCAGCGGCAATGGAATTAAGTGCAACTGTTGCCAACAGGTTTTTGGTATGACAAATTTTGGACGTCATCTTGGTAGTAATTGTATGCGACCATCTTCCAGGATTTTCTTGCAAGATGGAAGGTCTTTACTAGACTGCCAGAAGCAACTACAAGAAAATAATCTGACCTGCATTGCTAAGAAAGATAAAGGAGATATGGTTGACCAGCAGAATGATTATATATGTTCCATTTGTCACTATGGGGGTACATTAGTGTTGTGTGATCAATGCCCATCTTCATTTCATTTGGATTGTCTTGGAATAAAGGATTTGCCCGACGGAAAATGGTTCTGCCCATCTTGTCAATGCGGAATATGTGGCAAAGGCGAGCTTGACAGCAACTCTGACGCTGAAAAGAAGTTTCTGCACTGCGATCAATGCAATCACGAATATCACGTGGGGTGCGTTAGAAAAAGAGGGTTGGATAAGCTGGACACTAACCTGAACAGCAGCTGGTTCTGCAGTATAAAGTGCGAAAAGTTATTTGCAGGTCTCCACAAACTTATGGGAAAGTCAGTTCCAGTAGGCGTGGATAATTTATCATGGAGTATTTTGAGACCTAGGAAAGATGCTGCTCCATCTGACAAGGAGGATGATACGGAGCTTCAGAGCAAGCTCAATGTAGCACTCTCTGTAATTCATGAGTGTTTCGAGCCCATTAAAGAACCAGGTAAAAAGACAGATCTTGTCGAAGATGTTCTTTTCAACAACACGTCAAAGCTGAACAGATTGAACTTTTGGGGATTTTACACTGTGCTCTTGGAGCGAGAGGATGAGCTCATCTCTGTTGCAACAGTTAGGATACATAACGAAAAGGTTGCAGAAGTACCACTTGTTGGTACGCGTGTCCATTATCGTTATCAAGGGATGTGCCGTATTCTATTTGATGTTCTCGAGCAGAAGCTCAAGGAACTAGAAGTGGAGAGGCTGATTTTACCTGCTATTCCCCAAGTGTTACATACATGGACTAATTCCTTCGGTTTCTCTAAGATGACAAGTTCCGAGAGATCAGAATTTTTACGGTACACTTTCCTGGATTTCCCGGATACCACAATGTGCCAGAAAATCTTAAGGATGCCTGTGGTGAAACTAACACCGCAACCAACAGATGGGAACACTATCATTCCGGAAGTAGTGCAAGCAGAACAAGGACTTGAAGGGCAACAGGAAGTAGAACTTGGCGTCAAAAGTGTTTCCGACTCAGCTGTGACAGCTCCTCCACTGGATCTGACAGAAACGCTGCAACATGAGGATGAGCAAAAATATCCATGCTTGCAGGACACAACAATACCAGATGAGAAGTCTGCGTTGGTAGTTTACGATGAAAACCAGCAGAAAAAGTGGGGGCCTGTGTCAAGTTCTACACGCGAAAGAAACATCGTAAGTCATTGTTAGAGGTGACATAACATTTCATGCTTAGAGGCAACAACACTGACGTGACTGACTGATCTTGCTAGTAGAATGTAAAGTTCATAAAATAAGTTATAAAGGAAGATTTTGGTGTTCTTTTGTGAAGTCTCAGTTTTGGTATAGGAATGAAACTTGGTTATAGGAATTAAAGTACACCCAGTCAAAATATTCCCAAGCTCCCTATAGATCGTTCCGAAAAAGAATAGAGAATTCCGACAAATACTTCCTCCATTTCTAGAAAAAAAATACTTTTCCAATCGCAAAATGGGTCAATTCCCCAAATATTTTTAAAACATGGTTCTAATGGACGGGTAAAAATTAGTATAGGTGTGAAATAGACACCACAAAAATAGCAAGAATGAATCTGGATTCATCCCTACTTAAACTTAAAAAAAATAGCGAGGGTGAAACTGGATGCATCCCGATGTAAATTAAAAATAAGAAAAAATATTTGAAAATGGGTAGGATGAAACTGTTTGCATCTTGGATATTTTTATATTCTCGTTCATTTAAACAGTATCAAATTTTACATGTCTTTGTCGTTATTGGGTTAATTGACCAATTTTGTGTTTTTCCAATTTGCACAATTTTTAAGGCAAGTATGTGAGAGAGTAGTTTTTCTAAATTATTTCTAAAACTACCCTCAATAAAGTGTTTAATTACCAGAATTGCTACTAATCATCATTAGTTTGGAGAAGGATAGCTTTGGAAGTTCATCATACTATAAATTAAAATATCTCTTTTTGAGATACAAAAATTAAAAGGAAAAATATCTATTTTTTAGGAACGGAGGGAGTATTTATTATCAAACACGATTGTAATGATCGTCTGATAAATTTCTTCTTATTCCAAAAGCTCATCCCATTATTAATTTGGAATCTTATTATTGGGGCTTGAAATCCAAATAGTTTTGGGGGCTTTTTTGGGTCATGAAATTGCAAATCTAATAGCCCCTTATCCTATTATTTTATTAATGCCTAATATACCCTCAATTGAATTAGTGTTAATTAGGGTGATTAAGTAAACTAGTTATGATTAGTGTATGAATTAGGATTAATCATTGCACTAATTTTATGAAAATCAAAAACTTTTTTTTCATCAATTTTTTTTTTTTCTCTTTTTTTTTTTAATCTGTAAGAGGACTCAGAGGATTTTTTTTAACTTTTTTGAAAATCAACCACCTAATATGGTGGAGCATATCCTTAAATTACTCAAGATAACATTATTTGGAGGGTTTTGTTGATTCAAATCGGAAAACATCCATTAAAAATCTGGGTTTTTTGCAATTTCGCTGGAAAAACATGAGATCCCTGCCGCAACCGACACTTTTTCGGATGGGCAATGATGAACTTCCAGCCGAAAATATTGTTTATGGCTGTGATAATTTGTCGACCTAACCGTAGAACGCAAAAACGGTTGGGAATTGTTGGTGTTCCAAGCCGTATTTGTTATTTACGGAGGGAAAATAAAGAACTCCCGGTTTAAATTGTTTTTCGATTTTCTTTGGTTTTAGGAACCATTAAAAGTGGGTTTTCCCACCAGAATCGTTCCGGGAAACCCACAAAAATCAGAAAAAAAATTCGGTTTGGAAAACCAAGCCGAAACATGTACTTTCGGCTGGGAATCTAAGAACACCCGGCCGTAAACACCTTCAGAAGGTGTTTTTTTTTTTACCCGAAATTCATCGAATCTGATTTTTTATCCATTCAAAAGCAAAAATAAATGATGGGTTTACTTAGTTTTTTCTTTTTATGATGATCATTTTCATCAGGGTGAAATTATGATCCTCATCTTTATCACGATTTATGAATAAGAAGAGAAGGATGAGGAGAAGAGAAGATTATAGATTAAGGATTTTTTCTTTTTTGATGAATAGTAAAATTTAGGTAAGGCTACTTTTGACTTTTTCGTATACCTTGAGATCCCCTATCCATCTTTTGGTTACACATAGCATTTTAAGAACGCGAAATTGGGGGATATAAAAAGGATTTGGGGGACATGAATTACTTCCCCCAACCAATAGTGTCTGCTAAGGGGTGGTTTTGGGGTGCAAAAATACTAAAATATCCTCCCTTCAAAATAAAAATCAAAAAACTTAAAATCAAAAAACAAAATCATATCCCCCATTTCCATCTCCACTTCTTATTACTTTCTTTCAGGGTTAGAGCTTTGAAACCCAAATATTCCCTAATCCCTTTCAAGTTCTAAACTCTCTCCACTCTCTTTCAAATTCTCTTCTCCTTTTCTGCCCGCTCCTCACTTTGGAAACAATTTTTTTTTTTTTAATTCGGAAGTGATGAAGATCATGCTGCAAGTGATGAAGACCATACAAGAATTGATGAAGACCATGTCGGAAACTGGTGCCGGCAAGCTTGGAAACTAACATTCAATGCCGTAACTAAGTATCGACATGCTCAATAGAAATCTATCAATGCCGGTAGTCAAGTGAAAAAAAAATTCAACTTTCTGGATACTTTACATCATGTGCCGGCATAAAAATTAAAGCAACATACTATGCCGAAAACCGGTGCCGGCATGCTCGAGAATTAACTAATCGTGTTTGTAGGAAGTGGACTGATTAAAACCAGAAAAAATTTTAAACGAAATATTTTTTTTACATTGCCGGAAGTGATGAAGACCATGCCGAAATTGATGAAGACCATGCCGAACTGGGTGCTAGGATGCTTGGTAACTAACATTCAATGTCGTAACTAAATACCTAAGCATGCTCGATAGAAATCTATCAATGCCGGTAGTCAAGTGGAAAAAATATTTAAGTTTCGGATATTTTACATCATGTGCCTAAAAGAAATTCAAGCAACATACCATGCTTGCTGAAAGCAGAACCCCATGCTCGAGAATTAACTATCTCAGGCTTAAAGTGGATCGAAAACCAGGAAAAAATTCAAAACGGAATAGGTTTTGAATTTGAGAACCCCCCTGCACTCCGCATAGCGTTCACGAAAAAAATAACTTTTGTACCGGCATAGTTTTTTGGTTGAATACTACGCCGTCTTGAATCAAAATGGGGGATAAGCTCGGTGCCGGCATGGTACATGGTACGAATACCATGCCGGTATGAATGGTTCCGGCATTGTATTCATAGCACGTGCATGCCGGTACCTAGCTTTTTCAGCTACAAAAATGGTGGATTCAAAGAAAAAAAAAAATCAAATTTTCAACCTCTCAGCAGCAATTCTCTCTTCACAATCATCCTCCATTTCCCCCAAAAAATTAAGTTCCCTCTCAAATACTTTTTCTCTCCTTCTACTCTCACCTCACTCACCCAAAATCAAATAAAACACACACTAATCATTTATCAAAAATCTTACGATTTTACTAATGATTATTAATCACTAATCCTGATTAGTGAGGGGTAGATTAGGCATTATTTAAAAACTGAGATAAGGGGTGACCTTGATTTTATATTTGGATCCGGTTTTTGTCCTTTTCCTATATCCCCAATTCCTTTTTATATTCCCCAATTTCGCATTCCATTGTTAGCCCCAAAATCCTATTGGGTTGAAGCCCCAATAATAGGATTCTTAATTTGCCTATAGAGTCATATATCTTTTGTATTTTATTTTAGTTTGTTTATATAATATGAAAAAACAATACTATACATGTCCTCATTATTGCAGTTATTACATGTCCTCATCAATAAAATAATAGAAAAAAACACGCATTATTTTAAAATGTTTGATATGGTCAAATGTTGGATATTGTCATTATTTAAAACAGTTTTACGTATTTTTATTTGAATTCCAATAGACACAGCGCAAGGGGACAACATGTATTGTTGGAGGTCAAGAGATATCCGAAGGCCGAAGACCGAAACCCTTTTCCAGTAACCATTACCAGGTAGGGTATGAGACAATGTTAATTCCCAAAATATAGCTAGTTTTCCGCCGGCTCACATAACCTGGGCAACCTGCAAAGCAGGAAAAGTCAAGAGACATCTTCACTCTAAAAATGTGTATGACATGTTGCCCATTAATTAGAGTGGTAATATTATTGGATGATGATATTAGTGATCAGACTTCGAAACTGGGACACCAAATTTTTTTATTGATGTTTTTTTCCGGACTTCTCAATCCTCTTGGGATTATCAGTATTCTCTGTATATTATTTTTAGTCTAAAAAGCAGTACAAACCTTGATTACGATTTTGTTGTTACAAGGTTTCGTAATATCTTGAAGACGATGTTAAAGAAAATGAAATGATCCTCAAAATCAGCCTCAGTAACCCAGTTAGTAATTCACAAATTTTTACCAACGAATTATTGGCCGTCCGATTGCAACCGTGTCCTGGGGATCCCTTGACATTAAAGCCTACGCTAAGCAGTATAAAATTAGAGGTTAAACCTGGTGAGAAGGTAGCTATCTGTGGTGAGGTTGGTGCAGGAAAATCAACAATGTTAGCTGCAATTCTTGGAGAAGTTTTGAACACTGCGGGAACGGTTAGTTCTTATATATAACAATGCTTCTTCTGTATTCGGTTGCTTAGATTGCATGTTTAATTGTTTATCTATGGATTAACATTAGTGTTGGATATTCATAGATAACTAATGTTGTTCATTTTCTTCCCTTCACAGGTTCAAACTTATGGTAAGATTGCATATGTTTCACAGGCGGCATGGATTCAAACTGGCAGTATACAAGATAATATTCTTTTCGGACACAACATGGACAGAATAAGATACCATGAAACGTTGAGGAAGTGTTCACTTCTAAAGGACCTTGAAATGCTCCCTTTTGGGGATCTGACTGAAATTGGAGAAAGAGGAGTTAATCTGAGTGGGGGTCAGAAGCAGCGCATTCAACTTGCTCGTGCTCTCTATCAGGATGCTGATATATACTTGATGGATGATCCATTTAGCGCAGTTGATGCTCACACTGCTACCAACCTATTTAATGTCAGTTCGTGATTCTTCCTCAAAACAGTTCTCCTCTTTTTCTTACTGAAATTTCTCTTCTCTTACAGTTTATTCACTTAGTTTGGTTGTGCAGGAGTATGTAATGGGGGCTCTATCCGCAAAGACAGTCTTACTTGTGACACATCAAGTCGACTTTCTTTCCAAATTTGACTCTATTTTGGTTAGATTGCGTTTCTGATCCTTCGACTATTTATTCGTTATTCTCAATTCCGATAACATATATAACAGATGATGCAAGACCAGTTGGACAGCCCATTCGGCCGAAAACTTGAATAATGAATGTTGTTGGAACTTGCTGATCTATGAAGCAATTTTGTTTCCTTTACAGCTGATGTCTGATGGGCAAATCTTATGTGCCGCTCCTTATCATGTATTGATGGATTCTTGTCAAGAGTTTTCTGAACTTGTATATGCACACAAAGATACAGCTGGTTCCGATAGTTTTTCAGAAGCATCCTCTTCTCAGTGTCATGGAACTTCTTCAAAAGAAATTTCTAAAACTTATAGTGAGAAACAGTTGAAATCAGTTGGGCTTCAGTTGATTAAGCTCGAAGAGAGAGAATCTGGAGACACCGGTCTAAAACCATACCTGCAGTATCTTAATCAGAGCAAAGGCTTCATCTACTTCTCTGTAGTAGTTCTAGCTCACCTCATGTTTGTGGGTGCACAAGTGCTACAGAACTCTTGGATGGCTGCGAATGTTCAAAATCCTCAAGTCACTGAATTGCGACTGATTATGGTTTACTTAATTATTGGATGTAGCACGATATTACTGTTACTTGTCAGATTACTTGCTACAGTTGCCATGGGTCTTCAATCATCAAAGTCTTTATTTTACCAGCTATTGAACTCTCTTTTTATGCGCCGATGTCTTTCTATGACTCCACACCTTTGGGAAGGATACTTAGTCGGGTAAGAGCATTAAAACAAGAATTAAATAGAATTTATTTATTTTTTGATATTTATGTATTAAACCTTATGTCCATTTTTCTGATGTAGGTATCTTCTGATTTGAGTTTTCTAGACCTTGATATTCCATTCAGCTTAACACTTTCTGTCATTGCAACCATGAGTACATATGCTAATCTCGGGGTATTAGCCGTTATTACTTGGCCAGTGTTATTTGTCTCCATACCCATGATATTAATGGCAATCTGCTTACAGGTATTGTACCAGGCTTTCTTGTTAATTGTCAACATCCTCTTATTATATACTTTTTAACTTTGTGGAATATGCTTTGTCCCTTAGAAATACTACTTCGCTTCTGCAAAAGAGTTTATGCGAATCAATGGAACAACTAAATCTATGATAGCAAACCATCTTGCCGAATCCATTGCAGGGGCGATGACAATCAGAGCATTTGAGGAGGAAGACAGATTCTTTTCTAAGAATCTTGACCTCATTGACCAAAACTCAAGTCCATTTTTTCACACTTTCTCAGCGAATGAGTGGTTGATCCAACGTTTGGAAATACTAAGTGCTGTTGTCCTTTCTACCTCAGCACTTGTTATGGTTTTGCTTCCTCCGGGAACGTTTAGTTCTGGTAGGTTCCTCTTTTCGATACTTACAAGTTACAACGTCTGTATTCATTAGTTCTTATTTCAAATAAACAGTTATGTGACAAGTAATCTTTACTGCAGGATTTGTTGGAATGGCATTGTCATATGGTCTTTCATTGAACATGGCCCTCGTATATTCTATTCAATACCAGTGCACATTAGGAAATCATATTATTTCTGTTGAAAGACTAAATCAATATTTGAACATTCCCAGTGAAGCCCCAAAAGTCATTGAAGCAAACCGACCCTTGCCTAGTTGGCCCTCTATTGGCAGAGTTGAGATCCACGACTTAAAGGTAACATATCTGAAATATTTGCATTTTTGCATTGTCATGTTCAATTCAAAATCAATGCTTATAATGGATTGGTCTCAAGCAGGTCAGATATAGGTCCGATACTCCACTTGTTCTTCAAGGAATCAGTTGCACATTTGAAGGAGGACACAAAATTGGGATTGTAGGGAGGACCGGCAGTGGGAAGACAACTATGATTGGTGCTCTGTTCCGATTGGTAGAGCCAGTAGAGGGGAAAGTCGTCATAGATAGCATTGACATCTCTACCATTGGACTTCATGATCTGAGATCACGGTTAGGAATTATACCTCAGGAACCTATTCTCTTCAATGGTACTGTTAGATACAATTTGGATCCTCTGTCTCAACACTCCGATCAGGACATTTGGGAGGTACAATTTTTGCTGACATGAACAAAAGAAAACAATCCTTTTACCACACCAACAAAAATGACTTTTTCCATGTATGCTTGTAAGGTTCTTGGAAAGTGTCAGCTTGAAGAAGCAGTACGAGAGAAAGGAAATGGACTGGATTCATTAGGTACTCTTTCAAGTTATTGAATGTCGTTCTATTGTCTTAGATGTTCTAGTCATTAATGTATCAGTTTGATATTACAGTCGCAGACGATGGATCAAACTGGAGCATGGGGCAACGCCAACTGTTCTGTTTAGGTCGTGCGCTGTTGAGGAGATGTCGAATTTTAGTGTTGGATGAAGCTACTGCATCAATTGACAATGCGACAGACTCCATTCTACAGAGGACCATAAGGGTTGAGTTTGCTGACTGCACCATAATCACAGTTGCCCACAGAATCCCAACCGTGATAGACTGCACAATGGTGCTTGCTTTAAGTGATGGTAAGCTTTGCAATTTCTTTTAACCTATCACACTATTATCGTCCAATTGACCTTATGAAAAACTTTCCAGAGTGTTCTTTCAGTGTTAGAGTATAGGATTGGTAATAATAAATTATATGGAAAGTTTTAGTATTTTGGGTTATATTTAGTATTTGATATATTTAGTATGAATTGATTTACAAGTATTATTCTTACATACCAAGTTACGTATCACTATATATACCCTATGGGTTCTCAATGTAAAATACCATTCAATAATAGAATTCTCTTTTATCTTTATATCTCAAGTTCGACTTGGTATCGGCGGGTTCGATCCGGACTGTTGCCCACCTCGTTTTCTTTTCTAGCGGCGGCGGTAGTCTCCAATGCTACCGTCCGCGGATCTTTCCTCTATTTGCAATATGATTAGTTTTTCTTATTAGGTTATTTTTTAGGTTAAAAAAAAAAAAAAAAAAAAAAAAAAAAAAAAAAAAAAAAATCACGTTTGTTACCACCATCTTTTGTTTTCTTTCTTCCTAGTCCAATACACCTTTTCCACTTCTCTTCTCTTTATGTTTTCCGTCCCCACCTCTTAGGCAACTTTTCTGTTGGTTTTCTATTCTTAAGCAACTTCTTTTATCTTTTCTTTAAACTATCCTACCGAGCCCAGCACTACCTATCTTAGGCCCAACTTTTGTTCACAGCTATATAGTTTTCTTTCTACCTATCCATCTCCAAAACCAGCGGTGTCACCTCGTATTTTAGTTTTCTTCCACAAAACCCTTAATTCACCCGTCTTACTACTATTCTGTTCCCCTTTGTTTGTGCCTCTAAATCTTTCCATCGCTGCCTCTTGCGTTTGTTTTCTATCAATCTTAAACTAATCTCTTTTCACACCTTCGGTTTCCGTAATTTCTTTGTCCCATTAATTCTTCACTTTTCCATCTTTCCTTTCTCTGTCCGCATACATCGCCTTTTCTAATCCCAATTTTGCGAGGGTATTATCTCTTTTCTCTTAGCGATGGTTCTTATATGCTCCATCAATGGTTCTGTTATTTTCGCAATTTTGGCGGTTCTCCTAATCAGTATTCTTTTTAATGGCAACGCGCTTGTTCTTATACTTCTCGGGCGTTTATTGGCACTGCACTTCATCAACAACTTTCAAGGCCAATCTCATGTGATTTGCAATCCCCATGAGATTGAGGGAGGGTGTTAGAGTATAGGATTGGTAATAATAAATTATATGGAAAGTTTTAGTATTTTGGGTTATATTTAGTATTTGATATATTTAGTATGAATTGATTTACAAGTATTATTCTTACATACCAAGTTACGTATCACTATATATACCCTATGGGTTCTCAATGTAAAATACCATTCAATAATAGAATTCTCTTTTATCTTTATATCTCAAGTTCTGACTTTCAGATTATAAGTCTGCATTTTCATTAAAACTGATGATGTGTTCGTCCTGTTTGTCAGGGAAACTAATGGAATATGACGAGCCTATGAAATTGATGAACACAGAAGAATCGCTGTTCGCAAAACTTGTCAAGGAATACTGGTCTCACACACAGTAACTCTGCAGATTCTTCGTGAAGTAGCATATATATCTCCTATCAGGTAAACTGCCTGTATGTAATTGCCATTAAACTAAACTCATTGAGACTGCCATTATTGGGGCTATAGCTACCTTACCTGAAACTGCCCCCACTTCTGTTAAAATATGTAAATTCAGGTAAAGTATGAGAGTCAGGAGTGAAGGAAAATAGGCGCTTTCTTGTTAAAATATGTACATTCAAATAAATTTAACTTGGAATACAAATTTTCATCCAGCTTCTCACTATTATACGAATATTATATCATTGTTTTTAATTTTTTTTTTTTTTTAATATATATGACATGGGATTACATTAAGAAATGTGTAGAAGTGCTACAATGCCATAAAAAATTGGTCTCATCAGTCAAGAATTAGTTCAGAGAATGTCTTCAGTTTGAGTAGCAGGAATTGGTAGGTGACCTTTCTCTTGAAGACTCTTGACAGTGTCATACAAGCATTGTTTCACTGGAGTGAACTCCATGCCTAAATCCTTGAGCTTATTGTTTGAGAATTTGTATGGCTGAACCGTTGCTCCTACTTGATCCGAACACCTGAAACTCATACATACACCAAAAATCATCATTTTTGGAGAAACTGGCAATTATAGTACCTGATAAAATGCAAATGTCAGATTAAAATGGACTTACTTGTTTGGGATTGGATATTCAGGGAAGAACTTAGATAGAATCTGCACAATGTCACCACGATGAAGCACACTTTCTGCACATAAATACCGTCCAGAGGCAGATGGAGTTTCGTAAGCAAGAATATGAGCTAAGGCTACATCTTTGACATGAACATAGCCTTGAACGGAGTTTGCATATGTTATAGCTGAGCCAGTTAAGTACTTCATTATGTGAACTGTACTTGCGTTAACTGTTGGTTGCAGAAGAGGACCCAACACCAAGACAGGATTTATTACTACTAAATCTAATCCTTTCTCTCTTGATACTTCCCATGCTGCTTTTTCTGCCACTGTTTTTCCATAGCAGTACCAATTCTGCAATAAAACAATCGCAGGTTTAATTAATAGAGATTGTGTTACCAAAATGAACTGGTTCAAGGATAATTTTTTCATAACAAACCTTGGTATTCTTGCAGAAATCAAGATCACTCCAGCATGTCTCATCTACAACAACATCTGGACTTCTGTTTGGATCCATATGAACGGCTCCAACAGTAGATGTGAATACAACACGACGAACACCTGATTCAGCTGCAGCTTTGATCACATTGGTCGTTCCATTCACTGCAGGCTCCAGCATTTGTTCCTGTAATGTAAATAAACATGACAAAACAAAAAAACGATTAAGTAAGAACGGAAGATTTAACAAAACCCTGAACCTTGAACTCTGAAAGATCGATATTGCTAAGAAAGAAACTTACTAGATCATCAGTAACAGGAGAAGCAGTATGAAAAATACCTTGACATCCAGTAATGGCATCAAGAAGACTACCATAATCAAGAAGATCAGCTTTACACAGTATCAACCTATCTTTGGCACTTTCTAGATCTCTTAAATGAGAGTTCTTGGGATCATCTGGGTTCCTGACAGTTCCTCTAACAGTGTAACCCTTTTCTAATAAAAATTTAACCAACCATGAAGCTATGAAACCTCCAGCACCTGTAACACATACAGGGCCAGAAGCTGAGGCACCGTCAATAGGCATATTGATCTTCTTTTCTTTTTTTTTTTGTCTCTTAAAAGATTGTGAATCGAGAGTGAGGAATATGATCTGAATTTATAGGTGACA
The DNA here is from genome assembly GCA_023531295.1 of Papaver armeniacum. Lineage (NCBI taxonomy): Eukaryota > Viridiplantae > Streptophyta > Magnoliopsida > Ranunculales > Papaveraceae > Papaver > Papaver armeniacum. The sequence continues at coordinate 362,890 of JAJJWW010002516.1, read as the reverse complement.
AACTACACATTTAAGAACTAGGACCACCTAAATCCCCGTAGGAATGGAATATCGCACAAGTAATGAGTATGCGAAGTGAAGATTATCTAATATAAGCGAAGACTATCGCACATAGTATAATCAAGGTGACGCACTGGATGATGTCAGCAAAGTCACGAGTATAGTGTGATGGTCTATGCGAAGTATAAACTGTGCGAGAATGAGTAAATGTTGAGCGAATGCAACGCACAGTGATTATGAAAATAGTGGATCTCTTAACTGTCATCCACTATGTAGAACCCGATATAAGAGGAAAGAGTTATCATACCGGAGAGGGATCTTTAGTGTGTGTTAGACAAGAAACTTAGACAGAGAGTTTATTTGGAGAACAAGTTAGGTCATTGTAATATCCTGTAACCAATTGGAATCTTAATAATCAATAAAGAATTCTATTATGATGATCACTTAAAGTCTTATTTAGAAAATTGGGATGTGGTTGTAGGATTTCCTGCAACTACAATCGTATAAATCAAGTTTGTCTGTAATCCATTGTGTAATAGAGATTTTTCCATTTTAATTCTGATTTCGTTTTCTTTTTTCTTTTTTTTTATGGTGTATTATAGTGACAAGAACACTCTTTGCATTCTATTCTCAGCATTAACTTCTTCTGAACCACCGGCCAAATAAATTTGGTTGCAGAAATTCAAGGTGTTGTCTTATCACTTCAGCTACCAAATTTGCAACTCATCAGACTTCAGAATTATGAAGTGGTTGTTATAATTTGTTCAGATTTTGCACAACACCAAGCGATATGCAAACGACGTGGCTCATGAACTCGCCAAGTATTACAAGACAATGTATACCCCATACCTTCCTTCATGCATAACTCGTTTTTTTTTTTTTTTTTTTTTTTTTTTTCTACACGTGTTTCACGGAGAAAAAAAAAATTACCATATGACAAAATGGGACAGTGAATAGGTAAAATTTATTTGTGTTAAAAATGAGAGTACAACCTATTTGTATGATCTGAATAACAAATATAAAATGCATTTTTGGCTTATATAGATTTTGGTACACCGGTCTTCTTATCTAAATAGAGTTCATTCAATACACTAATACAAAAAAGTGACCTGCCTCGCATAACTTTCCTGCGTATACTTAAAATCTCAATACATTGATTCAATAAACCTTACAGTTAAGCACAATTTTTCCGCCGCTTACCTGGGCTCAGACACTTACATTCTCGTAGTCCTACAAGTTTTCAAACAAAACAAAAAAAAAATGCGATAGAGTAGCAGGGGTACGTATTAGCTTACTACACTTGCAACATTTTTAGATTTGGCTATACTAGTTAAAAACACATTATGTTGAATCTGCAGAGTGGATGTGAGACCAGTACTCTTTCACAAGTTGTCCAAACAACGATCCTTCTTCTTTGATCAACTTCATTGGTTCATCGTACTCCATAATTTTCCCTGCAGGACAACACGGTTATACTGATCAGTTTAAAGCACTGTGAATATAAGAAAAACATGTAAAGTAATGAATCATAGAACTTACCATCACTAAGCACAAGCACCATTGAACTGTCCGTAATGGTGGGTATCCTGTGGGCTACTGTGATAACTGTGCATTTTTTGAATTCCGTCCTTATGGTTTGTTGCAGAATGGCGTCTGTTGTGTTGTCTATGGAAGCAGTAGCTTCATCCAGCACTAATATCTGGCTTCCCCTTAACAACGCTCGCCCCAAGCAAAATAACTGACGTTGTCCCATGCTCCAGTTCACACCATCTTGTTGAACTGAAAAGAAAATATTTTAAAATAAATCCAAGCAAAATAGAAGAATTATATTGTTCTGAGAAAAGAAAAGAATTTTATGCTCGTGAAACTGCAGCATTTACCTGAACTATCTAGACCTTCTTCTTTCTCTTGTACCGTCTCCCTAAGCTGGCATTTTGCAAGAACCTTCATATATGCATGGAAAGATCCCATTAGATATAAATAGCATACAGAACAGCTTTTCCAATAGAAATAACCAAACTCATCGAATAAGCAGCAAAGACACGTACCTCCCAAATTTCATGGTCTGTATGTTGGGAAAGGGGGTCCAGATTGTATCTGACAGTCCCGTTGAACAGTGTAGGATCCTGAGGTATGATACCTAAGCGTGATCTTAGGTCATGAAGCCCTATTGTTGAGATGTCAACCCCATCAATAATGATTTTTCCCTCTATCGGTTCAACGAGTCGAAACAGAGCACCAATTAGAGTCGACTTCCCGCTGCCAGTTCTACCAACGATCCCAATCTTGTGACCTCCTTCAAATGTGCAACTTATCCCATGAAGAACAATCGGAGTATTGAGCCTATACCTTATCTGCTTTACAATTCATTTCTTAGTATACGAATGAATCTTCAAAAGACATGACTTTGCAAATTAAACATAACAATCACATTGTTTTGCTTGTACCTTCAAATCACGGATCTCCACCCTACCTATAGGAGGCCAGCTAGGGAGGGGTCGATTTTCTTCAATGACTTCTGAGGCTTCACTGGGAATTTGCATGTACTGGTTCAGCCTTTCTACAGAAATGATATCATTTGCTAGTGTGCACTTAACTTGAACAGAAAAAACAAGATGCATATTCAATGCAAGACCAAAAGCCAGTGTCATCCCAATATAGCCTGCCGTAAGAAAGATACGCAATCAAAGAACATAAGACATTAGAGATGAATCAGTGAAAAATGGGTGTAAAGGAAACATGGACCTACCAGAACCAATAGTTTTTGCAGGAAGCAAAACCATCACAAGTGCCGAGGAACAAAGGATAATGGCACAAAGTGTTTCCAAACGTTGGATCAACCACTCATTTGCAGAGAAGATGTGAAACGAAGAACTAGCATTTCTGTCGATAAGATTAAGATTTTCGGTGAAGAATCGATCTTCCACTCCAAAAGCCCTAATCGTCACTGCTCCTGTTATAGACTCTCCTAGATGACTTGCTATCATAGACTTGGAAGTTCCATTGATTCGCATGAACTCATTTGCAGAAGCCGAGTAGTACCTCTAATGGGTTTAAGGACATAATTCCACAGGTTACTTGTCTAGAAAGGAAAAAAAAATCACATTCTTATGACCAAAAAGATTAATGACAAGACAATTGTTGGATATTTACCTGTACAAGAATCACCATGTAGACCATTGGTACAGTGACAAACACAACTTGCCAAGTAATAACAGCTAGAACTCCAAGATAGACTGCAGTAGTAATGGCACCCATAACAGCCTTAACAAAATTGGATGCCAGATCTAGGTCTACAATACTCAAATCTGATGAGACCTACATCAGGAATAGAGAAAGATTAAGCTTGCACAATACTACAATAACAAAAAAAAAATTCATTATTAACTTTGGGGTCTCCTACCCGACTTAGTATCCTTCCCAAAGGAGTAGACTCATAGAAAGCCGTCGGTGCATGGAAAAGAGAGCTCAATAACTGTTCAAAAATTGACTCTGAAGCCTTCATACCTAAAGCAACTGTAGCAAGAGACCGAAAGAGCGTAAAGAACATAGAACTACATCCAATTAGAGAGTATGTTAGGACCAGACGCAATTTGCTGACCGCAGGGTTCTGAACATTAGCAGCCATCCAATAGTTCTGTAATATTTGAAAAGCCAAAAAGATGATTTGACTTATAATAGCTACAGAGAAGTAAAAGAATCCTTTGTTCTGATTCAAATATTGTAGATACGGCTTCCACCCAGTGTCCCCAGTTTCTCTCTCTTCTTGTTCGATCAGCTGATGCTCTACTGATCCAATCAATTGATCCCTGCAATAAATTTTCTGTTTATCCTCCGAAAAGATTCCTGATTTCTCAGGAGAAGCACCAATTTCGGCAGTAGCTGTATTTTTGTGTGCTTTAAAAAGGTCATGAAATGCTCGATTAGAAGACAGCATCAGATGATATGGAGCCACATGCTGGATTTCCCCATCTGCCATCAACTGTCACGAAGAAAAATAACTTTTTAACATATAATGATCATACTATTGAGTACCACTGGAAGGCTAGTGGGCTAACTGAAATTACTCCTCTTAAAATAGTATATAGCTAGTTACTCCTACAGTCCTACTGTCCTTCGGCAAATAAGATGGTGAATAACCAACTTTGACAAAAGGTAACTGAGAAGGCAATTTTCTATTGATGTGCTGTTTAAATATGAATATTCTTCACAGAGAATATCTGTATCCTGCTTTTAGTACAAGTTACTATACTCTTGCATCTTCATTTCCATTGTTGGATGATTTTGATGCAGTTTATGAAATTTAAAAATAAAAAATTATGCGGTTCGAAAGGATATATGAACTAACCAAAATAGAATCAAATGCTTGTAGGAAATCGACTTGGTGAGTAACAAGTAAGACCGTCTTCCCTGATAGAGCTCCCATTATGTATTCCTGATAAAACAGAGTAAGACTTCAGTAGGATACAAATAAAAAACATAAGACACTGCACGTAGGAAGAAATTGCGAGCTCACATTGAATATGTTACTGGCAGTATCAGCATCAACTGCACTAAATGGATCATCTAAAAGATACATATCAGCATCCTGATACAATGCACGAGCAAGTTGAATGCGCTGCTTCTGTTTCTAGCTAATTTCAGTCTTACTCTATCACCATTTAGAATTCGATACAAATTATTTCACTAATTGGAATGCACCTTGCACCCTCATAACAATAATAATAGTGACAAAATATTTAACAATTTAACATAACATAAGAAGCCAGACATGCACTAACATACCTCTTAGACTTGATCCACATATGTATGAACATGAGCTGACCAATCACCGTTCCCGAGTTCACATTAAAGAATGCTGTAAACTGTGTACGAAGCTGGCATTTCGATCAAAATCAATGTTGAAATCTTGTCTTTTCTTCCAATTTGTAGTGACACCTCACAACTGTGATGATTCATATTGCATAAACCGGAGTGTATATCCATCGTGGTAAGTTGAGGGATTGCTGTATGTGATAGACCCTAACTTGGGAAACAGTTTGAATAGCTGATTCAAGAATAACCAATATGATTTGGTTTAGACCTTTTGTCGAACACATAAACGGCATTGTTTTGTTCCCAAAGTCAACAGATATTTAGAAATGGATGAAGGAAATTTGGGAATGTAAAATCGAAACAAAAAATTTCCTTAAAAGACATTCAACAACAATAGCAATGCTCATGAAGAATGTTTATTTCAATTTTACATTCCCAAAATTCTTTAAAGGGTGTGGTGGAATTTTTGTTTCAATTTTTGCACATACGGCTAAATGCTGGTAGGAGTCCCTAGTTAGCAAGTCGGAGTTCGGCATACGTACGGAATGGCAAACGTACGGGTATTATTCGGATCTGCGGAAGTCAGATTCGATCAAAAATCCGGTTAACGGTTCGTGAGTCGGCAGTAATTCGGAACAGCATACGTACGTGTATAATTCGTTTTAGAGACATGGATTCAGGATACAAAATTCGGCGTATATTAAAGTATGAAAAAAAAAATTATAATACTAAGAAGATATCTTGGGGTGTGATTTGTGTAAAAAAATCCTATATATTAAAAATATATGTACCGTTAACATCAAAAATGCCTTGGCTCAGTGGAGGGGAGCAAGTTCAAGGAGTTATAATTAATATGGTAGCAGTTCGAATCTCTCTGTAACGCCCGTTTGATTCGGTAACGACTGGTACGTTAAAATTCACGAATCATTCGAGAATGATTCGGCGAATTGCTAACTAGGGATAGGACTAGGTGTTGTTTAAATACCACTTCAAAAGTCAAGTCCAGTCAACACTGTTTTTATCTAACAGACTCCTATTCCGAAGACTGATGGATAGGAGGGTCTTAGTAGAGAAAAATATGGTTTGGTCCTTTTCAAGGTGGTCAAATGTCTATTTGGTCCTTTCAGAAATCACCTTTTTCATTTGGTCCATAATTATTAAAATATCTAAAGTACCCCTTCTCTCTCTTATTTTTTCCTCTCACGTGAATGGTTTCTCTCTTGTTTATTTTCTCTATTAATTTCTCTCTCATTCTTACCTTAATATTTCAAATTTTAAAAATTAAATATCTCTCAAAATATATGTCAAAAATTAATAAATTTTATATATTCGGAAAGCCCTCGACGATAGCTTTCCAACGAGTACAATTGTCACTATGTTTCAGAGCTTTTAAATTTTTTTTCAATATAATAGTAGTTCATTCCGAGAATGAAAAAAAAACAGACTTCATTTGAAGATGAAGATGTTGATGTTTTTATATGGACTTCATTCCAGAAATGAAGTCTGTTTTTTAGGCTTTTTATATGGACTTCATTTCTGGAATGAAGTCTATTTTTTTCATGTTTTTATATGGACTTCATTCCAGAAATGAAGTCTGTTTGTATATGTTTTATATGGACTTCAGTTTTGGAATGAAGTCTGTTTTTTTCAGGTTTTTATATGGACTTCATTCCTGAAATGAAGTCTGTTTGTATATGTTTTATATGGACTTCATTTCTGGAATGAAGTCTGTTTTTTTCAGGTTTTTAAAACATGATCGACGCGCAAAGATTCCATAACTTATTCTATTATGGTTATGTTCCAGAAATGAAGTCTGTTTACAACTAACAATCGACGAATGGAATCTCAATATACAAACAGACTTCATTTCAGGGTTTTATATCAAACTACCCTTCTTAGTGAGATTCCATAACTTATTCTATTATGCTTTTATACTACTTGTTAGAAAAAGTAGTGAACTACAAATTATTACCACTAAATATTGTCCTGATTACAACTAAACTCATAAAATAATATATATATTTTTTTCACACTTATATATATATATATATATATATATATTGAATAACAACTTGAATCCTTATGAAATATGTGCATGTAAATAATATATATTTTTGTATTCTATTCTATTCTTTTCTTTCAAACAAGCCTATTTTTGGTTGATCAATTTGTTAACCATAAAGAAATTTGGTTAGTCATTTTTGTTGACGGGTTATGACCATAAATTGGACTATGACATATCCATATTACCTATATACAACCATAAAGAAATTTGGTTTATATATATTCATCTTGGCCATAAAGAAATTTGGTCATAAGAAATGGTATCGAAATGTGTCATGTTTATGGACTCAAAAGGATTTGAGCACCATATTAATGTCCTTTATTTTGTCTATGTAGATGGACCCAATTTGACCGGAGTTCGAACTTTTGGACTCGAGCGGGACTTGAGTACCACCGTTGGGTAGGCGATGTGGAAACCACCTTCATGGCAAAGGACTTCACCTCCACTATCTAGCCATCTGCATTGACGCTGCTCCCAAGAACTCGGAAAGACAAAGCTAATGCTCTTATGTTCCTCAAGAGGCATATCAATCCTAACTGCGTTGGGGTTATCATCATTTGAAGACACCAAAAGAGCTATGGTATGCTCTCGATAGCCGTTTTGGGAACATTCATGATTCCTTAATACCACAATTGAACGTCTTGTGGAACGAAATCCGCTTTCTCGATTATGTAAAAGTGAATGATTTCCAAAAAGACATATTGCAAATTCAGGCACGTATGGGCTTTTGTGGAAATAAACTTACTAATGAGGAGATGATTCGTAAAACACTACCGACCTTTCCTACCTCGTCCATGATACTAGCGAACCAGTATCGTTTGGAGGTTGACAACAAAAGAATCACCACATTCAGTAGGTTGATAAACTTACTGCAAGTAGCCGAAAGGCACAATGAGATTCTTGTCAACAATAATGCCAGAGCTGTCGGGAAAAAGAAAGTTCCCGAAGCTAACCATGGCAAGGTCAATAAAGCGAAGGGCCCCAACGTAAAGAGGGCTCGACATTCTGATTCACATGCTCATAATCCATATCCATGTGGACATAACACCTCTCGTGGAAGAGGACGTAAGGGACATAATCGAGGTCGAGGGCGAAATGGTCATTATAATGTTTGGCATAGAGAAGGAACTTCTGGCCATAGTGGTAGTGATCCTAAGTTCGAGAAAACCCTTACAAATCATGCCACTAAAAAGGATGCAGATGGAAGTGCACCTTGTTTTAAGTGTGGATTCACCGAACATTGGTACAAGCATTGCAAGGCTAGCGCCAATGTAGCTGTGAGCTACAAAAAGTACTTGGAAGCTATCGAACATGAGGCTAACTATACAAAAGAAAATACTGTTACCCCGACGCTAACCTCACAATCTCATATTTCTGAGAAACGAGGACTTTGCCCCAACAATGGATGTTCCCGACTTTTCCAGGGCCTAAACATTTAGTTTCTTGTTTCATGGCTTTCTAGACCGTGTTTTTTTAATAGGTTGTTAGTTGCTTTGAGGTACTTTATGTTTTCTTAGTCTACCGTTTGTTTAATGGTTTGAGTAGCTGGTGTTGTTGCCAAACATGTTCTTAGCATCTTTATGTTATGTGTGTGGATTATCTATGAGTACTTGTTTTCTATCATGTTCAATAGAATTTTACTTTGTTTATGATAATCTATTGTTTTAGCATGTATATTAGAATGGAAAGGACGCCATTCTAATGGAACAGATTTCTCTAAAGAAAATGAGATAAATTGTTCATTTTTATAACCTTCCTGCCTAATGTACTTGTAGGAATGTCTCAAGGAGAAATTGAATTTCTAGCTGATAGTGCAACCACCCACACTATCCTACGAAATAGACAATTATTTGTTAGTTTTACTCTTTATAATACATCTGTGACTACGATAATTGGATCATCACAAGTATCATTGGGCGAGGTATTTCCCAATTCTTGTTGCCAAACGGCACAATGATTAAAGATACCAAACAAAATATTCCATTTTTACAAATAATACAAGGTGATATTTGTGGTCCTATACATCCAGAATGCGGACCATTCAGGTATTTTATGGTTCTGGTTGATGCTTCGACCCGTTGGTCACACGTTGCATTGTTGTCCACAAGAAATGCTGTATTTGCAAAGCTCCTAGCACAAATTATACGACTAAGGGCGCACCACCCTTATTATCCAATCAAGTCTACCATACTTGATAATGCCGGAGAATTTACATCTAAAGGATTTGATGATTTTTGTATGTCTAATGGAATTGACGTAGAGCATCCCATACCCCATGTACCCACTCAAAATGGTCTCGTAGAAGCTACCATCAAAAGGTTACAGATGATAGCTAGGGCATTGGTTATGCGTTCCAACCTTCCTATTACTTCCTGGGGTACGCCATATTGCATGCATCATTACTTATTCGTTTTACACCCACAACTAGCCAACCATTTTCCGTGTACCAGTTGGTAACTGGATATGAGCCTGATATTTCACATTTACGCATATCCGGTTGTGCCGTATACGTTTCTATTACGCCCCCACATCGTACTAAGATGGGTCCACAAAGACGACTAGGTATTTACGTTGGATATGAATCCCCAACAATTATCCGCTACTTAGAACCTTTGACAGGCGATCTCTTTACCGCTAGATTTGAGGATTGTCACTTTGATGAGACAACCTTCCCGTCGTTAGAGGGAGGTATGGAAAATGACTTCCAAAGGGAACTACAGGAATTATCGTGGTGTGTTCCCACGTTGTCTCATCTTGATCCCCGCACTCCACAATGTGAAAGTGAAGTGAAAAGAATTGTCGATCTTCAGAATATGGTAACTTCAATGCCTGATGCATTTGCGATATTGCTAAAGTGGCGAGATCACATATACCAGCATTTAAACGTGCTGCAAGGTTGGAAATTCCCGACCGGGGAAAAGGTACAATAGATATAGGTACCAAGGATGCACTTGGTGGAAGTGTAGCTGAGGCCGTGGCTCCCAAAAGGAAGAGGGGGATACCACTTGGTTCGATCGATACTCAGCCAAGGAAGAAAAGGGCGAGTAAGGCACAAACTGATTCATATATCATCAATACAGATAATCCATCTCATAAGGTTGTCTCTGATTACAGTTATGTCCATGAATCATTACTTGGGGACGCCCCGAAGTTTGAATTGATTCCAGAGAACAAATAAATCTCTATGGATTGTGAAAGTTCATAGTATTGATGGAAATATCCTCCACGCATATTGATGATATATTCGCATATATTTTTGCTCGAGATATTATAGAGCACGATGATATCGAACCACGCTCTATTGCAGAATGCCAAAAGAGAGCATATTGGCCTGAATGGAGAGATGCAATCCGTGTTGAATTAAATTCACTGGAAAAAGACAGGATTTGGTGTGGTAGTGCTAACCCCACCAGGTGTAAATCTGTAGGACATAAATGGGTATTTATCAGAAAGCGTAATGAGAAGAACGAAGTATTGAGATATAAGGCTCGCCTTGTGGCGCAAGGTTTCTCACAACGCCCTGGGATTGATTACGAAGAAACGTACTCTCCTGTAATGGACTTCATCACGTTCTGTTACTTAGTTATCTTAGTAGTTTCAGAAGGACTTGAAATACAACTTATGGATGTGGTTACCGCATATCTCTATGGGGATCTTGATACAGAGATATTCATGAAAGTTCCAGATGGACTTCCATTTCCCAAATCAAGTAACTCTAAACAACGGAGTGCGTTTGCAATACAGTTGAAACACTCACTTTACGGATTAAAGCAATCCGGGCGGATGTGGTATACCCGTTTAAGTGATTATTTGATTGGGAAGGGATATACAAATAATGAATTTTGCCCTAACGTGTTTATAAAGAAAACAAGTTCGGATTTGCAATTATATCTGTCTATGTCAACGACATGAACATAGTAGGTACTCTTGATGAAATAAGAGAAACCGCAAGCTATTTGAAATCTGAATTTGAGATGAAAGATCTTGGGAAAACTCGGATGTGTCTAGGACTTGAAATAGAACATCGAGCTTGTGGAATATTAATCCACCAGTCTGCATATGTCCAAAAGATACTCAGGCAATTTAATATGGAAAAAATGCACCCTGCTAGCACTCCCATGGTTGGTCAAACTTTAGATGTACATAAGGACCCATTTCGTCCAAAGGAAGATGGCGAAGATGTATTGGGAGCTGAATATCCCTACCTAAGTGAAATAGGCGCATTATTGTAATTAGCACAATGTACTCGACCGGATATCTCGTTCTCGGTGAACTTGTTAGCTAGATATAGCTCGGTGCCAACGCATCGTCATTGGAATGGTATAAAGAATATCTTTAGATACCTAAAGGGAACCATTGACTTGGTTTTTTTTTATCCCTATGAAGACGAAAGGAGAGATGCTAATGTAATTGCGACTCCTTACACCAAGACCCCAAATAATGTTTTGGTTGGTTTTGTTGATGTTGGGTACCTCTCAGACCCATACAAAGGTCGATCACTAACTGGATATGTGTTCACTAACGGGAATACAACGATATCCTGGAGATCGACCAAGCAAACCCTTGTGGATACCTCCACGAACCACTCTGAGATCATTGCCCTACATGAGGCGATTCGTGAGTGTATATGGTTAAGGTCTATCATTACACATATTCGAGGGACATGTGGTTTGAGTTCTACCACCGAAGAGCCAACTTACATTTACGAAGATAATGCAACTTGCATCGAATGTATTGAAGCAAGGGTATATCAAGGGTGATAATACGAAACATATATCACCAAAGTTCTTTTACAATCAACAACAACAATGTCTTCAAGCCAGTAAAGTAAAATCTGACGAAAATGTGGCAGACCTATTTACTAAGTCACTACTAAGGCCACGTTTGAAAAACATGTGAGAAGTATAGGACTAAAGAGATTGTCTGAACTTCCATGACCCCATAGGACTAAAGGAACTGTCCACTCCCATGAATGTATTAGACTAAAGAAATTGTCCTGCATCATGGGGAGCATCTAATGATATGTTGAACTCTTTTCCTTCACCAAGGTCACTTTTTCCCACTGGGTTTTACTACTCGGAAAGGTTTTTAACGAGACAACAATAATACCATAATACAAATCATGGGGAGATGTCGATATCAGGGGGATCTAACGATGTGATGTTGACGTAAAGGTGTGTTGCACTCTTTTCTTTCACCGAGGTTATTTTTCCCACAGGGTTTTATTATCCGGAAAAGTTTTTAATGAAACAACAATATCACCAGAAATATAACTTCTGGGTTGAGGTTATTCTTATCTTTGTATGTGTTCAGGTTTTTCTACCAAATGTTTTTCCTGACACGGTTCTACAAAGATGAAAAGTCTTGAAAGTTGACGCCATTCTAGAAGCTCAAATATTATCTTTCTCCTTCGACCGCTTTTACCTCGAAGAATTTTTTTCCGGGCAAGGTTTTGACAACGCAATGAGTCTGTAATGGTGGTATTCCAAGAGGGAGTGTTATAGTGACATGTGTATGATCACTACCTACATGTGTCATAGTGCATGCACATGCCTCCTTCATGCTTAAAACCGGTTGTATTTTCTCTTCCACTAACTACACATTTAATGGGAGTAGTTATCCTCTCTTACTTTCCTACATATATTTAATGAAAACACAATGAATGAGAAGGATGTCTGATTCTCTTTCTCTTTTGTCTCCTCCTTTATGCTTTACTCTTTTGTCTCCTCCATGCGACAAACTTAAATAACCAAAGAGTTATATCTCTGTTTCTTATTGTAATCATCAAATCAAACAGATAGAAAATCCGTGAGCCTGATTAATATAAGAAACAACTTGGACGGTATCAAAAACCAATACCCAAGTGTCAATCAATTTAATCAACAACCAAAGGTTGGATTCAAAATTGATTGAACTTACGCACAACCTGTGATACTTCTATTATATAACAAAATATAATGCAGAAAAGAAATAACACAGATGTTAGAGCACTTCTCGGTCGAACTCGCATGCGTTGTTATCTCAAGCATGTTTGTCAATATTAGTGATCAAAACTATATGTCTTGATTTCTAGTTTACTTATGACTAAGTCTCGGTCTAGGATAGTTAAGTGTATTTGAGCTCCAGACTCCATGGCGATCATCTTACGAAGACAAAGAACTACTCGAGGAACAATTGGAACTTCATCCGACAAAAAGATATGTGGAGACTTGAACTTATCTGTCACTCAAAAGTCTATTCTATCTTCTACTCTTGAGACAATAGTCATATAAGTATGATAGTTTTCATACATATACATTTGCTATTTCGAGCCGAGTTTACTCGCCTATCTTTTTCTCGAAATATGTGTTGGCGAGCTTTCGCTTTAACCATTTTCATCTTTATCCCGTGACGAAATTCATGATGACGTTTCTATCTTGAAAAATAGCTTTGATGACGATAGTCGTGAGTAACGGTTGTTATAACATTGTAGAAGACTGTTTCAATGATTGAAATGTTGAGGTGAGATTACCAACTATTGTATTTGATAAAGACTCACAGATTTTTATTTGTTTGAGTAAAGGTCAAATCAAGAGATAATGATATTAACTCCTTGATATACTTTTTATTAAGATTGAGTCTTCTTGTCTAGTTGATTCTCTTAAAAGTATATTAGAGTTAGTCCATACAGATTGCTAATCGAAATATTGGGTGAGGTTGTTATACCCCCGCTTTTTCAATTGGTATCAGAGCAGGCAAACACGTTTAAAGACCTTATCAGTCTGTGTTTGTAGCGATCTGACTCTATGGACAGAGATGTTATCTCTATTAACGTACCACCAGTCTTCGATGGCTCAAATTACTTATGGTAGAAAATTGTTATGCGAGCTTTTCTTCAAGCACGTGATTTTCAATCATGGGTATATGTAGTTAATGGCTATGATGCTCCCGTTGTGGCAGTAGGAAATGTAAACGTTCCCAAAAATATTGGTGAATATATTCTTGCCGAGATACTTGCTGCAAAGCAAAATTCCGACGGTTTGAATGCCATCATACATATCGTTACCCCAAATCTTCAGCACCATGTGTCAAATTGCACTAAGTCTAAAGATGTGTGGGATATCTTAGAAACTGTATTCGAAGGTAATACCAGTGAAAAGGAAGCTATGCTTCAAACCTTAATTCTGATTGGGAAAACCTTCCTATGGCAGATGGAGATTCATTTGATGAGTTTGATCACAAAGTGTCTGAAATTGTTAATGCATCTTTTGCATTGGGTAAGACTATTCCTGAAAAGGACATTGTGGTGAAAATCTCAGATCGTTGCCATCTACATACGACTCTAAGAAGCATGCCATCGTTGAGGGAAATAACCTTGATAATCTCTTCAGAAATACGCTGGTTGGGAAGCTTAAGATCTTTGATCACGAGCATTCATCCAAATCTAAGGATGTTGCTTTCAAAGCACTAAAAGACACAAAATTACTTGATAAAAGTAAAAAATGTGTATATCTCTGGAGACGATTACTCTAAGAATGACTCATCAAATGAAGATCTTGACAAACCAGTCTCGATGATCACAAGACAGTTTAGGGATCTTCTGTTGAAGAGAAGTAAACGGTTCTCCAGAGATAAGCCTAAAGCATCAGTCAAACCTCATAATCGTATTCCTCCTAAAAACAGGGACACAGATGAAACTGATGAAGAGGATATGCCTCAGTGCTTTAAGTGTAAGGGATTTGGTCATTTTGCAAACGAGTGCCCAAATCGTAGAAAAACGCCTGGAACAAAGGTCTTGCTGCGACACTTGATGAGATGTCGACAATTATGATTCGATGAAGACAAAAAATCAATTGTTGCTCTTCTATGTGAAAATATTGATTTTGATAATTGTATCAATACATACATCAATCTTGATAATCATTTAGAAGAGAGCCCAATCAAGATGGAAGAATCAATTGACCCTTCATTGGAAACTCTATGTTTAATGTTTCAGGATCAACTATGTGTCTAACATCTTGCTCATCTCGGGCACCGAACCATCTTATACGTTGACATTCTCCTATTGTTCTCTCAAAGGTCATGAGTTTTCAAAGTGTTTCAAATACAAACACAAGATGAGATATTTCAACAAACTTCAACGAAGAGAAGATCGTCTAGCTACCAAGCTTAAACTAGCAGAGAAAACAAACTATAAGGTATGTTAGATCTTATCTTCCTCGAAGAGATTAGTTTCCAAAGAAAAATATAGGTCATTAGAGAAGAAAACATGGTCTAAACATACGTAAAGGCAGGGTTCCATAAATTCCGTCCAAAAGGGTCATGATGGACAGATTGTTGTTCACCACAGCACAACTTAATTGTGTTGTCTTTGTGCATCTTGTCTCATGTTCCTGTTCAAAAGAGACAAGACCATGCACACCTCAGGCTTTAAGATAAATTGTTTTTCTTTTGTTTTTTTAGCTTTGTGTTGTTTGGTTTTTGGATTTCCTTCATATCACTCTTGATATTGGAAAGGACCTCTTTGCAGAAAAAAGAGGGTTATTTGCGACAATTCCACTCTTTATAGGGTTATGAGCTGTGCGTACACAAACCTGTTTAAAGGTTCCTTCTCTGATATTCTTTATATCTTAAGACTGCTTGTTGAGGTTTGATTATGAACTCCTCTCACAAAATCGTGCTTTCATGGATACTCCAAGCATCATGTCTTCTGATGGGAAAGATATCAACATGATTGTTAAGCCATCAATCACTAAGGAAAAAGAGAAATCTCAATTGCCTCCAACTTTAAAAATAAAAAGAAGGAATGTGAGGAAGCCAAGAGCTATTCCTTCAAACTCTCAGAAGTTTTCTGATGTTTTGGAAGAGTTGAAGCTGGTAAGAAAAGAGATTCAACAAATAAAAGCTTGCGTTTTAAGATCATTGGAAATTCAGAAGGCCCTGGTTCGACATCATCAGCCAAGAAGGTTTATTGGTATTGACTCATTCCTCCATGAACCATATGCTCCAATGGTTGTTGACGACCAGGAGTTCGGGGACGACAAGGAATTTTTCAAAGATCTTAATATCTAGGAAACTTCTTAAAATAATTTTTATTCTTGTTTTTGTTTAAGAAGGATAACTAGGGTTTGGAATAGCCATTATTGTGAGTACACATATCTATGTCCAACGTTTTCATCTTCATGTTTTTAGGTTTATTTGTTTAAGTTCTAAAAAGTTGGTTTGGAAGATGATTTTTGCAGTATTAATCTTTATGCTTTTATATATTGCAATATGTTATGGGATATGTGTGTTTGCGTCCGTGAACTATTATTGTCCCATACGATGTCAAAAGTTATCTCGTTTATATGTCGATATGAATGTATTGATACAAGATCGATGAACTTTTGACAAACAAAAGTTAAGACTATTATGTCAATTTATTGATGGATAGGTTAAAATCTTTTGTTTACAAGGATTATGTCTCATTGAATGTCATTGTGTAAATGGTGATGGAAAATAGAATGAATCCTTGTATATTCTGTAATATTGATCTTCCCTGATCCATATATATACACTGTGCGGCTCCATAAGTCTTCTTGTGTGAGAATTTCCAACTAGATTAATCATAGATTCGTTTGTGGTTATTTTGGTTACGTATTCCGATTAAATTAATCATGGGTTCTCTTGTGATTAGTTTAATTGAGAATTTTGGATACAAAATCATTTTGTGGTTTTTTAGTGTCCAAAGAAATCCTTCTTTTTTCGTAAAAGTAAGGTCGCTCTTGTTGTTCTTTCGGTAATGACATCAAATGGGGGAGAGTTATTTTGAACTTGTGCTTAATTGCCATATCTTTATGGGGAGTGCGGCTGTGGAATATTTGAGGAGTTATCTTGTATCTTTATAAACTCCGTGATGAATGCATTATTGCATCTAAACAAAGTTGATGTGTACTTTTCTTTGGTCTTGAAGTGTCTCCATGGAAATATTATTAGGATCTCGTTTTCGTACCTTTGCCGATTTTATTGACAGAAAGGGGGAGAATTAATATGTAGTTCAAACTAAAAATACATATGGTTTTCGGATCATTATGTAAGGGGGAGTGGTTTTCGTGTTGAGACGAAGTATTGACTAAGGGGGAGTGATACATATCACCATAGTATTGTTGTCTACGTTGTGATATGAGAACTTTGATGCTGTGTAATAATAATATGACATTGTATAACAATGCACGAGAGCTTTTGTTTTCTCATTGTTATGGCTACGGGACTTCAACAACTATGATGCTGAATTAAACATCTATGGAATCATGGAAGTACTTTGAAAAGACGAAGTTTTCGAGTAATGTTGAAGCACCAAGGAGATCAAGCATGTGGACGAGAAGCTACAAAGTTTAATCTATTTTGTAATCCATATGTATTGATAGTTTTGTCACTAAAATTGACAAAGGGGGAGATTGTTAGAGCACTGCTCGGTCGAACTCGCATGCTTTGCTATCTCAAGCATGTTTGTCAATATTAGTGATTAAAACTATATGTCTTGATTTCTAGTTTACTTATGACTAAGTCTCGGTTTAGGATAGTTAAGCGCAGTTGAGCTCCAGACTCCATGGCGATCATCTTACGAAGACGAAGAACTACTCGAGGAACAAGTGGAACTTCATCCGACAAAAATGTATGTGGAGACTTGAACTTATCTGTCACTCAAAAGTCTATTATATCTAATACTCTTGAGACAATAGTCATATAAGTATGACAGTTTTCATACATACACATTTGCTATTTCGAGTCGAGTTTACTCGCCTATCTTTTTCTCGAAATATGTGTTGGTGAGCTTTTGCTTTAACCATTTTCATCTTTATCCCGTGACGAAAGTCATGATGACGTTTCAATCTTGAAAATAGCTTTGATGACGATAGTCGTGAATAACGATTGTTATAACATTATAGAAGAATGTTTCAATGATTGAAATGTAGAGTTGAGATTACCAACTATGGATATAAGCATATTTAGTGTGTTCGCACATTAGTGTATAAACCCATGTGCCGGAAACCAAGTGCGTGCATATGTGTGCATGCAATATTGGTTAAGGAGACAGGTTGAGTACGCGTACCTGCGGAAGTTTTCATACCGAAAATTTCTGCTGAGTTTGTAAGTTTGCAAACTAGTAAAGCAGTCACCTTATGTACGCATACCCGTATGCATACCCACGGAAGTTTTCGAACCGAAAATTTTTGCTGAGTTTGTAAACTCAAATCTGGTAGCTAAGGTACGTGTACCCAAGCTGGTTATTTCTCAAATCGGTAGTTCATGAGCTTAAAATAATAAATTATAAGGAATGCAATCTTTGCAAACCGTGGCTATATTGTTCATGAATTTATTCAAGTGGATCAAACCGATTTTGCTTCAATTGTGTCTATGAATAAATACCTAAGCAATTGAACTAGTTCTTATGAGTCATTTGAACTAGTTATGAGAAAGATGAATACGGTTAATATGAAAGTGCTCATATGGTTAACCATTGGTTAACTATTTGTGAACCAACTAAGTGTACATGTTTAGGTACGCTTACTCAAACCTAAATGAATACATTTCATTTGTGTGTGACAAGATAAGTTTCGATCTAATGGTTGAAAGATATTAGCTTGGTTGAATCGGGTTTTTCATCTAACAGTGAATATTGAATGCTTTGTTACCAAGGTGTTTGTGGGTGAAAACTGTTCTGCTGGTTTTGGTAAATTTGGGTGTGTGGATGAGAAACGAATCTAAACCCTAAACAATACACCGCACGGAGTACTTTTGATTCGAGAGATCAATCTGTACAATCTCGGCATAAACCAAGAAATGGTCGTTCCCGTGCTTGCTTCGGTCACAAAGTGAAGGAGAAGGGTTGGTCTTATGGAGGGAAGCGAAGAGAGTGTTGAGACCGAGAATGATTAATTCGAATATGTGGCTTGTTTTATGACTTGTATCGATCGAAAGTGGAACCGGCTTGCGAGTAAAAAAGCTATCGGTTCTTGGCGATTTCGGATACTATGTTGTTGCAGCGACCAAATTTTTTTTTTTTGGAAATAGGTGAAACCTATTTATACAAGTCATAATAAAACGTACCCTGGTCTCGTAGGAAGTGAAACGATTGAGTGATGGAAGAGTGTGTAACCGTCAGAAACCGTGCTTCCATGATGAAGGAAGTGGATCCGTTTACTCCCGTTAGTCCTTGCCAACATTGAACGTTCCACTTCATGACACTTTCTTATAATGGGCGTATTGAACGCCGCACACTGTAAACCGCCAGACCAATACCCTGATGAGTATCCCCCAGTTTGTGACATGTTTGATTTCTCGAGTGTTTTCATGGAAAACATGTAGCACTTTGCTACGTGTGGCAAGCCAAAATCAAGAGTCTTGCCGCAGGGAAATAGCATGTGATGCTATTAGGCTCGTCTTGGCTGGTCGCCTAAAACTTTCCACAAGTCTGTCAGTTCGGTGGCGAACTTGGATGGCTGAGATTGCATCTCATGAGGAAGGGTAGTCGTTGATTATTGCTACCTTCTATTGGCGCCTGGTAATGGCACAGTGGCATTTTTGGTGTATGCCAGTGGCACTGCGGCATGACTGGCATATCTCGTGCATGCCAGTGGCACGGTGGTGTAAGTGGCGCCTGGCGTAGCCATGGCCACTAGATTTAAGCGGCTGGTCGCCTAAAACTTGCCACAAGTCTGTCAGTTCGGTGGCGAACTTGGATGGCTGAGATTGCATCTCATGAGGAAGGGTAGTCGTTGATTATGGCTACCTTCTGTTGGCGCCTGATAATGGTACAGTGGCGCCTTTGGTGCATGCCAGTAGTACTGCGGCATGGCTGGCATAGTTCGTGCATGCCAGTGGCACGGTGGAATGGCTGGCATAGTTTGTGCATGCCAGCGGCACGATGGTGCAAGCAGCGCCTGGCGTAGCCATGGCCACTAAATTTTGGCACATTGGTGTTAGACTCAAATTTGGTGTGGCAACATCAGTTTCAGTGGCCACATCAATCCCAATGCCCTGTGGAACATTGTTTTGGCTTGGTTGGCGTAGCCACTTTTCCTAAATTAGGGTTTGGCATGCCGAAACCCTAATTAGCGCATACGGCATGCGGCATGTGGTCGTGGATGGCCGAGATGATTGGATCAAATTAAATATAAACCATTTAAGTTGTCTAGCCAAGTTGGATGGCTGAGATGATTCACATAAATTTGTGTTAACTCATGAAATTTCGTAATCAGAAAATTCAGATGTGGGATCCTCACTAAAATCGTTGTAGAATTCTCGTATGAAGTCGTATTTTGACGGTCCCCCCTACATTATGATCGAAAAGAAATTTCCTATCTCCCTACGCGAGAATATTTAGGGTTTGAGCTCGTTTAGGAGGTGAAAACAGCCCGACAAAGGAAACTCGGGAAGAATTCAGTAGAGATTTTGTCAGTTTTCAGCCATGACCTAGATCGCCTTTTATGCTGTATCTTTTAGCTCGTTACTCCGATTGATTTGAATTTTTAGTATGTTATGCTAGACATCCATACAAAACTTTTGGCATGTAGCTCATACTAAAATTATTTACCAAACGTTCCAAGTTGTTTGTACAATCTTTGGGAAGCCAATTTGGCATGGTGACCACTTGACGCAATTCCACCTCTTTTAATATTGTGACAGGTTTAGAAACCCCTGATTGGTCAATAAAAATAGGGGGCCAGACAAGCATGGGTGTGGATACACTTTTGATGCGCATGGTAGGTTTAAAGCGACCTGATTGGTCGATGGGGAATAGGGCCGGCAAGTATGGGCCCATCCGCAACTCATGGGAGTGTGGCAGGTTTAAAGCGACTCGATTGGTCGACAAAAGAGTAAGGGCCGGTTGGGTTGCATGGGGCGTGGCCAAGTGGAGCCGGCTGGCCTATGGAATGGCCACGCTTCCTCTCATTGTTGCTCCTTCTCCGCGGCTCCTTTATTCTTTGCTTTCTGATTTTGGGTATGACTTTGCACCTACTAATCCATGGCGGATTGTTCCTTACATGCATCAGTCTGGATAAATTTCATGTGAACATATTGAGTTGCTCAATAAATACGCCAGTGGATTGGTTGAACACTTATCACTTTACATGGATCTGTTTCTTTGCAGAGTGACGGCACATTAAATGTGAGGTTTTATAATTTTACCCCTGAACTAAAAATCACCATCAATACAAGGTAACTTAGATTGCAAACCCTGATTTGAAAACTATATAAGGGGAACTCTAGAAACCGGAAAAACTAATCACCACACCTCCCCGTGTGATACTAGTTGGTTTTGCTAGAGTCGATTCTCCTTTAACCTTAGGTTTCTTCTCGAGACCCTGTAGGTTAACGACTGAAAGACTTCATTGGGATTGTGAAGCCAGATGAAACTACTTCTCTTGTAGTTGAGCGGTCTAATCTTCCCATTTTCTATCGTACGAGTTCAATTGAATAATTGACTTGAGATTATATTTCCGATAGGGCAAGATAAAAAGAAATCACAAACATCTTCGTCTCTTCGTTTGTGATTCTGCAATATCTAGTTTCGCTACCATACGATTTAGATTATTGTGAGGTGATTGATAATACTAGGTTGTTCTTCGGGAATATAAGTTCGGGTTATCAATTAGTTCCTGTTCACCTTAATTTATCAAAATACGGAACAAAAACTCATACGTTTATCTGTGGGAGAGAGATTTATCTATTATCGTAGACTTTTCTATGTGATACAGATTTGTTTATTGAAGTCTTCGACTTTTGGTCGTAGCAACTCTTATTTGTGGGTGAGATCATCTAAGGGAATAAAGTGCATAGTATCCTGTTGGGATCAGAGACGTAACACTACACCATTTTAAGGGATTTGCAACCCAGTTTCGCAACGGCACTAGTGCCGTTGCGAAATTTCTGTTGCTAATCCCCGTTACTAATTTTTCGCAACGGAGAATATCTGTTACGAATTCAGCAACCGCGCCTCTAAGGTTGCGAATAGCAACCGCTATGGGTTCAAGCGTGCGAAGTACGTGTGTGGTCGGGAACACTAGGACTGATAATTACGCCCTAGTCAAACTCTGGTCAAGTTTGCTTCTTTTTGTTTCCACCCTTCAGCTTAAGTTAACATATATCTTCCTTATCGAGAAGAACTCCATCTTATTTTTCTCTTCAACACTCTCTCATCCCCTCTCCATCTCTGAAATTTCATCTCCTCTCCATCTCCATGTGAAGAACTTCATCTCTAAAACCATTGAAATCAACATCCAGGTATAATCGTTTGCGTCATCCTTTCCTTTCAGTTTATAGGGTTCAGAGATTATGATTTCTAGGGTTTCTGTTGTGAATACATTTTTTTTTTCAGTTTATAGATTTAAGTTTAAGTTTATCGATTTCTAGGGTTCATTTAAGTTTATTGATTTAGGGTTTCGTCTGTTAATCTGCTATTTTCGATTTTAGGAATTTTGATTTCAGTTTATCGATTTAGGGTTTCATTTGTGAATCTGTTTTTTTTTTTCGATTTCAGTTTTCCTATTTCTTCTTCTCTCTTTCGTCATGTTTGTATACGATTCTAGAGCAGTGAGTCCTCATAATATGTTCTTTACATACAATTTTAGATATTAATTGTATTTCTACTTTATGTTACAGCTAATGGTGAGTATCATCTTTTGAGAATGGGATCAATAATAACTTCCAGTAAGTGAGATTTTCTTCTTTCATTTTCATACGTTACAACATTAAAGACTTTGGAGTGATTTTTTTTTGTGGTTGCTTACACTGATTTGGTTATCTTTTACTTACAGAATTGAACCCCCTTTTTCTGTAAAAAGGGGATTCAATTCAAGATTAAGTAGTTGAGAGTTTGGTTTCAGGGTTCACGGGGGAAGAATAAATTGTTCACGAGAAAGTGTTGGATTCTCTCAACTTTAATTGCTGGTTTTGTCTTAAAATCTAAGGGTATACAATATAAGTGTTGGAACAAAGGATTGCAAGATATGGGTCTTTCAGCTGCAGTTTGGGATCAAAGAGCAGCAATTGAGGTTACAAAAGATTGGAATGAGATCGATCAAGTCGTGCTTCGATCTCCTCGAGGAGCTTTGGCTAGGGTGCGATCCTTTTTATGTGTGTTGTTACATGTTTCAATTGAATTTGATTAAAGAATTTTGCTAATTTTGTTATTTGGTGAAATTTATGGATTGTGGTGTTGTATTAATGGATGATTGTTTGTGGAATTTGTTTAGATTAGCTTATATGGAGGACAAGTTACATCGTGGAGGAATGACAGAGGGGAAGAACTCTTGTTTACAAGTAGTAAGGTGTGGTGTTTTGAACTTTCTCTTGAGTGATCGTGTATGAATTTTATGATGTATGCTATCGGGTTCTATAGAATGTAGTTAGTGCTCGTTAGTGTTTGGATTTTCATATACAGACGATGTTCTTACTGTGACAATGGATATATTGTAGGATAATGATTTTCATATTTGTTTTGAAATTGTGATTACTTGACGGAAAATATTATACATCAATTACGATCTCATGGAAAGTGACATTTGGGATTGACTTAATGATTGCTTGTCTAAACTTTGTGTGTTGCGATATTATATCTTGCTTGCAAAATCTGTAAATGTCTAGTTAGTTTTCTGTTATGGGCGGTTTACATTTCTTAATCACATATAGTTTCCAACCGGTAGAGAATTTAATGCAACACTGAATGTTTCGTGAATGAACGAGTTGTTTTGAGATTTTATTTTTATCGTTGTTTTCGGTTAGGGGGTGACTGATTCTTTTAATTTATTTATTGTCTTTTCTTATTTGTTTATTTGAAGGTCGTCTTAAAGGCTCTGAAAGGAATGCAAGGAGGAATTCATATATTTTTCCCACAAGTATAACCATCTGTCCCTGTATTTCTCAAGTGGTATCCAATCCTCCTCCTCTTCCCACCAACGACTCAACTGGTAAAGCTTTTGCTCATTTGCTGCTTAAACCATCCGAAGAGGATTTGAAAAGCTGACCTCATAGGTACGACGTTGGATATTTTACAAAACTCTGACTTATGGCATATATCCTTTGCTTAAACTTGAACTAATAACACCACAATTTTTTTTCATTTTATATTGTTCGAGTCATTGGTTATCAGCAATGGTTATGTGCTAATACTTTATACCAACCTTAACATGTTTGTCCTACTACTTGTTCAGTAGGAGAAGAAACACAATGTGGAAGTCTAAAGTCCACAGAGGAAATAATGTCGTATATTCATTGCATATAGCTAATACAATGCCCACTGGCTAGAGAAAAAGGGCCTCTGCTCAATGTTTCTTTTAATTTTTTTATAATTAATATTTTTTTTTTTTTTTTTGCGTTGTAGTAAATAGTTGTGTTTCAAAATCATTGCATATAGCAGTTGAAGATGATCTTCTCCATGGTATTTTTTTAGCTGATGGTCTATCTGTCTACGAGTTAGCATGTGCTTATGAGCCTAGATATCATCTCGGCTTTTAAATATGATGAGTTATGGTGCCTTCTTAACTTTGATAGTTCAATTTCAATATTACAGGCTTCATCAGGAGGAGCCATCACCTCTTTCCCTGCGGTTAAATTTAAATCTTCTTGGAAAATTCTAGGGGTACCTAGCACTTTCTAAATCAGCAAAAGCCATGTCATGTGCTGAAACGAAGGTAAACAAACTTCTTTCAAATCTATATCCATCTTCTGTTTGAATCAAAATTTGAATTTGTTTATGTTTTTGTTTGGGATGCAAACAGGGTGCTTCAGGAGTTGGGATTGGAAATTTTCAAGAAATTGGACCTCTAAACAACTTCTTAACCCAATGAATTCAACTTGGTTGAAGAAAGCTGATCTCTTATTTGTAGTAAGTCCATCATTTCCAAGAGTATGCAAATTTGATTTCAGAGTGCTTTCTTTTTTGGAATTTTGATTAGTTTTTGTAGTATGTCATAGCTCGATAAGGTTACTCTCTCTTTTCTTTTTGGAATGAAATCTTCTAAGAGCATATGCAAGAAACATAGCTTGGCAGCATTTTACCCTCCTTCATTTGATACAGTGCAGTATTTTGTGCAGCGTAATTGTATTATACTGGCAATTTCGCCAGCCAATCAAGATCTCGTTATGTCCACTGCAATTAAGATCTCTCGGGAAGTAGACCCTAAAGGTTAGATTACATAACTACTGTCCTTTGGTCAGCACCACGATGATTCTAATTACCCCTCAAGTACCGTATTCACAAGTCTCATTGTGTCTTTGTAAATAATTGTTTTTTTTTACTTTATAAATATAGTCCACAGTTTAGAGAACTTCAGCAACTCTTACATATTGTTTGCATAGTTTTGTATGCGATGCATTAAAAACACAAAGCACACTCTACGGGAACTGATATCCCATTATTCATCTCTCAAACTTCTACAGGAAAAAGCTGCGATCAAATCAGACACTTTGGCGGATCTTGCGTAAGCCTTTTTTGTAGACTTCTGTTCTTCAGATTATCAAGTTTATGTTTTTTCTTACTTTTTAACACTGGTATAATGATGATATGCAGATTCATCTCACAGGGGATGTTTGCTTCAAAGAATCTGACACCATCACAGCCGGAGATCGTCCTACCATTATTGATACAGGTATACTCATTGGGTTTGGGACTTTGGAGACTAGGACATAGCTTCAAAATAACGATTTCGGAACTTAAATCCAGCTCAAGTTGACCCAAAATATTAATTGAGTTTCTTAATTATTCAAAGGGCTGCGGGCAAATATCACATGTGTTTTCTGGGCAGAAATGTCACATATGTTTTCTTCATCCATTGCCTTTCATTTCTTCTTCTTTGCAAGTTCGATACAAGTATGAATCAGTTGGTTCAGCGCTGTGGAAAAATAACAAGTTAAATAGTTGGTGAATTGGAATTATTTCTCTTTTGTCTAGTGCATAATCTTCACTTTTCTATATAATTTTTTTTTTTTTTTGACATTCTGTAATTGCCTAACTATGTTGTTTAGGGTAAAGCAGCTTCTATCGGTATCCACCATGCTCCCCACTAACAAAAACGAAGATTTGGTATGTGAAGTGCGGTACTTTTTTCTGTTCTGTGTAATGTTGCTTCTGCCAAGGGCGTAATCTTCTGTTTTCTATATAGTCGTTCAATAAACTTAGATTGGGAGGTATTTTAAAGATAAGGTCTTGATGTTGGATTCCCTCGGCCGCCCCCCACCTTGTTAAAAGCACCATAGATTCTGTTATATATACTGATGGGTGTTCACCCATTACTAGATGGGATGAGCTGAACAATTCTTGTTGGGCAGAATTTTTTTTCTTTTTTTTTTTATTTAATATGCTCTTTCATTGTTATTTTGCAAGGTTGAATTGTTCATTGTGTTAATGAATTAACTGTTCTTTTATTATATTTATCTATTCAGGGTGCCGGTTATTTTTGGGTTGAACACACTCAATGGAACGACTGTTACATGTGATCATTCTGCAGCAGTGCCTTGGGATCTCAAAAGTTCTGCCGCTGTTATTCGTTGCACAGTCGACAAAACTATGCCATTTATGGTTGGGATTCTTGGGAACTTGGTACAAACTCCCCCTCTCTCTCCCACTATGATTCCGCAACTCAGAAAACTCGACCGAAGTTGGAAATGAGATCGAAATTAGGGTTGGAGAAGAAAGCAAAGAGCCATTAGGTCCCTTAGCTTAAATGCAAGATTTGTAAGTTTATGTAGTATATCCTTATAGTGATTTAAGCTAGAAGAACCTAGGAATTTCGTAACTTTACATGAACTGAACTTAGGAATGAATGTATGTTGCATCACTAGTTTAAGTTAGAAGATCTGCAAGATGTGTACACTAGTTTGTTGTGATACTTAGAACACATTTGTATCAAATACTTAATTTTTGTTACAATCAATTGAAGAATCCATTTTCATAATTTGATACAGTTGTATGTTGAATGAATGAATGAATGTATCTTGAATGAATGAATGAATGTATCTGTGGAAATGATGAATGTGGGAAACTGGGTAACTGCAGGGGGGAATGTGGGGAAATGGATGTTGACCAGGTCAATGAAGACTTGACCTTTTTTTTATGTTGCAAAATATTAGCAACGTCTTTAACTGTTGCTAAGTTAGAACCGAACTAAGAAATTAGAACCAGAACCAATAATATTTTAGTTCCGGGTAGGGGTATTCCTGTAATTAGAAACAGGTTAGCAACGGCAGACCTTGGTTGCGAATAAAGTGGGTCGCAACGGCGTAGTACGTTGCGAATCTCCGTTGCTGACCAAGAGTCGCAACGGAGCTTATGCCGTTGCGAAAAATGCAACACCGTGTTTTGAAACGTCACTCTGCCGTTGCGACCCCGGTCAGCAACGGCCAGGCGCCGTTGCGAATCCCTAAAAATGGTGTAGTGTAAGGAGCGCAACTGTACCTTGAATCAGTGTGAGATTGATTAGGGTTCAACTATAGTCCAGACTGAAGTTAGTTTGTAGTAGGCTAGTGTCTGTAGCGGCTTAATACAGTGTGGTGTTCAATTTGGACTAGGCCCCTGGGTTTTTCTTCATTTGCGGTTTCCTCGTTAACAAAACTTCTAGTGTCTGTGTTACTTCTATTTCGCATTATATTTTGTTATATAATTGAAATATCACAGGTTGTGCGTTGTATCGATCAATTGTGAATCCAACCTTTGGTTTTTTATTGGAAATTGATTGATCCTTAGATATTGATCTTTGGTACCATCCAAGTTTATATCTCTTATATTTGATAAAGACTCACAGATTTCTATTTGTTTGAGTAAAGATCAAATCGAGAGATAGAGATATTACCTCCTTGATATACTTTTTATTAAGATTGAGTCTGACTGTCTAGTTGATTCTCTTAAAAGTATATTAGAGTTAGTCCATACAGATTGATAATCGAAATATTGGGTGAGGTTGTTATACCCCCGCTTTTTCAACAAACACTAGAAATTTTGTCAACGAGAAAACCTCAAATGCAGAAAAACCCCGGTACCTAGTCTAGATTTGAACACCGCATTATATTAAGGCGCTACAGACACTAGCCTATTCCAATTTAACTTTGGACTGGAATGTAGTTGAGCCCTAACAAATCTCACATTGATCAGGGTACAGTTGCGCTCCTGACGTCTCTGAATCACAGCAGGACTCTACGCACTTGATTCCCTTAGATGATCTCACCCACAACTAAGAGTTGCTACGACCCAAAGTCGAAGACTTGATAAACTAATCTGTCTTACACAAAAAAGTCTATTGTATAGATAAATCTGACTCCCACAAATAAACCTATGAGTTTTGTTCCGTCTTTTGATAAATCAAGGTGATCAGGAACCAATTGATATACCGGACTTATATTCCCGAAGAAAAACCTAGAAATATTAGTCACCTCACAATAATCTCAATCGTATGGTAGTGAAACAAGATATTGTGGAATGATAAACGATGAGACGAAGATGTTTGTGATTACTTTTTATCTTGCCTATCGGAGAATCAATCTCGAGCCAATCTTAAAGAATATAATACTCAATCACGATAGAATATGCAAGATCGGATCACACAACTACAGATAAAATAGTTGGGTCTGGCTTCACAATCCTAATGAAGTCTTTCAGTAGTTAACCTACATAGTTTCGTGAAAAACCTAAGGTTAAAGGAGAATCGACTCTAGTCACAACTAGTATCACACAGGAGGTTTGGGGATTAGGTTTCCCACTTGCTAGAGTTCTCATTTATATAGTCTTCAAATCAGGGTTTGCATTCAATATTACCATGTTAACAAAGCATTCAATATTCACCGTTAAATGAAAACCTGATTAGACTCAAGCTAATATCTTTTAACCGTTAGATCGAACTTAGCTTGTTCCACACAAATGAAATGTACCTTCATTTAGGTTTGAGTAATCGTACCTAAACGTTTACGCCTTGTTGGCTCAACTATAGTTAACTAAAGTTAGCGATATGAACACTTTCATATCAACCTTATTCAAATTAACCATATAACTAGTTCAAATGACTCAAATGAAACTAGTTCTTAGAGTTGTTCAATTGTTTATATTCTCATACAAATGTACAAGACATAATTGAAGCGAAATCGATTTTGATTCACATGAATCAAGTAATGAACATTATAGACACGTTTAGCAAAAGATTGCATTCCTTATTATATAAATGTATTAGATCATGAACAAATCGATTTTAGAACATCATCTACTTAGGTATGCGTACATAAGTAGCTGTACCAAGTTTGGGTTTTGCCAGTTGTTTATAGGTGAAAATCGTTTCCGCCGATTTCGGTAAATTCGGTAGGTGAGTGAGAAACTGGTTTAAACCCTAAACAAATGTGCTGCACGTGAACACTTTATAGATTCGAGAGATCAATCTGTACAAGTCCGGCCTAAACCAAGAAATGGCCGTTCCAGACTTGCTTCGGTCACAAAGTGGAGGAGAAGGGTTGTGATGCGTGTCGTAGGTGCAATCAAATTAATTCAATATTTCCACTCAATTAAAAATAATATAATGGAAGTCAAGTTCGTTCCCACGAGGAGCAAGTGATCTTAGTTGTAAAAGTTGTCACGAAAGGGGGGTGTAAAAAGCAAAATAAAAATAAACAAAGCAATTAAAATCGAAAGTTGAAAGATGAAAGCAATAAGAGAGACAAGATCAAGGAATCCTTCTTCGTTACGAAACAATGATTAAAGTTATGTTCTTTTCTACTAGTTATTAGTCACAAATTATCACCAACCGTAGGATAGCAGTCCGCTTAGCTAGCCCCAAAATCCCTAATTTCACCGAGTAACAGTCCGCTTAGTTATCGATTCTATTCAAAAGAACCACCTTGAGGTCCGCTTACAAGATGTAATTCCCGAATGCATTAAGATTTATGAATTTAGGTTTAGTACTAGTAGTTAAACTCGGTTCGCTTGGTCCACTTTCTAGCGTTGTTTCTACACACAATTGCTCCACGGAATCCCTCCGCAAGGTCTCGTGTTTTCTACTTGTGTAAAGTGTCGAGAACGATTACGTATTCCCTAACTTATACTAGATATAGATCAATTAACAAATCAATTTAGCGTGCACTCCAAACAATCAATCATGAATGTCTTTAAGATCACTCCTATTAGTAAAAACAATCGATAATCATGTGAAAAATCTCAAGATAGAATTGAAAACAAAAACTCAAATCATGTTAAGAACTAGGAATTCATCCTCAATCAATAAGAAAATTAGCTACTCATGTTTTTGAAATTCACACAAATAATAATAATTAAAAGAAGAATTTTCAAATTCACACAAGTAATTAAAAAGAAAAATCTTAGAAAAGCAAGCAAAAACACAAGTGTTGTGTGTGTAGAGAGGTGTGTAGAAGTTGTAGAAAACTTCTCTATTTATAAGCTTCAATATTCTCCTAATCTTCTAAGGAGTAGAATCCTTTTCCTTTTGCAATTCAATTTCCAAATCCAAGCTTTTCTCAACTCTTCCACCTTCTCTTTCCAAATTTGAGTCCAATTCTCCATCCAATTCCTAGCCCAAGTCTTCATACCCATGAGAGAAGTCCATAGAAAATTCTGGAATTTTTGCTCGCCGGAAAATCGGGATTGTGGCCTAATCCCACGGAAACGTCACCGCCGGTCACCCGAAAATTTCTCCGTCGGAGAATATTCGACGGAATATTCCGTCATCCACCGTTAGGACTAACGGTCAAACTAGTCAACTGTTAGTCAACCGTCACCAACCGGTCAAGGGAATAAGGAGTCGACATCGAGTCGCAGCGAGTCGGTGATTAGGTGGTGACTCGTCTTACTCACCGTCTTCGGATCGGCCGGATCGGTCATCTTGGCTCGTGCCATTGCACAGAGCCTGATCCAGTGCACCGAGATGGTGCATCACCACTTCAATTCCAGCCATTAAGGCTATACACCCCGCAACCACCATGGCATTCATTCCCATCTTTCTTTTCGATCCTCGCTTATACAAATTCGGCTACTCTTCCTCATTGAAACTACTTCCCTGCAGCCTCCAAACAAAAACAAATAGCACGCAGCCATCGGTATCGAGACCCATGGCATCCACTCCACCCGCAATATGAGCTCAAGCTCGGATACAAATGCTCTCGCTCATACCCCCAATGCCTACAACTCCGCAATCCTTGCTTCCCCGCCAAACTTCTTAGCTTCCACCAGTGCTTCCTTGCCTCGACTCACAAATCCATTGTTCTTTCCTCGCATTCACAATTACCACCATCTCGCAACAACGCTTACCATCACGCTCCACAAGCTCACCGCATCTCTCAACTCTTATATCCCAAAGAAAGCTACGCACCCGTTTGCTCCATCACAGTTCACAATTCCCTACAATCTCGGCTCATTTCACTCAACCTATCTCTGCTCTTTCTCATCCGTTGGTTTCAAAACCCACGGATCCCCTTTTAGAACTCCACCCATTGTTGAATTGTAAGCAGCAGTATCTTTGCTCAAAACCCATTCTTTTCACCGATTTCTTGCCCTTACCATACAAATCAACAAAGAACGCCAAGCTTCTCGACCATCTTGTAATTCCAACAACTCCATCACCGTAACACCAAGTAAACTCGGAGCCCGCAACTACCTGCCCAGTAACTCCCATTGTACTTTGCGAGATCAGCTCCACTGTTCGTATCTAGACCATCCGCACTAACCACAATGAACTCCACTACCAGCCTTCATCCCGCAAAACTATCAATCACAGACCAGCCTTCACCGGGCAAAAATGCAATTCCTTCTCGGACTCATATTCTCATTAAATTCAAACACACACCCATTCCCCAGCTCTTGAATCCCACAAAGATCGTTCTTCCATCACCACCGTTGTGAATCTGCTCCTACCCCCTGTTCTTCAATCACGACTCGACTCGAACCCAATGCTTTCGAGGTTTCTAATCGAACCTCTTTTCTTCCCTGGAATCATCATTAGCAGCTCGTTCTCCGTCTCTCATTGATCAGCAGCATCAATTTCTCAATCACCTCTTACCCATCTCATTTGATCTCTAATTCACTGAGCTTCCATGGTTTTCTTCTCTTCAATCATGGCACAACCTCTCGATCTCTCTCAAAGTTCTTCGATCTTCAACAAATAAACCCATCTCTTCCGTCTTCAATTTTTTCTCGATTAACAGCAGCCATGACTGCCGATTAGTTTCAGTGGAAGAATGATTGAAGAGAAATAACTCTTTCTCGATTTAGGTTTAAGTTAAATGGGCGGTATGGATCCTGTACGGGTATGGGTCTACGGGTTTAGGGTGTGGGTGGATTCAGACACCCACCATTAGTACACCCAAAATGTGCTATTTTCACTCCCTTCTTTTGGATAAGGGACACCTCTTTGACCTCCCCTTAACCTTGGCTGGGCTCCATATAGTATTCCCTCCTTCGTGAAATGACAATTTTACCCTTTTGCTCAAATTGAATGATTTCTTCTTCTTTTCCTCCGTGCGACTCCAAAGTAACTATAAAACTCAAAACAAGCGTAAAATACATAATTTACAAGAAAAATAGCAAAGAAAGCATAAACTACTAGATAGTAAATTAGGTGTATTCTACACCTATCAAATTCCCCCACACTTAGACTTTGCTAGTCCTCGAGTAAATCAAACTAAAAACTCACAACTTCAAAGCGCTTCAAGCGTCACAAGCATCCAAAGAGTTATGAGGACATAGAATTTCTGCATGCTAGTAATAAGAAGTTAGAAATACTAAAGAACATATTCTCATTCTTAAATGTTGAGTGAGAAATAACCACACCATAATGAGAGAATGCGTGTTTGAGAAACGATCAATAAGCATTTCGCCTCGACTTCTACCTCACCAAATAGGATTTTATGATAATTGCACTCAAAAAGACAACTTTTTTATGGTTCTCACATGTGTGCAGGTAGGAATGAAGAGAGAATTCCTGCAACACGTTGAATGGTGGGAAGGACAACTTCCGAAATATTTTTAAAAACCCACATCTTTTAATATTTTGAAAAACCATTTTTCTGACGATCTCTAAGAAAGGAAATCAACCATTATTATCGAGGATGAGATTACTTACTTACCTTCACATCCGATCGACAACTATGATAACACCACTCTCACGGCATCCAATAGAAACGTCTTCCGCTCCTTATCTTGATCTTCTTCGTCTTCGGTTTCAACTATTGATGATAAACCCTTGAATTTCATAAATCCTTAACAATTTGTAACTCTTTTTACCTTAAAATCCTTGTCGCTTGAAACTTCCTTATATATTTTCCTTCCCCACGGCTCATTCAATAAAAATATTTCTCTTGTTTTTCTCTTTTTTTTTTTTTTTTTTTTTTTTTTTTTTTTTTTTTTTTTTTTTTAACAAGAGAAATTAAATACAAAAATAAACCATGGCCGTGGGAGAAGTATTTTACCGCTTGATTCTTCACAACTTGAAATCATAAACTTCAAAAATTCTCACCTTTTACTTTTCTTCGCTTTCATGAATAAGTCTTCATACTTGGATATAAAATTACCTCGGTGTATTGTAAATCCTCAACTTATATGTAAAATCCGCTCATTTGTATGTTGCTTTTACTTGTATTTGAAATTTGCTTTTTTTTTTTCGTTCCGTTGCTTGTAAACCTTAAACTTTTCCAACTTTCTTTGTAGATTTTGATGTCGCTCCTTGTTGATGATGAATGTGTTTCTATGGATCCGTTGTTGTCGAGAGAGAATGGTGCTAACTGCAAATCGGACTACAAGAAGGAAGCTTTCATCCATGGACGTCACCCTCATGATTGACAAAATTAGCACTCAAGAGATCAAAGAGTAGTGCTTTTATTGGTGGGAGGTTGGGTAGCTCACCATTCTACCCGGAATTTACTTACGGTGACACACACTCAAAAGAAGCTATCTAGTAGATGGAAAAATTCTGGTCGGTGCCTCTCATGATATGAATACGGGTAGTCTCCACTAATGATTGATCAGCAACTCTAATAACGCACTTCTCCCTGCACCAAATTCGCATCACCGGCATGATTAAATCCATTATTTAACACTCAAACAAACAAGAAATCCGAATGTAGTTCTCTAACATTTCCAAGTTCAATTATGTCGGTCAAAATCTCTATGTAAACATACCTAGAAGTATGCTAGTGACTCTAAAATCTTTAAAAGTTGGAATTTTTATGTAAAACTTTTTTTTTTTTTCAAAATTTTTTAATTTTTTTGTAATTTTTATTTTAAAAACATGCTTAACCACTCCCCCACACTTAAACCTTACATTGTCCTCAATGTAATTGAATCCTCCTAGTAAAGTCAAGGTGGGAAATTTTAACATGATATGAAACAAGAAAAAAATAAATAACAAAAAACAAAAGGATAAGAAATACAAAACCGATGGGTTGCCTCCCATGAAGCGCTTGTTTTAAAGTCGACGGCCCGACTTAGCTCTTGCAAGATTCATTAGCCCGGATCAATCTCTTTCACGGGAAAACATGATGTCACATCACTAGGGTATCGCTTTGTCTCAAAGATATTGAAGTGGATGAGTGTACCATCAAACTCCATGGTCAAGGTGCCATTTTGGACATCAATCTTTGTTCCTAAGCGGTGCTCAAGAATGGTCTACCCAATAACAAAGGTGTAGACTTGGAAGAATTCTCATCATTCATATCTAAGACATAGAAATCGGCCGAAATACAAGCTCATTAACCTGCACCAAAACATTCTCAACAATCCCTTTCGGGTAAACATTAGATCGGTTAGCAAGTTCAAGAACTACCCCGGTCTCTTTAAGAGGACCGAGATTCAAAGAATCATAAATCGAGGAAGGCATAACATTAACCGACGCTCCCAAATCTAGCAAAGCTCGAGTAAACCTTGTTTTACCAATTGTGCAAGGTATATTGAAACTACCGGGGTCCTTTAATTTTGGTGGGAGTTTCTTGAGAATAAACGCCGAAGCATTCTCCCCCACACTCATGACTTCATTCCCTTTCAACCTTTTCTTCTTCATGCACAACTCTTTTAAGAACTTTGCACAACGAGGAATTTGACGAAGAGCTTCTATGAGTGGAATATTGACTTGTACTTTCTTAAAGATCTCCCAAATATCCATGTATTCCAAGTCTCTCTTTGATTTAGCAAACCGTCTAGGGAACGGGGGTGGAGTTGTGAAAGTAGGAACCGTCTCCTCGGTTTGATTGGTTGGAGATATTTTCTCCTTTGGTGCGGTTTCAATTTCCTCTTTCTCATCATACACCTTATCTTGTTGATTTGGTTGCTCCACTTGTTTCCCACTCCTCAAAGTAATCGCATTAACGCTCTTTCTTGGATTAACAATTGGTTGTGAAGGAAGTTTTTTGGACGCTTGCGCTTTCAATAAGTTCACATCGGTCGCTAATTGCCCCACTTGAATTTGTAACTCCTTGATTGCCGAATCGGTCTTTTGTTGGTGTTGTTGGCTTTGTTGAACATATTGAAGACCTAATACCTTGCATTAATGACATTGAGCTTGTCATCATTCAAAGAATCACGATCCTTGATTTGTCACTGTGGTTGAAATTGTTGTTGAGGTTGGAAACGTGATTGTTGGAAACCACCTTGTTGCTCATATGGATTGGAAACCGCCGCTTGCTTGTTTGCATAACTAAAGTTAGGATGATCCTTCCACCCGGGATTGTAGGTATTGGAGTATGGATCGTACCTTGGCCTTTGATTTGGATATAAAGCATTCACTTGTTCGGTCTCACCATCCGGAATAATTACATGACCATCCTTTGAATCATTGTCTCCATGTTATTCATCCTTTGATCAAGATGTGATGATGAATCACTAACTTCATGCACTCGCCTAACGATTGGTTCATCCCTTGTGTAGAATTGTTGCGAGTTTGCCGCCATACTTTCAATCAACTCGGTAGCTTGGGCCACCGTCTTGTTCATTAGTGCACCACCACCCGCGGCGTCAAGAAGAGACCTATCACTTGGGTGGAGAGCTTCATAGAAGTATTGGAGTATCATAACGTCACTAAATTGATGGTGTGGACAGCTTGCCACCAACCTCTTGTATCGCTCCCAACATTCATACAATGATTCTCCCACTTGTTGTTTCAATCCACAAATCTCCTTGCGAATTTGAGTAGCTTTGGATGCGGGAAAATATCTCTCGAGGAAAAGTTTCTTCATCCCATTCCATGTTGTGATACTTCCTAAGGCAAATAATATAACCATTCCTTAGCATTACCCGCCAAAGAAAACGGGAAAGCTTTCAACAATGCTCCATCCGCATTAGTCTCCGGTGGAAGCATAGCCATAACTATGGCATAGAAGTCCATAAGATGTTTGTTTGGGTCCTCATTCACCATTCCATGAAACTTTGGTAACTCTCTAATCAACCCCGGCTTGATTTCGAAGGTTGAGTTAGTTTGGATACACCATTGTTGTGTATCAAGCTTGTGAGAAGCTAGGTCCTTTAGTGTACGATCAGCCATTGTTTCTTCCTCTTTGTCCGAATCACTTGATGAAGAAGGAGAAAGTGGAGTGTTAATCGCATTTAATGAAATCCTTTAGTTGAGTGCCGGATCGAAGACGTATTGGAATCGGTCTATCCCCTTTAAGCATTCACCAAAGGTATAACACCTGAAACAAGATTCTCACAAACTAAGTTAGATACGGTAAAGAATCTAACAAAGCAAGAATAAAGCAAAAAGAAAAATAAAAACAACTAAAAATCGCCTGTTGCTCCCCGGCAACGGCGCCAAAATTTGATGCGTGTCGAGGTGCAATCAAATTAATTCAATATTTCCACTCAATTAAAAATAATATAATGGAAGTCAAGTTCGTTCCCACGAGGAGCAAGTGATCTTAGTTGTAAAAGTTGTCACGAAAGGGGGGTGTAAAAAGCAAAATAAAAATAAACAAAGCAATTAAAATCGAAAGTTGAAAGACGAAAGCAATAAGAGAGACAAGATCAAGGAATCCTTCTTCGTTACGAAAAAATGATTAAAGTTATGTTCTTTTCTACTTGATATTAGTCACAGATTATCACCAACCGTAGGATAGCAGGTCCGCTTAGCTAGCCCCAAAATCCCTAATTTCACCGAGTAACAGTCCGCTTAGTTATCGATTCTATTCAAAAGAACCACCTTGAGGTCCGCTTACAAGATGTAATTCCCAGAGAATGCATTAAGATTTATGAATTTAGGTTTAGTACTAGTAGTTAAACTCGGTTCGCTTGGTCCACTTTATAGCGTTGTTTCTACACACAATTGCTCCACGGAATCCCTCCGCAAGGTCTCGTGTTTTCTACTTGTGTAAAGTGTCGAGAACGATTACGTATTCCCTAACTTATACTAGATATAGATCAATTAACAAATCAATTTAGCGTGCACTCCAAACAATCTATCAATCAATCATGAATGTCTTTAAGATCACTCCTATTAGTAAAAACAATCGATAATCATGTGAAAAATCTCAAGATAGAATTGAAAACAAAAACTCAAATCATGTTAAGAACTAGGAATTCATCCTCAATCAATAAGAAAATTAGCTACTCATGTTTTTGAAATTCACACAAATAATAATAATTAAAAGAAGAATTTTCAAATTCACACAAGTAATTAAAAAGAAAAATCTTAGAAAAGCAAGCAAAAACACAAGTGTTGTGTGTGTAGAGAGGTGTGTAGAAGTTGTAGAAAACTTCTCTATTTATAAGCTTCAATATTCTCCAAATCTTCTAAGGAGTAGAATCCTTTTCCTTTTGCAATTCAATTTCCAAATCCAAGCTTTTCTCAACTCTTCCACCTTCTCTTTCCAAATTTGAGTCCAATTCTCCATCCAATTCCTAGCCCAAGTCTTCATACCCATGAGAGAAGACCATAGAAAATTCTGGAATTTTTGCTCGCCGGAAAACTGGGATTGTGGCCGGAATCTGGCCGGAAAACGTCACCGCCGGCCACCTGAAAATTTCTCCGTCAAGAGAATATTCGACGGAATATTCCGTCAGTCCACCGTTAGGACTAACGGTCAAACTAGTCAACTGTTAGTCAACCGTCAGTCAACCGGGTCAAGGGAATAAGGAGTCGACATCGAGTCGTCAGCCGAGTCACCGATTAGGTGGTGACTCGTCTTACTCACTGTCTTTGGGATCGGGCTGGATCGGTCATCTTGGCTCGTGCCATTGCACAAAGCCTGATCAGGTGGCTGCACCAGGATGGTGCATCACCACTTCAATTCCATCCATTAAGGCTATACACCCTGCAACCACCATGGCATTCATTCCCATCTTTCTTTTCACTCCTCGCTTATACAAATTCAAACTACTCTTCCTCATTGAAACTACTTCCCCGCAGCCTCCAAACAAAAACAAAATTGCAGCCATCGAGACCCATGGCATCCACTCCACCGCAATATGAGCTCAAGCTCGGCATACAAATGCTCTCGGTTCATACCCCCAATGCCTACAGCCTCCGCAATCCTTGCTTCCCCGCCAAACTTCTTAGCTTCCACCAGTGTGCTTCCTTGCCTCGACTCACAAATCCATTGTTCTTTCCTCGCATTCACAATTACCACCATCTCGCAACAACAGCTACCATCGCGCTCCACAAGCTCACCGCATCTCTCAACTCTTATATCCCAAAGAAAGCTACGACCCGTTTGCTCCATCACAGTTCACAATTTCCTACAATCTCAGCTCATTTCACCAACCTATCTCTGCTCTTTCTCATCTGTTGGTTTCAAAACCCACGATCCCCTTTTAGAACTCCACCCATTGTTGAATTGTAAGCAGCAGAGACCTTTGCTCAAAACCCATTCTCTTCACTGATTTCTTGCCCTTACCATACAATCAACAAGAACGCCAAGCTTCTCACCCATCTTGTAATTCCAACAAATCCATCACCGTAACACCAAGTAAACTCGAGCCCGCAACTACCGCCTCAGAACTCCCATTGTACTTTGCAAAAGCATCGGCTCCACTGTTACGTATCTAGACCACCCGCACTAACCACAATGAACTCCACTACCAAACTTCATCCCGCAAAACTATCAATCACGCACCAGCCTTCACCGGCAACTGCAATTCCTTCTCGCACTCATATTCTCATTAAATTCAAACACACACCCATTCCCCATCTCTTGAATCCCACAAAGATCGCTTCTTCCATCACCACCGTTGAATCTGCTCCTACCCCCTTTTCTTCTTCAATCACGGACTCGACTCGAACCCAATTGCTTTCGAGGTTTCTAATCGAACCTCTTTTCTTCCCCGGAATCATCATTAGCAAATCGTTCTCCGCCTCTCATTGATCAACAAAGATCAGTTTCTCAATCACCTCTTACCCATCTCATTTGATCTCTAATTCACTGAGCTTTCATGGTTTTCTTCTCTCAATCATGGCACAACCTCTCGATCTCTCTCGTGTTCTTCGATCTTCAACAAATAAACCCATCTCTTCCGTCTTCAATTTTTTTCGATTAACAACAGCCATGACTCGCTCGATTAGTTTCCGGTGGAAGAATGATTGAAGAGAAATAACTCTTTCTCGATTTAGGTTTAAGTTAAATGGGGCAGGTATGGATCCGGGTACGGGTATGGGTCTACGGGTTTAGGGTGTGGGTGGATTCAGACACCCACCATTAGTACACCCAAAATGTGCTATTTTCACTCCCTTCTTTTGGATAAGGGACACCTCTTTGACCTCCCCTTAACCTTGGCTGGGCTCCATATAGTATTCCCTCCTTCGTGAAATGACAATTTTACCCTTTTGCTCAAATTGAGTGATTTCTTCTTCTTTTCCTCCGTGCGACTCCAAAGTAACTATAAAACTCAAAACAAGCGTAAAATACATAATTTACAGGAAAAATAGCAAAGAAAGCATAAACTACTAGATAGTAAATTAGGTGTATTCTACACCTATCAGGTTGATTTGGGGAGGGAAGCAAAGAAACGTGTTGAGGCCAGAATAATTCTGGGAGAGTAGTGTCTCTACTTGTATCAGAAAGTGAAAGCTTAGGAAGCTTGCAAGAGATGAAAGCTTTTTGGATAGCTTGTAAAGTTGCCTTTTCCGAGAGTATTGTATTTTTCTCCCAACCGAGACTTGTTGTCCGGTGGAAATAGGTAAGACCTATTTATACAAGTCGAGATTGAAACGTACTCGGCCTCATGAAGGAAGAGAGTAAAGGGTGAAATAATGGGAGGAGGTGGTAACCACATGGTGTTAATGAGTGAAAACGTTTTCACCATTATTTCCTCATTTATTTGACCGCTTTATTCCTATTCACGCTTTCTTAATGTGAGCGTAGTGTACGCCGCCTGTCAGACCGCCAAACCAAGACCCTGGAAAGCATCCCCGGCTTGTGTTGATGTCTCGAGTGTTGGTTGCATCTTGAGTGCAAGTGGTGCTGCTAGGGGCGTATGTGGCATGTGCCAATGGCATGTGCGGAATGCCTTTGTTGCGAGTTGCACCTTGAGCGCAAGTGGCAATGCCAGAGCTGCTAGTGGCGTGTGTGGCATGTGCCAATGGCATGTGTGGAATGCCTTGGTGGTAGGTTGTACGTTGAGTGTAAGTGGCAATGCATAGATTTTCTAGTGGCGTGTGTGGCATGTGCCAATGGCATATGCGAATGCCTTGGCGGTAGGTTGCACGGTTTGCAAGTTAGGCTACCCGGCGTGGGTTTTGGCATGTGCCATTGGCGCGTATGGCCAAGTTGGCCTAGGTTGCACGGCTTGCAAGTTGGGCTACCAGCATGCGTATTTTGCATGTGCCAATGGCATGCGTGGCCAAGTTGAATCATGGCCCGTGTTTAAAAGCTACCAAATGGCGTGTTGGCATGTGCCAATGGCATGCTCGACCATTAGGGCGCGCCTTGGTAGAAAAAGCTACCAACGATGCGTGTTGGCATGTGCCAATGGCATACTCGGCCATTAGGGCCGTGTCCTGGTAAGAAAAGCTACCAGCGAGCGTGTTGGCATGTGCCAATGGCATGCGTGGCCAATTTGGGTCGCGCCCGGTAGGAAAAGCTACCAATGAGCGTGTTGGCATGTGCCAATGGCATGCGTGGCCAATTTGGGTCGCGCCCGGTAGAAAAAGCTACCAATGAGCGTGTTAGCATGTGCCAATGGCATGCGTGGCCAATTTGGGTCGCGCCTTGGTAGAAAAAGCTACCAAATGAGCATGTTGGCATGTGCCAATGGCATGCGTGGCCAATTTGGGTCGCGCCTTGGTAGTAAAAGCTACCAGCGAGTGTGTTGGCATGTGCCAATGGCATGCGTGGCCAATTTGGGTCGCGCCTTGGTAGCTAGAAAAGCCTACCAGCGAGCGTGTTGGCATGTGCCAATGACATGTGTGGCCAATTTGGGTCGCGCCTTGGCAGAAAAAACTACCCGGCGAGCGTGTTGGCATGTGCCAATGGCATGCGTGGCCAATTTGGGTCGCGCCCTGGTAGAAAAAGCTACCAGCGAGCGTGTTGGCATGTGCCAATGGCATGCGTAGCCAATTTGGGTCGCGTCTTGGTAGAAAAAGCTACTAGCGAGCGTGTTGGCATGTGCCAATGGCATGCGTGGCCAATTTGGCCTAGGTTGCATGGTTTGCAAGCCTAGGTGCGGGCGCTACTTTGGCATGGCGCGGCCGTAAGGGTATTTGGCTTGGCGTGGCGTGACCCGGCGTAGTTAGGGCCAAGGCAGAGTGTGTTTGGCATGGCGCGGCTAGCTCGGGCTAAGTGTGGCTGGCATGATTTTCCATTGGCACGGAGGTGCGGCTAGCATGGTTGGCATGTTTCGGCGCGTTTTGGTATGGATGGCATGATTTTCCATTGGCATAGAGGTGCGGTTAGCATGGTTGGCATGCTTCGGCGCGTTTGGTATGGATGGCATGATTTGCCATTGGCATAGAGGTGCGGTTAGCATGGTTGGCATGCTTCGGCGCGTTTGGTATGACTGGCATGCTTTGCCATTGGCATAGAGGTGCGGCTAGCTTGGGCTAGGTATGGTCGGCATGATTTGCCATTGGCACGGAGGGGAATTAGGTTTTGTTCGTTGTAACCCTAATTTGAAAAAAATACCCTATTAATTACTCGACTACATGCATTAAATGTCCTAATAAATGTGTCACCGGTGACATTAGGTTATTTGGGGTTTTACGATTTTACCCTTTGTTTAAAAACCACCATTAACATTAAGTCCCCGCTAGCTCCTAACAGGAGCTTTGTTGCGAGGTAAGCATAAGATGGTGACAAACTATCAACAACAACTCGTAAAGAAAATTGGGGAGGCTCGTCGACCTTTTTATAAATAGGATTTGGAATCCTTGCCTCCGCGGTTTTGCGTAATCGGGAGGTCGACACAATTGGGAAGTTCGTGTCATGAGAGAGAGACAGAAGATGGGCGGCATTGAGAAGTTGTTGCGAGTTGGGAAGCTAAGCGTGCTAGCCCGATGGGACCGGGCGCAAGGTGGGGAAGCCGAGCGTGCTTGCCGGGCGGACCGTGGCGTAAGATGGGGAAGCTGAGCGTGCTAGCCGGCGTGACTTGGGAGGTTGTAGGGAAGTTTGGTGAGACTGGCGCAAGCTTGATAGGGCCGGTGAAAACAAGGAGGGAGTAAGTGTTTCTTACAGATAGCAAAGTTTCCTTATTTTGCATTCCTTCACGCGCGGCTTCAACCAGGGCATCATCCATGCCAAAAATCTGGAAGCGTTACGTCCATCATTACTTCCTTTCCTTCTTTAAGTTTCCGTATTCATACCCAACGTAATTGCATAATCTCCTTGTTTGAGAAAGGGTTCTTCTTGTTGAATTTTTCCTCTTCGTCATGTCGCACGAGACGAATCACCTTCTAACCAAATCCATTCTCCGGTGTGAAGGCGCGAGGTCCGACTCTTGCAAAAGCACCCCGACTAGGGTTATTCGGCCTAAGAATATCATACCGGTATGTTTTCTTCTTCTTCTCCGTTCGTGTTATCCTCTTTTTATATGTGTATAGATATGATGGAACGGGATCATTTTCCCCATCTTTTTGCAACGTATGATGGGACCCTCCGGGATGGTCAGCGCCTTTTAACTCTTCTGAGAAGGGCTTCAGACTTAATGGAGATCGATCTTCTTCTCTTGAGGAGGCATTGGTTGGGATTGAATCTCCATTCCACGAATCTAGTGAAATCATTAAGGACCTCCCTTCCATCTATCCCCATAAAGAACAAGTGCATGTTCGGACTTTCTTGGGCTCGGTGAGCATGGATGAGGGAGAGAGAACAAGGAAGAGCCTTGGCATGTTGAGAGGTTTCAGTGTGGCAAAGCCTTTCCTCGATCCGGTATGGGGCGGATCGGACCGTTTCTAGGTTGAAACGACGGAAAAGTGAACGTGCGGTGGTCTTGGAGGAGAGCGCCATGATTCTTGACTCTGATGTGGATGAATCAAAAAACTTTCTCCGAAGTGTCGCTGAGAAAACCTTCGAAGGAGCATATGACAGAAAAGAGATACCTTCTGAAGTTGATGCCAAAGGTGTCGTTGGTGATACCGGAGGGGGTCATGGTGGCGTATCTTTGGACCGGTCGTCGGTGAGGACATCACTGCGCCGTGGTCGTTTTTTTTGGATGGGATGTTGAGGTTTCTGCCGCTAACACACCGTTGAATGGAACCTTTGTTGCTCGAGGGATTCTTTGGGGAAGTGCTTGAAGATAGTCTTACCCGAGGGGACTTGTACTCCGTCCTTCGAGGGCTAGTTCTTCCCTTTTGTTATTACTCATTAAAATGCTTTAGTTCCCCCGGTGTCCCCCTTTTTTTTGTAAACTCGTCTTTT
This sequence comes from Papaver armeniacum, assembly GCA_023531295.1. Classification (NCBI taxonomy): domain Eukaryota; kingdom Viridiplantae; phylum Streptophyta; class Magnoliopsida; order Ranunculales; family Papaveraceae; genus Papaver; species Papaver armeniacum. Next base: position 319,233 of record JAJJWW010002516.1, on the reverse strand, counting down.
CCTTCTTCTTCATCACCAACATTTTGCTTCATATATATTTTTTGAAAGAGGTTGTGGTATGATGGCTCTGTAATGGTTTTCTGGGTTTACCTGATGTATTTCTCTGATATCTGGAGGATTCGCTTGGAAAGAGATGTATTTTTTTTTTTTTGATAAAAAGGGAATCCCTAGGGAAAATTACAAACGGTGTATTCATCTTGGGGAATTACAACTATTAAGAGGAATTGTTAAAGGAAATACTAAAAGGGGGAGTGATTGGGAAGTACAGCATTTTAGGGATTGGATTCCTTGAGCCATCGCAGTGAATTATCACGCCTTCAGTGTGTCTGCATTGATGAGCTTGCAATATCCTCCCAAAAGGGTATCCGCAACCAAATACGGCTCGTCTTCTCCTTCATTGGGCAAATCCATTTTTATTGTCATCTTCCCAACTTGAAACGAGCTTTCCTTAACCACTACATCTCCAATTGAAAACGGGTTCGGACGTCGTGGCAACCGTTTGAGTCTTGACTTTGTTGGCTTCAATAGAAGTTTCCAAGCTTCTTGCAAAGTGTTCTAATGGTCCAGCTCCCCATTCACATTTCTTGACAAATTTGTGCCGGATTCGCGCTTTGAGTCCCCATGACGGAATGGGGAAGGAAAGACTGGTTGCGAGAAAAGGTTGCTTGGTCAGACTTACTTGCATTTGAAAATCATGAGATAGCGCCAACGGGTCCTCTCCGGATGCCTGGGTTCCTTCAATAGCTCGTTGATGCGATAACCTGTGGGATGATTTGTTGGGAATTCCTTCGGGCATGGACGTCGGCGAGAGGGTGTACATCCAATTTCGCTTTGTTTTCGAGCACCCATAAGCGTCCCAATATCATGTCATGATCTAGTTCTTTGAAAATGTGGAACTTGCTATGCGTTATAGCGTCTCCCATCTTGATCTCTAGGTTGATGTAGCCATGCGCGTTCAAAGTTTCTCCTCTCCAGCTCTTAATCACAGACGGAGAATAGGTAGCGTCTTGTTTTGTAAATCCTGCTGCCTTTAGTGTCTTGAAAGTAATGATATTGTGGTCAGAGGCCGTGTCGATGAGCGTGTCATCAAATTCGTTACCTCTTAAACGGACGTGGTCGCAGTCCCAGCTTCTCCTTTTTGCTCGCCTTGTTTGGAAAGCTTGGGCCCCGGCGTGGATTCCGAGGAGAGAAAAGTCATTTGCCTGATACAACACGATTGAGAGATGCGAAAATATCTTGGCGCCGCACCTTGGAAAGATAGAGAATTTCGCATACATGTTGCATCATGGATTGTACGCTCTCGTGCACGGAGTCCCCGCAGGACCCGCAGCTTATTGGAAGAGGGTCTCGATGCACTCTTTCATCTCCTCGGTTGGAGTCCTCCCGCTTCTATCCTTTCTTTTAAAATATGCTTTAGTCTGTTGCAATCGCTGGTCGGGTGGTGAACGAACATGTGGTAGTGGCAATACTTGGGGTTCTCCATCTCAGCCTCAGTTGGTAGACGTCTGAGGGGTGGCAGTCTGATAATATCATCTTGAACCCAGGCTTCTAGGAGGTCAATCACCTCCTCGATGGGAAACGGAAAATCAAAGGTATTTCCTTCGGTCTCATGATGTTGTATGGGAGTTTTAGTGACGGTCTTTCGTGGCGGGGGTTCCCGTTGCGCCGGTGCTTCACATTTTGGCTGGTGGCTCGTAGTTTGGGCTTTCCTTTTTCCCCTTTCGTTTACTATGTTCACGAAGGATGAGGCGTCTACTCCCGCGAGTTTCACGCGTGTATTCGGCTCGATTTGGCCTAGCTCTTTCCAGTAATGCTGGTGCTGTTGTTGCAGATCATCTGGCGCCTTCATGGAGTTCGGAGAACGTTTGGAAGCGCAAGTTTTATAGCAGGGCGCGGTAAATTGGAACCATACCATTGATGCATGCGTTCACCAGTTGTTGCTCTGTCACGTTTGGGTCGTGACAGTCGAGTGCTTGAACCCCGAACCTTTTGACGAAATCATTTGGATGTTCGTTATCCCACCGGTACATTCTTCCGAGGTCCGAGAAAGTAACTTGTTCGTACACGAAGAAATATTTCTTGTAAAACGCAGTGACCATGCTACTCCGCTTGGGAATGCTGTTCGATGGGATGCTGTTGTACCATGTATACGCCCTTCCAGTAAGTGATTTTGAGAATTCCCTTAAATGGAGAACGTGATTATATTCATGTTCACCTAGGGATTCCAGGAAACGAGAGACATGCTCACGTGCATTCCCGGTACCATCGTACAGGGTAAATTGAGGAGAAGAGTACCCCCTTGGGAGAGGGATTCTCTGCATTTCGGATGGGTAAGGGGGTTGGTGATGATGCATGTCCAACTTATCATTCTTGATTCGGTTGCGGAGGAGTTGTTCCAAATCTTCTCTCGTGACGAAGTTGGGCGGCTGATTTCTTTCCAACGGGATTCTAGTGCGAGTTTCCTCATCCGTGGAGGCGTGCTCCGCCGAGGTGCATGGTCGGGGTTGTTGGAGACGTTCCTAAATGGCTCGGAGGACGCGACTCACGTGGTAGCCGTTCTGTCAGGGTCTTGAGAAAGATGAGTACCTCCTTCTGCGTTGAAACCATATCCGTCTGGGCTCTGGCGAGCATCTTTTGTCGTTCCATCAAATCAACGATGGTGACGTAAGGACGACTTCCTCTGGTCCCTCCGGTCTCTCGTCTCGTCGGCGGGGTAGTTGGAACCTTAGTTGTGGTCGGAGGCGCCATGCTAGACGAAGCATTTGGGGTCGTAGCGGCGCTCTAGCCCCGGTGATCGGTGGCGTGACACCCGAAGAGATATTTTCGTTGCCATGATTAGAGGGTTGTGCGAGACTCTAGAGGAGGCAGCGGCTTTGGCCTCGGTGATTTGCGGTGTTACACTTGAGGGAGTGCATTCGATGTTGTTGTTGTCGGTACCGTGATGCAACAACGTTATTGGGAGAGACGCTAACATCAGGGATGCGTTATGTGCTGGTGTTCTCGGCAGCCGCTCCGGACCTGAGTTCCACCATGTTAGGATTTGACGTTCGGGAAATGAAATTAGGAGTCGGATTTGGTATTGTAACCGATAGATTAATCCTCCCGCTGTGGTCGCCAATTGTTTATAGGTGAAAATCGTTTCCGCCCGATTTCGGTAAATAGGTAGGTGAGTGAGAAACTGGTTTAAACCCTAAACAAATGTGCTGCACGTGAGCACTTTATAGATTCGAGAGATCAATTTGTACAAGTCCGGCCTAAACCAAGAAATGGTCGTTCCAGACTTGCTTCGGTCACAAAGTGGAGGAGAAGGGTTGATTTGTGGAGGGAAGCAAAGAAAGGTGTTGAGGCCAGAATAATTCTGGGAGAGTAGTGTCTCTACTTGTATCAGAAAGTGAAAGCTTAGGAAGCTTGCAAGAGATGAAAGATTTTTGGATAGCTTGCAAAGTTGCCTTTTCTGAGAGTATTGTATTTTTCTCCTGACCGAGACTTGTTGTCTGGTGGAAATAGGTAAGACCTATTTATACAAGTCGAGATTGAAACGTACCCTGGCCTCATGAAGGAAGAGAGTAAAGGGTGAAATAATGGGAGGATGTGGTAACCGCATGGTGTTAATGGGTGAAAACATTTTCACCATTATTTCCTCATTTATTTGACCGCTTTATTCCTATTCACGCTTTCTTAATGTGAGCGTAGTGTACGCAAGCCGTGACCGCCAAACCAAGACCCTGGAAAGCATCCCCCAGTTTTTGTTGATGTCTCGAGTGTTGGTTGCATCTTGAGTGCAAGTGGTGCTGCTAGGGGCGCATATGGCATGTGCGGAATGCCTTTGTTGCGAGTTGCACTCGAGCGCAAGTGGCAATGCCAGAGCTGCTAGTGGCGTGTGTGGCATGTGCCAATGGCATGTGTGGAATGCCTTGGTGGTAGGTTGTACGTTGAGTGTAAGTGACAATGCATAGATTTGCTAGTGGAGTGTGTGGCATGTGCCAATGGCATGTGCGGAATGCCTTGGCGGTAGGTTGCACGGTTTGCAAGTTAGGCTACCAGCTTGGGTTTTGGCATGTGCCAATGGCGCGTACGGACAAGTTGGCCTAGGTTGCACGGCTTGCAAGTTGGGCTACCAGCATGCGTATTTTACATGTGCCAATGGCATGCGTGGCCAAGTTGAATCATGGCCCGTGTTTAGAAAAGCTACCAGCGAGCGTGTTGGCATGTGCCAATGGCATGCTCGGCCATTAGGGCGCACCTTGGTAGAAAAAGCTACCGGCCGATGCGTGTTGGCATGTGCCAATGGCATGCTCGGCCATTAGGGTCGTGTCCCGGTAAGAAAATCTACCGTGAGCGTGTTGGCATATGCCAATGGCATGCGTGGCCAATTTGGGTCGCGCCCGGTAGGAAAAGCTACCAAGAGCGTGTTGGCATGTGCCAATGGCATGCGTGGCCAATTTGGTCGTCGCGCCCTGGTAGAAAAAGCTACCAGCGAGCGTGTTTGCATGTGCCAATGGCATGCGTGACCAATTTGGGTCGCGCCTTGGTAGAAAAAGCTACCAGCGAGCGTGTTGGCATGTGCCAATGGCATGCGTGGCCAATTTGGGTCGCGCCTTGGTAGAAAAAGCTACCAGCGAGCGTGTTGGCATGTGCCAATGGCATGCGTGGCCAATTTGGGTCGCGCATTGGTAGAAAAAGGCTACCAGCGAGCGTGTTGGCATGTGCCAATGACATGCGTGGCCAATTTGGGTCGCGCCCTTGGTAGAAAAACTACCAGAGAGCGTGTTTGCATGTGCCAATGGCATGCGTGGCCAATTTGGGTCGCGCCCTGGTGAAAAAGCTACCAAATGAGCGTGGTTGCATGTGCATGGCATGCGTGGCCAATTTAGGTCGCCTTGGTAGAAAAAGCTACCGAGCGAGCGTGTTGGCATGTGCCAACGAATGCGTGGACAATTTGGCCTAGGTTGCATGGTTTCCAAGCCTAGGTGCGGGCGCTACTTTGGCATGGCGCTACTGTAAGGGTATTTGGCTTTGCGTGGCGTGACCAGCGTAGCTAGGTCCAAGGCAAAGAGTGTGTTTGGCATGGCGCGGCTAGCTCGGGCAAAGTGTGGTCTGGCATGATTTGCCATTGGCACGGAGGTGCGGCTAGCATGGTTGGCATGCTTCGCTGCTAGCGTTTTGGTATGGTCATCGGCATGATTTGCCATTGGCATAGAGGTGCGGTTAGCATGGTTGGCATGCTTGGCGCGTTTGGTATGGCGGCATGATTTTCCATTGGCATAGAGGTGCGGTTAGCATGGTTGGCATGCTTCGCGCGTTTGGTATGGATGGCATGCTTTGCCATTGGCATAGAGGTGCGGTTAGCTTGGGCTAGGTGTGGCTTGCATGATTTGCCATTGGCACGGAGGGGAATTAGGGTTTTGTTCGTTGTAACCCTAATTTGAAAAAATACCCCCTATTAATTACTGACTACATGGATTAATTGTCCTAATAAATGTGTCACTGGTGATATTAGGTTATTTGGGGTTTTACGATTTTACCCTTTGTTTAAAAACCACCATCAACACCAGTATGCGAACTGGTATGCGTACAAACCGAACATAGAAGAAAAATCCGGACCTGAACCTTACGCCAGTACGCGTACCGGTTTGCATACTAGGTTCCCGGACTTCACAAAATCATGTACGCATACGGGTATGCATACCATGATTCCCGGACATGGATTACATATATGCAAGTACACATAATATGTTTAAATCCAATTGTTATAAACTCTATTTCAATCATTGAAACTTAGAGGATGACAATAGCTGTTTTCACGAACTATTAACATCAAAGCGATTTTCAAGTTATTGAAATAATCAATACGAAACATTCCGAGTCTACATCAAATGACTGTATCACACAAATCATGTAAGATATTACTGTGCGATTTTCATATGATCATCTTTTGACTTTCGTCAAGAGGATAAGATGAACTTGGTTAAAGCGAAAAGCTTACGAACACATATTTCGATAAATATGTAAGTGAGTTAAACTCAAATTCGAAATATCAAATGTGTATAAATGAAGTCTATATAGCTATACGAATTTTGTCTCAAATAGGAGATAGAGTAGATAGACTTTTGAGTGATAGATGAGTTCAAGTATCCACATACCTTTTGTTGATGAAGTTCCACAAGCTCCCCTTAGTAGTTTTTCGTCTTCAATAGATGAACTCCGTGAAGTCTAATGCTCAACTACAATCCTTTGCATTCTGCTTGATCTAGACATGTTGAATCTGCTAAGTAGATGCATTTTGACCCCCTGTGATCACCTGCAAAATTCCGAATTGTTAAACCAATGCCACCAGTATTGTTTGCATACAAGAAAGAACCATCACAGTTATTTTTATAAAACCCTCTTGAAGGCGAATACCAATGAGATGCTATGCGAGAATGGATACTAATTAAACTTCTTGAAGAATTGTAGTTCCTCTCAAATTCAGCTAGCTCTTTCCTGGCACGGTAAATAATTTTATCTGGAGATGTGTTACTTCCCTTGAAGACCTTGTCACATCTTTCATTCGAAATCCACCAAGCCACTATGATCATTCTGCAGATTCCATCTTCTTGAATATGGTTGAAAATACGGGGTTCTAACAACCACACCCAACAATTCGTTTCGCAATGGGAGAGGACTTACTCCAATACACTTTCTAGATAATCAATTAGACAAATCGAGAATCAATCTAGATTAAAGTATATCAAAGATTTTAAAATCTCTAACTCTTAATTCAATCCGCAATCAGAAAATAGAAATCTGCGAGCCTGATGGAATAGAAGAGGAGTTACTTGAACGGTACCAAAGACCAATGTTCAAGTGTCAATCAATGTAAATCAACAACCAAAGGTTGGATATTCTAATTGATTGATCTTAAAGCACAACCTGTGATATTTCAATTATATAACAAAATATAATGCGAAAAAGAAATAACAAAGACACCAGAATTTTTTTTTTTGAGAAAACCGCAAATTCAAAAAAACCCCGAGACCTAGTCTAGATTGAACACCACTGTATTAAGCCGCTACAGACACTATCCTACTACCAATTAACTTCGGACTGGACTGTAGTTGAACCCTAATCAATCTCACACTGATTCAAGGTACAATTACGCTCCTTACGTCTCTGATCCCAGCAGAATACTACACACTTGATTCCCTTAAATGATCTCACACACAACTAAGAGTTGCTATGACCCAAAGTCGAAGACTTCAATAAACAAATCTGTATCACACAAAAAAGTCTACGATAATAGATAAATCTGTCTCCCACAGATAAACCTATGAGTTTTTGTTCCGTCTTTTGAAAAATCAAGGTGAACAGGAACCAATTGTTAAACCGGACTAATATCACGATGAACAACCTACTATTATCAATCACCTCACAATAAACTTAATCGACTAGCGAAACAAGTTATTGTGGAATCACAAACGATGAGACGAAGTTTGTTTGTGATTACTTATCTATCTTGCCTATCGGAGATATAAAATCTCCAACCAATTATTTCAATTTCACACAACACGATAGAAACAACAAGATCAGATCACGCAACTACAATGATAATAGTTGGGTCTGGCTTCACAATCCCAATGAATTCTTCAAGTCGTTAACCTACGGGGTCTCGAGAAGAAACCTAAGGTTAAAGGAGAATCGACTCTATTTATGCAACTAGTAACACACAGGAGGTGTGGGGATTAGGTTTCCCGCCCCTAGAGTTCTCCTTTTATATAGTTTTCAAATCATGGTTTGCAATCAAAGTTACCTTGGTAACAAAGCATTCAATATTCACCGTTAGATGAAAAACCTGATTCAACCAAGCTAATATCTTTCAACCGTTAGATCGAACTTAACTTGTTACACACAAATGAAATGTCCCCTCATTTAGGTTTATGTAGCCGTACCTAAAAATGTACACCAGGTTGGTTCACAAATAGTTAACCGAGGTTAGCCTTATGATTACTCTCATATCAACCTTATTCATCTTAACCATAACTAGTTCAAATGACTCAAATGAAACTAGTTAAGAGTTGTTCAATTGTCTAGAAAACACAGTTGAAATTAAATAGGTTTGATTCACTTGAATCAATCATGAAATTATAGCCACGGTTTGCAAACATTGCATTCCTTATGATTTAAATGTTTAAGTTCATGAACTTGACCGATTTGACAAAGTAACCAGCTTAAGTATGCGTACTTAAGCAACCGGTTTTTTGAGTTTGTAAAGTTTCCAAACTCAGCAGAAATTTTCGGTTCAAAAACTTCTGCCAGTATGCGTACGTGTACGCATACTTAAGGTGACTAGTTAAGAGTTTTGCCAAAACCAAACTCAGCAGAAATTCTCGGTTTGAGAACTTCCGCCAGTATGCGTACAAATACGCATACTTAACCTGTCTCCTTCACCAATTCCGTATACACACATATGCATACTCTTGGCTTACGGTTTATGGACTTATACATTAATATGCGAACACACTATATATTCTTATATCCAAAGATGGTTACATCATCAACTCTTTATTTCAATCATTGAAACATTCTTCTATAATGTCAATAGCCGTTTTCACACACTATTAGCATCAAATCAATTTTCAAGATATTGAAATAATCATTATTGAAACCTTTCAAGTCTTACACCAAATGATTGTATCACACAATCCATGTAAGATGTTACTCGACAATTTTCTCATGATATAAGATGAACTTGGTCGGCTTAAAGCTTACCAACATATATTTTGAGAAATATGTAAGCGAGATATACTCGCCTTGAAATCTCAAATGTGTATAGAGAAAACTATATCGTAACACAACTTATGTCTCAATATAGGAGATAGTAGAGATAGAATTTCCAAGTGATATATAAGTTCAAGTGTCCACATACCTTTTGTCGAAGAAGTTCCACAAGATCCCCTTAGTAGTTCTTCGTCTTCAAGAGATGAACGTCGAGAGATTTAAGCTCAACTAAACTATCTATGTCCTAGTCCGAGACATCTAAAAATAGGATAGAAATCAAGACTTATAGTTTTGATCACTAACATTGACAAACATGCTTGAGATAGCAACGATGCGAGTTTGACCGAGCAATGCTCTAACAATCTCCCCCTTTGTCAATTTTAGGGACAAAACTATCAATACATATGGATTAAAAAAAAGATAAAAAATATGCTTATCCACATGCTTGATTTCCTTAGCATCTTCAACGCGACTCGAAATATTCGTCACTTCCAAGTACTCCATGATCCTAAAGGTTGTAAGTTCAAAGATCACGGTTTGTTGAAGATCCGTAGCTATAACCATGAGAAAAAAATGCTCTCAATCATTGTTATACAAAGGTCATAGTATTATTACACAACATCAAAGTTCAATTGTATCACAACTTTGACAATAACACTATGGTGATATGCATCACTCCCCCTTAGTGAATACATATCTCAACATGAAAACCACTCCCCCTTACATAATGATCCGTAAACCATATGTATTTGTAGTGTGAACTACACATTAATTCTCCCCCTTTTTGTGAATAAAATTGGCAAAGGTACTAATATTAGTGGGATCCTAATGAAATTTCCATGGAGATACATCATGACCAAAAGGTGTATTAACATACCAAAAAAATAGATGCAATCATAAAGCCGAAGCTAAATGCATTCATCAAGGAGTTATGAAGATACAAGATAACCCTAAAAATTCCACAGCTACACTCTCCACAAAGATATGGCAATTAAGCACAAGTTCAAAAGAACTATCCCCCATAAAATGTCATCCCCGAAGGAACAACAAAGGCGAGCTTACTTTCACAAGAAAATAAGGATTTCTTTCGGACAAACAAATCATATGAAAACATGAATTTGTATCCAAAAATATTCAATTGAAATAACCACAAGATAACCCATAGTTAGTTCAATCGATAAATAACAACCAAATTAATTACAAGAGAACCCATGATTAATTCAATTGAAATACACAACCAAATTAACCATATAAAGCGATCAATTTAATTGGTCATGCTCGACATAAGCGAACTTACGGAGCAACAACTAAAATAACCAAAAGAGACTGATTAATTTAGTTGATCATGTTCGACATAGGGAACCTCACGGAGCAACAACTAAGTTAATCATAATAGAATGAAAAACTTAATCGATTGTGCTCAACATAAGAAACCTTATGGAACAACACAGTATATGCACAAAGATTGTGGATCAGAGATCGACCAAATACTGCAGAATAGACAAGGATTCATTCTATTTTCCATCACTATTTGCACAATGACATATAATAGACTTAATCCTTGTACACAAAAGTTTTATCCTTTCTTTTTATCAAAACATGACAAAAAAGGCTTTAACTTTTGTAATGTCAAAAGTTCATTCTATCTTCCATCAATACATTCATATCGACCTAATTGAGATAACTTTTGAACAAGTATGGGACAGTCACAGGTTCACGGACGTAAACAACGTATCCCATAATAATTTGCAATATATAAAATCATAAAGATTAAAATTGCAAAAATCATCTTCCAAAAAATACTTTAGAATTTAAATAAATAAATCTAATAACAATGAAGATGGAAATCGTTGGACATAGCTATATATGTGTACTCACAATAACGGCTATTCCAAACCCTAGTTATTCTTCTAAAAACAAAAAAATAAGATTTACTAGACATTGAGACCTCTGAAGAATTCTTTATCGTCCCCGAACTCCTTGTCTTCAACAATATAGGTACATAGGGTTCATGGAGAAATGAGTCGATTCCAACGAACCTTCTAGGCTGATGATGTCGAACCAGGCCTTCTGAATTTCGAGAGTTCTCATAACAAAAGCCTTTATTTTCTTAATCTCCTTTCTTGCTTCCTTCAACTCTTCAAGAACATCAGATTACTTCTGAGAATTTGAAGGAACAACTCTTGGCTTTCTCACATTCCTTCTTTTTCTTTTCAAAGTCGAAGGCAACGGATAATTTTCTTTTTCCTTTATGATTGATGGCTTAACAATCATATTAACATCTTTTCCATCAGAACACATGATGCCTGGAGTCTCCATACGTGTATGGGTTTGTGAGAGGAAATCACAGTATAAACTCAACATGCAGTCTTAAGATGAAAAGAGTTTCATAGAAGGAAAAAGGAATGTATGGTTATGGAACCTTTTAACCACACAGATTCACGCACCCACGATTCACGACTCTAAAGAGAGTGGAATAGTCGAGAATAACCCTCTTTTGATAAACAGGGAGGTTCCTTCCAATATCAATTAGATATGAAAGAATTCCAAATCATACAGCAAATCTAAGAAAAGCAAAACAAAAAAGGTTTTTTTTTTTTTTTTTTTTTTTTGTCTTTTTAATCCTGACGTGTGCAAGATCTTGTCTCTTTTAATCAGGCACATGATACAAGATGCACAAAAATAACACAATTAAGTTATGCTGTGGTAAACAACAATTTGTCCACCATGATCCTTTTGAAAGGAATTCATAGATCCCTCTGTCTATCAAAGTGTATAGACCATACTCTTTTCTCTAGTGGTCTTGACCTATTTTTGGAAACCAACTTCTTTGAAGAGGATAAAATCTTACATACCTCAGCGGTTTTTTGAACAAGTTTGAGCTTGTTTGCTAGGCGATTTGCTCTTCGTTGAAGTCTATTGACATGTCTCATCTTGTGTTTATACTTGAAACACTTTGAAAGTTCATTACCCTTGAGTGAACAATAAGAACATGTCGATAGATACGCTGATTTAGACTCCCGAGATGTGCAAGCTGCTAGGCACAGAGTGGAACCTGAAAAATCAGATAAAGGGTTTCCAACAACAAGGTTAATTTCTTCTTCCAGACTGGTTGAGTTTATTTTTGGAAGAATATCAAGATTGATGTATGTATTACTACAGTTATCAAAATCGATATCTTTACAAAGAAGTGCAACACTTTATTTTTCGTCTTCATTGGAATCATAGTGATCAGACATTTCATCAAGAGTTGCAGCAAGACCTTTGTTTCCAGTGTATTTTCTACGATTTGTACACTCATTTTGAAAATGACCAAAACCTTTACACTTAAAGCATTGTGGCATATCCTCGTCATCGGCCTCACGGCATCCCCCGTTTTTAGGAGGAACGATTGTGAGGTTTAACTGATGACCTAGGTTTGTCTCTTGAAAACCGTTTACTTCTCTTCAATAGAAGATCCCTAAACTGTCTTTTGATCATAGAGATTGATTTTTCAAGATCTTCATCTGATGAATCAGTCTCAGAAAGATCATCCTCAGAGACATAAACACTTTTACTTTTGTCAAGTAATTTAGTGTTCTTTGGTGCTTTGAAGGAAACATCCTTTCCGATTTTGGATGTGTGCTCATGATCAAAGATCTTTAGCTTTCCAACCAACGTGTTTCTGGAAAGAGCATCAATGTTATTTCCTTCAACGATGGCATGCTTCTTAGAATCATATCTAGATGGCAGCGATCTGAGAATTTTCATCACAATGTCCTTTTCAGGAATAGTCTTACCCAATGCAAAAGATGTATTAATAATTTCAGACACTTTGTGATTAAACTCATCAAATGAATCTTCATCTACCATACGAAGGTTTTCCCAATCGGAATTAAGGTTTTGAAGCCTAACTTCCTTTTCACTGGTATTACCTTCGAATACGGTTTCTAAGATATCCCAAGCATTTTTAGGCCAGAGGTGCACGTAGTCACATGGTGTTGAAGATCTGGGGTAATGACATGTATGATGGCATTCAAACTGTCGGAGTTTTGCTTTGCAGCAAGTATCTCGGCAGCATTGTATTCACTAATGTTCTTAGGAACGTTTACATTTCCTACTGCCACAACGGGAGCATCATAGCCATTAACTACATAAACCCATGATTAAAAATCACGCGCTTGAAGAAATGCACGCATAACAATTTTCCACCATAAGTAATTAAAGCCATCGAAGAATGGTGATACGTTTATAGAGATAGCACCTTTGTCCATATAAGATCGCTACAAACACAGACTAATGAGGTCTTTAATGTGTTTGCCTGCTCTGATACCAATTAAAAATACAGGGGTCTAACAACCACACCCAACAATTCATTTGGCAATCCGAGAGGACTTACTCCAATACACTTTCTAGAGAATCAACTATACAGTTAGACTCAATCTAGATTAAAGTATATCAAAGACTTTAATATCTCTAACTCTTAATTCAATTAGCAATCAGCAAATAGAAATCTGCGAGCCTGATTGAATATAAGAGAAGTTACTTGAACGGTACCAAAGAGCAATGTTCAAGTGTCAATCAATGTAAATCAACAACCAAAGGTTGGATATTCTAATTGATTGATCTTAACGCACAACCTGTGATATTTCAATTATATAACAAAATACAATGCGGAAAAGAAATAACACAGACGTCAGAATTTTGTTAACGAGGAAACCGCAAATGCAAAAAAACCCCGGGACCTAGTCCGGATAGAACACCACACTGTATTAAGCCTTTACAGACACTAGCCTACTACCAATTAACTTCGGACTGGACTGTAGTTGAACCCTAATCAATCTCACACTGATTCAAGGTACAGCTACGCTCCTTACGTCTCTGATCCCAGCAGGATACTACGCACTTGTTTCCCTTAGCTGATCTCACCCACAAATAAGAGTTGCTATGACTCTGTCTCACACAAAAAAGTCTATATGACATGAATAAATCTGTCTCCCACAGTACCCAAGAGTTTTTGTTCCGTCTTTTGATAAAAATCAAGGTGAATATGAACCAATTGATAAACCAGAGTTATATTCCTGAAGAACAGCCTAGTATTATCAATCACCTCACAATAAACTTAATCAACTAGCGAAACAAGTTATTGTGGAATCACAAACGATGAGACGAAGTTTGTTTGTGATTACTTTTCTATCTTTCCTATCGGAGATATAAAATCTCGAGCCAATTATTTCAATTGCACTCAAGCCAATATAGTTTTCAAATCAAAGTTTGCAATCCAAGTTATCGTGGTAACAAAGCATTCAATATTCACCGTTAGATGAAAAACCTGATTCAACCTTGCTAATATCTTTCAACCGTTAGATCGAACTTAGCTTGTTAGACACAAATGAAATGTACCCTCATTTAGGTTTATGTAGCCGTACCTAACATGTACACTAGGTTGGTTCACAAATATTTAACCGAGGTTAGCCATATGATTACTCTCATATCAACCTTATTTATCTTAACCATTACTAGTTCAAATGACTCAAATGAAACTAGTTAAGAGTTGTTCAATTGTTTAGAAAATACAATTGCAATCAACTCGGTTTGATTCACTTGAATCAATCATGAACATTATATCCACGGTTTTCAAAGATTGCATTCCTTATGATTTAAATATTTGAGTTCATGATCTTGACCGATTTGACAAAACCAGCTTAAGTATGCGTACTTAAGCAATCCGGTTTTGAGTTTGTAAAGTTCCAAACTCGGCGAAATTTTCGGTTCAAAAACTTCCACCAAAAGATGCATACGTGTACGCATACTTAAGGTGACTAGTTAAGAGTTTTCCAAAAACAAACTCAGCAGAAATTCTCGGTTTGAGAACTTCCGCCAGTATGCGTACGAGTATGCATACTTAACCTGTCTACTTCACCAATTCCGTATACAGGTACGCATACTTACGGTTTATGGACTTATACACTAATGTGCGAACACACTATATATGCTTATATCCAAAGATGGTCACATCATCAACTCTTTATTTCAATCATTGAAACATTCTTCTATAATGTCAATAGCCGTTTTCACACACTATTAGCATTAAATCAATTTTCAAGATATTGAAATAATCATTATTGAAACCTTTCAAGTCTTACACCAAATTATTGTATCACACAAACCATATAAGATGTTACTCGGAAATTTTCTCATGATATAAGATGAACTTGGTCGAAGCGAAATCTTACCAACACATATTTCGAGAAATATGTAAGCGAGATATACTCAAATTTCTCGAAATCTCAAATGTGTATAGAGAAAACTATATCGTAACACGACTTATGTCTCAATATAGGAGATAGTAAAAATAGACTGTAGCGCCCCCTAAGCTAGCAGCTGACTAATCCAAGAGATTAGCTAAATAAAGAGGCATTAAGAGTCTAAATCATTTACTTAAACATTCAATTAAGAAATCTTCTACAAAACTTAACCCAAAACTAGACCCGCTAAGTAATATATATACATGAACTCCTCTCAAATGATACATATACAATAGCCATTTGGTTTACAAATATAATATACAACATAATAAACATAGCCGAAGTAATCTAGCAAACAGAATAAACTCCTCGAAGCATTTCTTCAGCGCAACTACGATCTGTCTCTGAACTGAAAGTGGGAATGGGTGAGCACATTGTCCCTAAAAGGGGTGCCCAGTATAAATAACAACTAGCTTTCAACTAATCATTAATATGATTCAAAGACAATGCAGGTTTTATCGAAAGTCGGTAATACAAGGAAAGACAATGAAACATAAAGTAGAAACTTCTTCATAGACATTCATAAATAACAGTAAACATCCATGTATGTGATGTGCGTTGCCGCACATAAGGGAAAAGTAATATTGATGCCAATTCTACACCGAATAGGTAATACTGCGGTGTATCTCCCTAGCCATAGAATACTGATATATATATAAAGGAAGAATAATATTGCGGTGTATCGCCCTAACCGTGTAATATTGCGGTGTATCTCCCTAGCCATAGAATACTGATATTGTGTCGGCACACACCTCATACCACACAAAGCACACAAAGATATGCATGAATTTCACAACACCAAGATTGATTTGTAAAACAATAACGAATACAAGAGAGTTCGTTATCGATTCCCACTTCTTTTGATGACAAGCCTCGCTTTACCTCGAGATCCATGATCCACTGGTTCATCCTTTGAATCGATTGTTGTTAATAACTAACTGTTAATCACACAAGTACTCTAAGAGATTAGCCAAAAGGCTCATACAAGGCTCATACAAGTCTAACTAATGGCTCTAAGCCCATTAACTAAGTCTTATGAACATCTACAACTTTATAGAAGAAGCCAAAGGTTAATTCGGACCATAAGGGTCTAAACATTCAAAATATGAATACTAGGTCTAAGCCCAAGTCCACTAAACTGGCCCCTTAATCTAAGGCCTAGTCCCACTAAGTCAACTAACGGTCACTTACGGTCAAACTGACGTTCAAAGGTCAAGTAACAGTCAACGTCCATAGTCAAGTCAAGGTCCTGGTCAAATGGTCAAACGAAATAACTCAGCCAAGGTTCACTGAGTCAGTACTTGGTCAAACCGATTCAAGACTGGGTTAACTCAGTCACTAAGACTGATGGTAAGTCAGGTACACATGTGACTCAGTCAGATTAACTGAGTCAGCTGACTGGGATGACTAAGGGTAAGGCTATGTCATAACACATGCCAAAACATCTTACACAACTGTGATTCTAACTCTAGTTCACCGTCAATATATTCATTACATTAATTCAATCATTCAAATAAACTTCACAACTCAATTACAAAAGTAAACTGAGTTTACCTTAATCTACATTGCAGGCATTTACTAATGTCACTGCTAACAGCATTACAATCAACTTATGCTCTAAACATCACAAGCATACCCAAGTTCAGTTCAACTTCTCTAAGTCACAGCAATCGTGACTTTACGGCCACAACATCATCATCCAAGATTGATTTGTAAAACAATAATGAATACAAGAGAGTTCGTTATCGATTCCCACTTCTTTTGATGACAAGCCTCGCCTACCTCGAGATCCACTGGTTCACCCTTTGAATCGATCGTTGTTAATAACTAACTCATTAATCACACAAGTACTCTAAGAGATTAGCCAAAAGGCTCATACAAGTCTAACTAATGGTTCTAAGCCCATTAACTAAGTCTTATGAACATCTACAACTTTGTAGAAGAAGCCAAAGGTTAATTCGGACCATAAGGGTCTAAACATTCAAAATATGAATACTAGGTCTAAGCCCAAGTCCACTAAACTGGCCCCTTAATCTAAGGTCCAGTCCCACTAAGTCAACTAACGGTCACTTACGGTCAAACCGATGTTCAAAGGTCAAGTAACAGTCCAACTTCCATAGTCAAGTCAAGGTCCTGGTCAAATGGTCAAAGGAATTAACTTAGTCAAGGTTCACTGAGTCAGTACTTGGTCAAACCGATTCAAGACTGGGTTAACTCAGTCACTAAGACTGATTAAGGTAAGTCAGGTACACATGTGACTCAGTCAGATTAACGAGTCACCGATCGGGATGACTAAGGGTAAGGCTATGTCATAACACATGCCAAAACATCTTACACAACTTGTGATTCTAACTCTAGTTCACCTATAATCTATTCATTATATAAATTCAATCATTCAAATAAACTTCACAACTCAATTACAAAAGTAAACCGAGTTTAACTTAATCTGCATTGCGGCTTTTACTAATGTCACTTGCTAACAACATTACAATCAACTTGTACTCTAGACATCACAAGCATACCCAAGTTCAGTTCAACTTCTCTAAGTCACATCAATCGTGACTTTACTGCCACAACATCATCATCCCAGGTTACTAAATCTCACTAGACTGCAATAAGACTATCAATTACAATCACTTATATAAACTTCAACTCAACCACAGCTGAATCTCAATCTATTATCATCAGTTTTCCCCTTTTAGTTGCAGCTGCAATCTAGACAACACCCATGGCACCACTTAAACCAGCCACCCTCTAGAACTTCAATCATACCCTGCACCTCAACATAACACCACCACCATTCACATACATGTAACACATCTCAACACCAGTTCACTACATACAATTAAACCTTAAGTACAATTCACCCATCATCAATACCCACAAAATACTGTCTAACCATAGCATCTCAGATTCATAACACTTCTGCCATATCAATCTAACATCCACCAATTACAGCTAAAACTAAAACATTACCACGTCATTCCACCCGCAACTCAACAATCTTCCTATTAGTTCAACAACATCACCACCAATGACTTATAACTCCACAACCACAGTAGATTCACTTCAATCCTCAATTCTAACATCCAACATATATACTCAACAAAGAACTGAATGCTATACTGATTTACTTAGAGAAACATTTACCTCAATATAGATTTATTCCAGCAAATTGAGATCAACTCCCCTTTATTGTTTGACTTGCTTAGACATGCCATCTTAAGACAACACAAACCCACCTTAGAATTCTATCTAATCTTATCAATCTTTCACCAATTCGAATTCCAATACAACATGCAGAAACCTAATTCAAACTTTGAGAAACCCTAACTCTTGATTCAATCACCAAAACAACACAACCACAGCAACACAACAACCACCCTCTTCTTATTCATCTATCTGTAACTCGATTCACATCTCATAACCTTTAAAACGTTAATCAAATCGGTAACCCTAATTTCAAATCTCTGAAACCCCCTTTTATGTTGAACCTAAATCAACTACATATTGATCTTCACCAACAATTCCGTGTCTTCTGACCTTCACTGATTCAATTGCTAACTTCAGATTTCTGCTCCATCGATTGATACGGGTGGGATGAGAATTTGCAGAGAAAAGAGAAGAAGAACAGAGAAGTAGAACGAAGAAGAAGAAAGAGAAAGAATACGAGAGACTGAGTTTATCTTCTCGGTTAGAATGGGATAAGGCTGACCAAAGTACTAAAGGCACCCGAGAAACAGATAAGGGAAGCCAAGCGGTTAAATCTGATGATATCTTCTTCGTATGGTCTTCGAATGACACGCTCGAGTAGTCCATCTCGCATAACTTTCTGAGCTCTAACCTATGATAGTAGTCTCGTATCTAGATCGTTGTTAGATTAATTCCTATTAATTAACGTTCATGTTAACTAATCGAGTTATTATCGGCTAAAACGTCTCTAGATCATCGCTAGACCAGTCAAATAGCGTTGACGAGCTTGAGGGTCCTTACATAGACTTTCCAAGTGATAGATAAGTTCAAGTCTCCACATACCTTTTGTCGAAGAAGTTCCACAAGGTCCCCTTAGTAGTTCTTCTTCTTCAAGAGATGAACGTCGAGAGATTTAAGCTCAACTACACTATCTATGTCCTAGTCCAAGACATCTACAAATAAGGCTTATAGTTTTGATCACTAACATTGACAAACATGCTTGAGATACCAACGCATGCGAGTTTGACCGACCAATGCTCTAACAATGGTTAGTAAGAAGTTTTTCCAGCAAACTACAGACCGAATCCTGTAAGGATATGCTATTTTGCATATGAATACCCAATGAATCAAACCAAACCCTTTTAGTTGTATCGCATTCTAGAATACAATGAGTCGTTGTTTCATTACATTGAGCGCAAATTGGCAAATGAAATCCCCGACTGAATGGCATGAGTTAATTTATCTCTTGTAGGAAGGATATTTTTAACACATTTGTACGGAGATTGATTGGTTCTAGGAAGAATAGGCAATTTCCAGAGTTTCTTGTATACATTGCCTTACTAATATGTGAGAGTTATTTTCTTCGAACATCCTACAATAAGCTAACTTGACTGAGAACAAACCTGATTTTTCAAGGGTCCAGATCAATCTATTTTCATGGTCGAGATGAATAGATATATTGAGAATGTACCTTGCTGTAACCGAGTCAAAAAGACTAAATATCAGATTATAATCCCAGCCTCCAGAACTTTGAGAGAACAATTGATGAACATAGACATAGTTGAGGTGATGAGCAAATCCATTTTAGAATTGGAGGACCATCCAACTGAGATATCCATATGTGCTTCCAAATTAATATCTGCTGACCATTATCCAAACTCCAACAACTGAATCTTTTAATAAAATCTAACTCACTGCTGATGTTTCTCTATGACTAAGTGGATTTGTTATAACTTTGAGAATTAAATACATCTCCATCTGGATAATATTTAGCCTGTAAAGACTTAGCACGAATAGAATTTTTGTCAATGCATAATCTCCAAGAAGATTTAGCTAATAAAGCTATGTTGAACAGCTCCAAGTCCCTAAAACCAATACCACCTTCTTCTTTTGGCCTATTGACACCACCACTCTAAGACATGAAGTGTTTTCCTTTGTTTGTCTTTTTGTTTCTCCAAAACTTTTGCTGAACTGAGTTCAGTTCTTTGATAGTAGCATCTGGAAGCTTAAAAGAGATCATGTTGTGCACTGGGATAGCATTGGTAACATTTCTTACCATAACAGATCTTGCAGCTTCTAACATATTTGTGCTTCTCCATCTTGAAAAATTAAAAACCATCTTATCTATAAGAGAAGAAAATGGTATTTTTTTTATTTCTTCCAACAAAGAAAGGAAGACCTAGATACTTCTCATCTTTAATGTCAAGTTTTCTAACTTGTAAAGTGCCACTGATAATTTGACAGGCTGTTGGATTCATGTTTTTTGAGAAGTAAACAGCTGACTAATGAAAGTTTATGAGCTGACCTGAACAGAGACTGAAATCCTGTATGACTTGTAGTAGTTTGCTAATTTGAACTTGCTTTTCCTTGCAGAAAAGAAGACAATCATCTACAAACAAGAGATAATTTATTTTTGGCGCTGATCTAGAAATTTTCATGCCTGTTAACTAGTTTTTGATCTCATAGTGATTCAGTTGTCTTGAAAAAGCTTCCATAACTAAGATGAAGAGGTAGGGAGAAATAGGATCTCCCTGCCTAATTCCTCTTGTTGGTTTGAAGGATTTAGAAGGAGAACCATTTATCAAGATTTCAATTTCAGTTGTATTGATACACTGATGTATTAGATGACATAACTTCTCACTAAAACCAAACTTCTTTAGAACTTCAATGAGAAAATATCATTCCAGTCTGTCAAATGCCTTTTCCATGTCCATTTTAAGGAATGCACAACTGGGGGATACTTATATTAATTGGGGGATATGAATTGCTAACCCCATCCGATAGTATCCGCTAAGGGATGTTTTTTGGGGGCGGAAATACTAAAATACCCTTCCATCTAAATTAAAATTTAAAACTAAAAATCAAAATCAAATCCTAACAAGTTCTTAAAGATATGTTAAATTGAATTTTGTTGAGCAAGAAGAAGAAAAAGAAGAAATGACTTCATTGAGAAGGTACATGATACCCAATCGATTTCGGTTTTAATCCATCGGCTTGTGTTCATGATGAACACCCTACGTTTTTGTGCCAACATGGTTTTAGGATGAATACCATGCCGAATCTTGGTGCCAACATGGTTTTTCGGGATGAATACCACGCCAATACTAATGCCGGCATGGTTTTTCAGGATGAATACCATGCCGATACTTCCTATTTCAGACAGATTTTATGTATGTTTTTGTGTCCTCAAACCGGCACGGTACACATGGGAATCGACCATGCCGGCACTAGTACCGGCATGCTCGATAATGAACTTTCTGTGCCGGAAGTGTACTTAGAATTTCAAAATTGGGAGATATTGTGTATCGGCATGGTGAAAGTATGAATACCATGCCTATTTGGTCCTTGCCGGCATGGTATTCATACTTTTACCATGTCGGCACTGGGTTTCTCAGGCGTAATAATGACGGTTCAATGAAAAAAATAATCAAATTTCAATACATTAATACATATATATGACTAATTGGAGCACTTGTATATTCATCTTGTTTACTTTCCTGTGTTGGTTCTTAACCTAAACCTTCATGATCATAAATATGTTGATTTAATGTTGTTGCGTCAACAAATTCGATGATAATGATTTATTCTAATGACTAACAAACTAATCCATTAACTTACCTAATTATATTGAACCACTAAACATGATTAGTAAGGGGTAGATTAGGAATTAGTTAAACTATATGGATAAGGGGTGACTCTGATTTACTACTTATATCATGTTTTTGTGTTTTTCCTCTATCCCCCAATTAATATAGGTATCCCCAATTGTGCATTCATTATAAGGGCTAGATGGCATGTTCTTCCACTTTTATCTTCATGGCTTTAACCAATTCTTGAACTAAACAAATATTTTCAGAGATCAACCTACTAGGAACATAGGCTGACTACATAGGATAGGAGAAATGATGTCAGACATGTGCTTTTTAAGCCTTAAAGCAATAATTTTAGAGATCAGTTTATAAACAGTGTTGCATAAAGCAATTGGCGTATAATCTTCAGGTTTGTGAGCTGTTGTAGACTTTGGAACCAGAGTAACTCTAGTACTATTTAATTTCTTGAGAAGATAACCTGAATCGAAGAAACACCTAACCATCTTACTAACATCTTCTTTAGTCATAGTATAGAAGGAAAAAAAAATCAAGATGGTGTCTATTGGGAAAGAAAGAGATGGCTGTTGTTGTGGTGGAAAAGGCGTTTTGTGTTTTAATTTAGGGTTTTCAGGGGTGGGGTGGACAGAAAATATGTAGGGTGTAAAAAATAAAGTCAATAATTATGGGAAAATGGTATTTAGGATAGAGAAATTTATTCTTATGACCCTGAAAATTATGGGTCTTACTCTTTTGGCCCCAAGGTTATTTAATGAAATTTGCAAATTATTCCAGTGGCCCTGTAATATTATAGAAAGTAGGATTAACAAAATAACCGTGTGCATATTGCCTACACATAAAATCAGTGTGCATATTGTCTGCACACTATAAAATATGAAGAAAATTTTAAAAAATCTTTACAAAAATCAGTGTGTATATTACCTGCACACTATAAAATATGAAGAAAATTTAAAAAATTATGTACAAAAATCGGTGTGTATATTTCCTGCACATACAGTCAGTGTGCATATTGTTTGCACACTACAAAATATGAAGAAAATTTAAAAAATTATTTAGAGAATAAAAAATTTCATGAAATGAAAATTTGATAGTTGTATTTACGCTCGTTGTGTAGGTCTTTCAAAAAGCTTTCAAAATATATAAAATTTGTCGAATTCTTACATATGATTTGTGAGACATGTTATGTTTAAGTTGTCATGACGATTATACCCTTAAAGGATATAGTTTATCATTTGATACATCATCAAACATCTTTATCCAAATGGCCCTCCTTATTTTTTAAGAGTCATTTCAATAAAATGGGTTAATTTTTTTTTAAAATTGAGTTTTAAGCCAAAGACCATTTGAGTAAGAGAGAGTGAGGGGAGGGCCAAACACTTAATTCCCACTTTAGGATATTTGGAAATTTATTTGGGTGGTACATAGGAAAATTGGGGATGGGAAATAAGCAAAATGGGGATAGGAAATAGGAAAAACCATTGAAAAAAGGGTATATTAATTAAATACCCTTAATTTTGGAACCCTTCAAAAATACCCCTATCACATTATAAATATACCCCTCCTCTTATATATAAAGCTTATCCTCTTAAAAATAAACTATTTTAGTAATTTATTACACATAATTTTTTTTTTTTTGTTTTTCAAAAAGCAATAATTTTCTTTCTCAATCACTCCACCACCGCCTCCAACTCCACCGACGGCAAGTCACCACCACCACCACCACTCCACAACAACCATCACCAACATTCCACCACCACCACTCCACAACCATCACCAACATTCCACCATCACAACTCCACCACAACTCATCGTCACCACCGCCACCGCAATTGCGACCACCATCTCCTCCAAATCCACCATCGTTGCCGCCAAGTTGATAAAAAAATTGAAAATTTAGAAATAAGTTAGGTCCATTTTGTTGTATCAACAACCGAAGTTGATCCAGTTTTTTGTATCAACAACCAAAGTTGACACCAAATTTTGGTGTCAACAACCGAAATTGATATCATATCTGGTGTCAACAGTCCAAGTTTTTACAAAAATTGAAAACTCGGAAATTAGTTAGGTCAAGATTACGTGTCAACAACCCAAGTTGACACAAAAATGCTGGTATCAACAACAAAAGTTGATCCCAAATCTTGGTGGCACCACCACCTTCATCGCGCATCACCACCATCACCACCTCCAGCATGTGAGATAAGAAATGAAATGACTTTCATCTAAATTTTTATTAATATTGAAAGGATATTTATATGATTCAAAATTAAATGGATAACATTTTAGAAGATGAGGGGTATAATTATTGTGGATAAGGGTATTTGTGAAATCCATGAAAAGGAGGGATATTTATAAAATTTCCACTTGAAAAAAGAGAGATTTTTCCAGAAATGGATGGATTACTTTTTTTTGGGCCTTGCCCTAATTTCAATAAACCTTACAGAATAAGCACAAATTCCCTGTCTCTTACCTGGGCTCTGACACTTGCACTCTAATAGTCCTACATGGGGCTATGAGTATTGAGTATGAGCCTAGTTCTCAGAGATTTATCGATAAAAAAAGCGATAGAGTAGCAGGGGTATTAGCTTACTACACTTGCAACATTTTTAGATTTGGCTATACTAGTTAAAAACACATTATGTTGAATCTGTAGAGTGGATGTGAGACCAGTACTCTTTCACAAGTTGCCCAAATAACGATCCTTCCATCTTCATCAGCTTCCTAGGTTCATCGTACTCCATAATTTTTCCTGTAGGACAACACGGTATACTGATCAGTTAAAAGCACCACGAATATAAGAAAAACATGTAAGCAAGTAATGAATCATAGAACTTGCTATATAGAACTTACCATCACTAAGCACAAGCACCATTGAACTGTCCATAATGGTAGGTATTCTGTGGGCTACCGTGATAACTGTGCATTTTTTGAATTCTGTCCGAATGGTTTGTTGGAGAATGGCGTCCATAGTGTTGTCTATTGAAGCAGTAGCTTCATCAAGCACTAATATCTGGCTTCCCCTTAACAATGCGCGCCCCAAGCAAAATAACTGGCGTTGTCCCATGCTCCAGTTCACACCATCTTGTTGAACTAAAAAAATATTTCAAAAGATTTTCAAAATAAATCCAAGCAAAATAGAAGAATTTTCCTGAAAAAAAATAAGAATTTTATGCTGGTGAAACGGCAGCATTTACCTGAACTATCTAGACCTTCGTCTTTCTCTTGTACCGTCTCCCTAAGCTGGCATTTTGCAAGAACCTTCATATGTGCATGGAAAGATCCCATTAGTTATAAATAGCATACAGAACTGCTTTCAAATAGAAATAACCAAACTCATCGAATAAGCAGCAACGACACGTACCTCCCATATTTCATGGTCTGTATGTTGGGAAAGGGGGTCCAGATTGTATCTGACAGTCCCGTTGAACAGTGTAGGATCCTGAGGTATGATACCTAAGCGTGATCTTAGGTCATGAAGCCCTATTGTTGAGATGTCAACCCCATCAATAATGATTTTTCCCTCTATCGGTTCAACGAGTCGAAACAGAGCACCAATTAGAGTCGACTTCCCGCTGCCAGTTCTACCAACGATCCCAATCTTGTGACCTCCTTCAAATGTGCAACTAATCCCATGAAGAACAATTGGAGTATTGAGCCTATACCTTATCTGCTTTACAATTCATTTCTCAGTATACGAATGAATCTTCAAAAGACATGACATTGCAAATTAAACATAACTATCACATTGTTTTGCTTGTACCTTCAAATCATGGATCTCCACTCTACCTATAGCAGGCCAACTAGGGAGGGGTCGATTTTCTTCAATGACTTCTGAGGCTTCACTAGGAATTTGCATGTACTGGTTCAGCCTTTCTACAGAAATGATATCATTTGCTAGTGTGCACTTAACTTGAACAGCAAAAACAAGATGCATATTCAGTGCAAGACCAAAAGCCAGTGTCATCCCAATATATCCTGCCATAAGAAAGATACGCAATAAAAGAATTCATAAGGCATTAGAGATGAATCTGCGAAAATTGGGTGTAAAGGGAACATGGACCTACCAGAACCAATAGTTTTTGCAGGAAGCAAAACCATCACAAGGGCCGAGGAACAAAGGATAATGGCACAAAGTGTTTCCAAACGTTGGATCAACCACTCATTTGCAGAGAAGATGTGAAACGAAGAACTAGCATTTCTGTCGATAAGATTAAGATTTTCGGTGAAGAATCGATCTTCAACTCCAAAAGCCCTAATTGTCACTGCTCCTGTTATAGACTCTCCTAGATGACTTGCTATCATAGACTTGGATGTTCCATTAATTCGCATGAGCTCATTTGCAGAAGCAGAGTAGTACCTCTAATGGGTTAAAAAGGACATATTCGACAAGGTTAGTTGTCTAGAAGGAAAAAAAAAATCGAATAAAAGGAAACTACTACCTTATAATACCTCAACTTCCTATGACCACAAAGATCAGCGACAAGACAATTTTACCTGTACAAGAATCACCATATAGACCATAGGTATGGAGACAAACACAACTTGCCAAGTAATAACAGCTAAAACTCCAATATAGGATAGAGTAATAATGGCAGCCATAACAGTCTTAACAAAGTTGGATGCGAGATCCAGGTCTACGATACTCAAATCAGAGGAAACCTACATCAGAAACATAGAAAGATTAAGCTTGCGCAATTATACATTAAAAATAAAATAAAATCATTTATGGTTTGAGGACTCCTACCCGACTTAGTATCCTTCCCAAAGGAGTAGATTCATAGAAAGCTGTTGGTGCATGGAAAAGAGAGCTCAGTAACTGATTAAATATTGACTCTGAAGCCTTCATACCTAAAGCAACTGTAGCAAGAGACCGAAACAGCGTAAAGAATATAGAACTACATCCAATTAGAGCGAACGTCAGGACCAGCCGCAATTTGCTGACTGCAGGATTCTGAACATTAGCAGCCATCCAATAGTTCTGTAGTATTTGAAAAACCAAAAAGATGATTTGACATATAATAGCTACAGAGAAGTAAAAGAATCCTTTATTCTGATTCAAATATTGCAGATACGGCTTCCACCCAGTGTCCCCAGTTTCTCTCTCTTCTCGTTCAATCAGCTGATGATCTACTGACCCAATCAATTGATCCCTGCAATAAATTTTCTGTGTATCCTCCGAAGATATTCCACATCTATCAGGAGAAGTGCCAATTTCAGCAGTAGCTGTATCTTTGTGTGCTTTAAAAAGGTCATGAAATGCTCGATTAGAAGACAGCATCAGATGATATGGAGCCACATGCTGGATTTCCCCATCTGCCATCAACTGTCATGAGGAAAAACAACTTGTTAACATATAATGATCATAATGTTGAGTACCATAGGAGGGCTAGTGGGCTAACTGAAATTACTCCTCTTAAAACAGTGTACAGCTAGTTACTCCTGTCCTTCGGCAAAGAATATGGTGACTAACCAACTCTGAAAAAGGTTAACTGACTAACCACTGATGTGCTGTTTAAATATGAATATTCTTCACACAGACTTGAGAGATATGTGTATCTTTCTTTTAGTATGCAAATTACTAAACTCTTGCATCTTGATTTGCTTTGTTTATGAATCTTAAGAATAAAGAATTATGCAGTTTGAAAGGATTTAACGTATAAACTGACCAAAATAGAATCAAATGATTGGAGGAAATCGACTTGGTGAGTAACAAGTAAGACCGTCTTCCCTGATAGAGCTCCCATTATATATTCCTGATAAAACAGAGTAAGACTTCAGTAGGATACAAATAAAAATACAAGATACTGCACATAGGAAGAGATTGCGAGCTCACATTGAATATGTTACCGGCAGTATCAGCATCAACTGCACTAAATGGATCATCTAAAAGATATATATCAGCATCCTGATACAATGCACGAGCAAGTTGAATGCGCTGCTTCTGACCACCACTCAAATTAATTCCTCTTTCTCCTATTTCAGTAAGATCACCATAAGGTAGCATTTGAAGGTCTTTTACCAGCGAACACTTTTCTATTGCTTCTTGATATTTTTGCTTATCCATGGTGCAGCCAAACAGAATATTATCTTGTATACTTCCTGACTGAATCCATGCCATCTGAGAAACATACGCAGTCTTTCCATAAGCTTGAACCTGGAGAATTGAAAAAACATGGGTCATAAGTATCCTACAACTATCAAGTTTTTGAAGTGCGAATCAATGTAAGGGTTCTCCATCTGGAATATATACAGCATGTATTTGAACTATGCTTCCTATGTGGTAACTCATGATATTTCAAAAACTTCCAGATACTCAAGAGACTTGTAAAGGAAAATTAGTCTAACAAACAGATGTTAATTATAAGGATATTTCTTGGATGCTCATAATCTCAAAGGATTGACATCCAGTAGAAAAATAACTTTTGTAAATGCTAAAAACTCACCATTCCTTCCACCTTAGGAACTTCTCCAAGAATTGCAGCTAAAAGGGTTGATTTTCCTGCACCAACTTCTCCGCAGATAGCCACTTTCTCACCAGATTTAACCTCAAGGTTTACACTCTTTAAGGTGAGCATTGACGGACTCCCTTCCCATGAAAAATTACCCGAACTGATAGAAATGGCGTGCTTATGGTGCTCTGTAGATTCCATCTTCCTGATATTTTCACACTCTAACTCCTCTGCAGCAAGAAAAATCACAATCCGCCTGAACGCAACTTTTGCATGAATGGTCATTGCAATAATATCTGGAGTCCGCATGACAGGTTCCTGCAGGACGCGCAGTGTTGCTAGAAAAGTGAAGACATTACCAGGATTGAGAGGAACCCTAGTGAAGTAACAAGTCACAAAAGTTGCAGCAGAAACAATTACAGGTGAGATCCAAAACAGATATGTATTATATCCTTTCATTCGCTGATTAGCTTCCAAAAACTTGACCTCCTCTTTCCGTAGTCTATCTATAATGGATTTGAAATACATCTCCCAAGCATAAAACTTTAAAACCTTTATGTTGAGAATAGCTTCTGATATAGCCTTCAGCCTTTTATCTTGGGCTATTACAAGCTTACTCTGAAATTCATGTTGTAATTTCGCCAAGGGAGTATTGCATAACACAGAGAGCACTATAACAACAAAGGCTGCAAGCGATGCAATCCCAACTGCACGGAAAAGAATTGCTAATCCAAGACATACTTGAAGGCATGATGCCCATGTTTGATGCAACCAAAAAGGGAAGTCCCCTACTCGATAACAATCTACAGTAACATAGTTGATTATTTCGCCAGCTGAAAGCTTCGTCTTAGCCGCACTAGAAACTCGGAGTTGTTTCTTATAAATAGCTGCTGAGAGCAAAGACCTAACTTCAATTCCCAATAATCCACATCGAAAGTACCACTGCCTCTGTGATATGGACTCGATGAATTTTGTGAAGAGCAGTAGTATAACTAGTACATATCCTTCGTGTTTAAAGGATTCTTTACCTTCTGCAACATCAATGAAAGCACCGAGAAATAATGGACTTGCTGAAAGAGTTACTGTGTTGAAAAGAGCAAAGAAACCAGAAATTAAGATCTCTTTCCAATAACATAAAATGATTGCCCATAAAATTGACGGTATAGTTTGCTTTTGTTTCTTCAGCTGTTCCATAAACATTAAGTAACATGTATCTGCTCTATCCTTCTTTCTCAACATGGGTATATCATCATCTTCGAGTGCCTTTTTCTTACCCTTTTTCATCAACGGGTTCATCCACCAAAATGATAATTTACTAAGAAACCCAGCTTTTGCAAAAGGAGTCTCACTCTTAATATGGTTATCCATACTTTTGCTTACCTAGTTGAAGTGTAATTTCACCATTTAAAGTGTTTCTAAGAGCATTTCCTTAAGTGGTTGATACTTGTTCTCTTCTTTTTCGGTGCTTAAAATATTTTGATTGTAATGCATAATATGAAACAAATTATGTCAAGGTCATTATTTGTCAGCAAAATTTAAAAAATGCAATCTAAAAGACTTTTAGTTTTAAGGTCTATAAAAGAAATTGAATCTACAGGGTGGTACTAGTATGATATTCTTTCTTGATGTCGACGGCTGGCCAAAACATACTAAACAACAAATCTGGAAACAATGAATCTAACTAGTAAGAACCCATCATGTTTAAAAGATTCATCAACTTGCACAACGTCAATGACATCCCTAAGAAACAATGGACTTGCTGAAAGAGCTGAGACATCAAACGATTGCCTGTAAAATTGATGGTTTTCTTTGCTTATGTATATCATGCTTCAGCTATATCTGTCTTTTCCTAAAATGTTTCAAGAATTTTTTTCGTACCCTTATTCTCAATGGACTTCTACAAGGATATCCAGCATTAGATAAAACACAATCAATTGTTTACTAGCATACATAATTCTGTTTCTAGCTAATTTCAGTCTTACTCTATCACCATTTAGAATTCGATACAAATTATTTCACTAATTGGAATGCACCTTGCACCCTCATAACAATAATAATAGTGACAAAATATTTAACAATTTAACTTAATATAAGAAACCAGACATGCACCAACATACCTCTTAGACTTGAGCTACATATGTATAAACATGAGCTGACCAATCACCGCTCCAGCGCTCACATTAAAGGATGCTATAAACTGGGTACGAAGCTGGCATTTCGATCGAAATCAATGTCGAAATCTTGTTTTTTCTTCCAATTTGTAGTGATGAATCATTCGAACACCCCACAACTCCGACGAGTCATATTGTTGAAACCGGAGTGTATATATATATCCATCGTGGTAAGCTGAGCCAATGCTGCATGTAATTGACCCTAACTTGAGAAACAGTTTGTATTACTGATTTAAGAATAACCAGTATCATTTGGTTTTGACCTTTTGTCGAACAGATAAACGGCATTGTTTTGTTCCCAAAGCCAACAGATTTATATAAATTCAGATAAACGGCATTGGAAATTTGGGAATCTAAAAATTGAAACAAAGATTTATATAAATTCATCAATAGCAATTTCTCATGAAGAACGATCGTTTCAATTTTAAAGGGTGTTGTGGAAATTTCTGTCTCAAATTTTATTTCATGGGAGAAAGTCTTGCACCCGGTATTTCAATAACGGCCTAGCCATTTTATTTGGGGACTGCTAGTACTAGTACTAGACAAAAATAGATATTTACAAGTAAAATCCTTATCCAACTATTTTAAATAACGGCTAATTTATCCCTGATTAATTAGTGTTAATTTAGGTGATTAATTGTTAACCTAGAAATCAACAAATCTTTTATCATCATCAAAACATGTATTTTTTTTATTTTTTTTGAAAGTCTGAACCAAGAATCGGTATACGTTCATGCACTTGTAAGCCGATTCTAGGTATCGGTTTATAAGACTTGAAAATAGACCGATTATAAAATTTAAGCGTTTTTTTGTGAATTTTTTTGTAGAATCGATTTACATAAATGCCCACGTAAACCGATTGTAAATCTGAGCATTTCTTCGACTGTTTTGCTCATAACTTCTTCGTTCGATGTCGGAATGACCTCATTTTTTGCGCTCAACTCGTACTTTCATGCTCTATAATATAAACCTAAAAATTTCTTGGTTTGTACAAAAATTCATACATGGTGAATGAATCGGTTGATATAGGCATTAGCGTAAACCGATTGTGGTTGATGTGATATCGATTTATGTAGGTGTACCATATCTTCCGATTCTAAAGAACATCAACAACAATCGATTTATGTACACGTCCATATCAGTCGATTCTCCTTGAGTTTCAGAAAAATTTGATGAGAAATTTCAGAGATTCATAGTTGAATCATCGATGAATCTCTCTCAAATGGAACGGATTAAAGGGATTTAACTCAATATCAAATTGTTTGTCGCCGAGAAATATTGTTTGGAAACCCAAAAATGGAGAATTGAATTGTTGTTTGTGATTAGGTTGTAGTTTTTGATTATCATGGAAATCGAAAAAAAAATGGTTTGATTAAAGATTATTAGTAGAAATGATTAAAGTTTTGTTTTAGATAAATAGAATTATTAAGGTTTATGTAAAGGGTAATTTGGTATTTTAACACAATTTAGACACCACTTATCCTCTCTATTGGATAGTTGAAGAAATCTATAGTCCCCAAATAAACACACTAGGCCCCGAACTAGGAAGGTATTCATAAACTAATTATGGGCTGTGAAAATTTAAGTGGACTTAGAATGTATGCCAAGGCCTAGCACAATAGTGCATCATTTCGCTTAGCTATAACTTAATTAAAATTAAAACTAGGTGAAATACAATGAAGGTGCACCTTATTATGGGTGAGGGCTATTCCTTAGCTTAATCACATAGAAACTCAATTTCTGTGTAATAAGGTCAAACGAAAACTCAGTTTCCGTCTTTTTTTATTTTAATCCAAATTTTATATAACTGATTTAGATAGTATTATTTATGAGAAAAAAAATTTAAGAGAAAAACTTGGAAGTATAATACAAAAAAGGGAGTTTTAATAAAATAAAAGAGTTAAAAGTAAAAACTTATAAGTAAAATCGAAAATTTGGAAACGGAGACTAAGTATACGTTTAACATTACACGGTAAATGAGTTTACGTAAAGTAACTTTTTAAACAGAATCTAATTTCCGTGTGATTTCCCTTGGCTTAAAGGAGTATCAGATCTGATCAACTCTTTAGAGTAGCGAAGGGATTTAGCCACATTAAAGCGTAACTAAAGACCATAATAGTTGGATTTCACTACAATTAACCTATAGCGAAGCAAAATTCAACACCATTGTACTTGGCCTAAGGAATGTCTAAACTGTTTGTAGTTACGTTATTATCCTTTCCCATTTCAAATTAAAACTAGCCCTTTGGGTTCGTGTAAATTATTTCATTTTCTTCTTTCCTTCTCAATCTCATTAATAACTACCATCATTTCTTCTCCCATTAGAAATGAAAAATTGAAACTATTGAATTGTAGTTGTATGGTGGTCATGGTATCTCTTTAGCTACCATGAAATTTTTTTATGTTGATCTTAGGCCGTCACGTTCGTGGGATAAGTATTTTGATGGCTTTTCATTTCTGAAAGTAACATTGATAAGGTTGTCATCGTCTTCATGCCTAAACTTTAACGACGAGTAAATGTAGTATGAAAATCGTTATGTTTTGAAAAGTTATGACGACTAGTAACCGTCAAGATCCAAGTGTTTTTTTTTTTTTTTTTTGTCCAAATTTGTTATTAGTCGTCATAGTCTTGGGAAAAAAAAATGACGACTTAATCCATAATACAATTAGTTGTCCACTTTTTGAATTATTGTCCACGACGAATAAAAACTGCCAAATAGATTTTCTCGTGCCCAATTTTGTTTACAGATGTCACGATTTGAAAAAATATTACATGACGACCATATCCATAGGATAAATAAACGTCATTATTTTGCATTCTCTGCATGGCGATAGTTAAAAATGGCTATTCGACACATTTGTAATAAAAAAGAACGATGGCATTTGATCACTAATAAATTTTGCATGCCGACTCAGTCGCATGACCACTTTTCATGAACATGCATGTTTTGTCTCGGTCGAGCATAGCGACTTCTCATGAACCAAATACTAAATGTCTGAATTCCTTCTATAATTTGAAGAATTAAACCAACAAATCCATTTGCAATTCCATTTGAGATGTGTTTGACTAGAGTAATTCATTTTGGTTTCAAAATCTTAAAAACCAATTTTTAATTTTTCACAAATCTAAGTTGTTTTGACTAAAGTATTTCAATTTCATTTCAAAATTAATCTTAAAAACCATTTTTTTTTTCAAAAAAGACTTGCAACAAAATTCATCCGTTAAATCTAACAAAAATGATAATCCAAATACTTAATTAACTAATTTACTTATAAGTAGATTAATTTAATAGTATTTACTTAACTAATTAGATAGATTAGATTAGTAGTGGAATACTTAATACTCCCTCCGTCCCACCATTAGATGACCTACTTGGTCTAAGATCTTGTCCCATCATTAGTTGACCTATTTCACTAATTAAGGGGATATTTCTAAAATTACCCTTTTGATTGATTTTCGGTATCATAAGAAATATATATAATTTGATATTCATGTTTATACTCGTTACGTAGGTGTTTTAAAATGATTTTCAACGGTACAAAATTTACGAAAATCTATGGTATAGTTTGAGAGATAAATGATTTCTAAAATTTACAAATTATTATCCATAAGGGTATAGTTGTAAAAAATACTTAAAAACACTCATTTTATTCATTGCCTTAAGAATTGTGCAAACTTCAACTAGGTCATCTAATAGTGGGACGGAGGGAGTAGTATTTGGATTCTACTTCCTAATTACTACTTAATCGAGGCTACAATTTATTTTTGATATCTTTTGCTTGTTATATTTTGTAATTTTTTTTTGAAATATTATATTTTGTAAAATAAAACTTGATGTTCCATCAAAAAATATAAAAGGGAGATTTTGCGTTTCCCCCTCAAAATTGCATATTGGTGAAACCCCCTATCCGTTATAACTGCCGTGATATCCCACAAAATTATCATGCGCAGATCACGTGTTGGTAATATTAAAATTAAAATAAAAATATCGGGAAGTTTCACAATACGCTTTAGCAACACAAAAATTAGCAGAGGAAAAGAGAGACAAACCCTTTCTTCTCTCCATCTCCATCTCCATCTCCGCCCACTTCTCTGTAACAACTAAGAACGTGAATTTGCACTGCAGTTGAAATTCAATTAAAACTAATTTGAAACCGTTAAAGTTACATCACATTTTTCATTACATTTCCATATGGATGTTCACAGGGGAAAAAGCCCTAATTTCTTTAATCATGCTATGCCATGTTGTTTGGGGTGAAAAGAATTTTGGTTATAGATGCAGCGCTGCTGCTACAACCGCATACAGTCTCCACCATCTGAAAATACCACTTCACCAAATAGGTAGTAATTGTTTAGATCCTTTGGATGAATTTCTGAATTTGATAAAACCCCAAATCATAAATTCGTGTTGACTGGTTTTGATTCTTTTGAATCAATTTCAAAAATTGAACTTATGGGTTTAGAATGTTTCTTGAGTGGAAATATTTGTGGCAACAGATTATGGGGAGAGTGAGAGTGAGTGATAGTTGAGGAGAATTTTAGGGGTTTGAATTTTGAGAAAACGCCATTTGTATGATAATCAGTGTGATGCATTTGGTGAAGAGAAAATGGATAGCAATTTCATTAGTTGAAATCCTCATTACGGGCATTTGTGTTTCGATTTTTGTCAACGATTCTTTGATCTGTTATGGAAAAAAAAAAAAGAGGGTTTAGGTCATTGAATACGGAGGTTATTTCTTACATATGAATGAATAGTGTGCTGGAATTTGAATTCGTTGGTAGAAGTAAAACGTCGACTTCAGTTGCTAGTGGATCAAAAGTCTAATCTAAAATGAAGAACATTAGTTTCAGAGAAAATTGGGTGAGGACGACGGAGATGAAAAAGAAAGATCTTTTTAATATTTAACCACTTTAATTTCTAACCGTTCATCTTATTTCGATA
This sequence comes from Papaver armeniacum, assembly GCA_023531295.1. NCBI lineage: Eukaryota > Viridiplantae > Streptophyta > Magnoliopsida > Ranunculales > Papaveraceae > Papaver > Papaver armeniacum. The sequence goes on along the minus strand of JAJJWW010002516.1, from coordinate 283,829 downwards.
ATTTTTTTGACCGTAAGATAAAAGCGACGATTTTATAACTCTTGTCCACTTTCTATTTTTAGGATTTTTAAAAATAAGTATTTATTTATGACACATGCGTATATAGCACGCGCACAATTTATTGGGAGATCACGGCAGTTATAACGGATAGGGGGTTTCACCAATATGCAATTTTAAAAGGGTAATGCAAAATAACTATTTATTTTGAGGGGGAAACGCAAAATCCCCCGATATAAAAATAAGAAAGAAATATTTTGTAAAAGCGTCGTATGTTTGATGCGATAGGGCCATAGACTAACATTGACTGTTTGATATATTTACTAAAATACCCATATGATATTTACTAAAATACCCGTTCTCGGTGGTTGAATGATGAATTGGCACTGATATATATTATTGAAAATTTCAAACTCCTTTACCGAATCCATTACCGGTTCTCTTACTAATTTCTTAGTACAGCTCATTTTGCTTTTCCATTACCGGTTCTCTTACCGTTCTCTTACCAGTTTGAATGACAAGAAGCTATAAACCATAAAGAAATATTAGAAGTGAAGCCCAATTTATCAATCATAAACAGAAACAAGTTTCTTGTCTTTCATGGAAGATTCATACGCTTCACAACCTGTTGTTTTTGATAGTCATCATGCATTGAAGATCGTTGTATCTGGTCATAAAGTGGAGTACGACGAGTAGATGGTTTCTGATGATATCCAATACGGATATGAACGCGAGAGATACAAAGAACAAATGGTTTCTAATGTTGTTACCACCAGTGATAATGGGTGATTGTGAATGTTTTTAAATTCTTGATGGACTATATAGCACATGGGTTGTGTATGAACTCAATTGCAGGAATTAGACAGTTAGAAAAGAGCTTCTTGATGCACCATCAAGTTGTGCTCATCAGGCGTTCGTAAAAATGCCTGAACCGCAAAAAAAGAAAAGAAAGTTGCAGAAAGAGATTTTCCACCGGATGGAAGGAGATGATGGAAAAGGACTAGAAAGTTAATGTTTTTGAGATATTTTAATTGTCAACGCTGGTCAGCTGACAGTCAAGGTGTTTGGCCAAATATAAAAGTCAACTAACGATTTTTTTTTTAACGGTCTTCGGCCAGTCTACAACCCAAATATACCAACGGCATCTTCTACGGCCCAGACCCTAATATTATCAAAAACATACGACCTTTTACAAAATATCTCAATAAAAAAGGGATAAAATACAGAGAGGTGTACTGAGTGGTGAACAAGTGGTGATACAATCTTGGACTAAATGAATGATGAAATATTCCTTATCTTCATTTAAAATGAGAACAGGCATAAAGTCATGCCAGATGCAAAAACAAAAAAAGAAAATGAATACAAATGCTTCCTCTGCAGCCTGCATCTTATTTGTAGTTTCCATTACTACTCTTTTTCACTGCAGGTACATCCTTAGTTACCTTTCCAACTGTCACACCTAAATCCACATTTACCACGCCGAGTACGTTAGCTTCAGTTTTTGCATCAGTAGTTACCTGACCTTTTTGTAAGTCCACCGTAACTACTGAGCTTCGTTTCACAGATACGGCTCCGTTTGCGATATCAACTTGTTCATATTTTGGACCCTGGGTAACCTTACCGTTCATCGAGTCCACATCTACACCGCCACCATCTTTCACATCGACTAACCCTTTCACTGCAGTAACTCCTACAGTCCCACCTCTGTTGACCTCACCATTGTCTAAGTTCGATTCATCTCGACCCTTCCTTTCCACGGATGCTAATTCACCTGGGGCTTTCACGTCAACTGGCCCTAAAACTTGAGGAAGCTTTGCAACCCCAAGCGCCATATCTGTGAAAAAAAATTCAAGCCAATAATTATAATAATTAATACCCAAAAATTTTATCAAATTGTAAATAAATAAATAAAATACTATGTAGTAAGGAAAATCTACATACTCTCTCTTTAGCAATCTAAAATGGTAATTTAGGTGTTGTTCATGTATTAAAATAACTAAATGTTCTGCCCTAAAATATCAATCTAAAAATCACATGTTAACATTTTTTACCTGCCTGCAAACATCACTTGAATTTACGACGGAGAGAATAAAAAGAATCACATATATGGGGGGGGAAATGTGCTACAACTTACGTGAAATAGACAACATAATCAAACCGGCGAAAGCTAAGCTGAAAATCAGACTTGTTCTTCTAGTCATGATGATGAAGAAAAATATCTCAAATATTGCTTGATGATGATGAAAGTATTGTGCACGACAATGTCCTATTTATAGGAGTGATTTGTAAATATAAAAATAATTATTGGGATGAATTAAAGTTGTTTAGGTTTCCAACGTGCAGAAGGTATAGAACCAGCCACTCTTCAAAATCAACGATAACACACCTGGTTCTAATTTCATAATGGAACTCGGCTAATAAATTTGGTAAACGAACCATTTATAATTATGAGTCGTGCTGTCACGCGCATGACAGCAGAAATGAACTCACACATCTACACGTTAGATGTGATATCTTGGAGATCTGGTATCTAAAAATCCGAAATTAATGCTATTTTATTCTGTTTGATACTCCCTCCGTTCCACTTTAGATGATGTTTTTGGAGTTTTCACGTATATTAAGAAATGGAGAGAGATATTAAAAAATTCTATCTATGCCCTTGAGAAAAGTCTTCAAACATTAATTGCTATTAGTGTGTTTAAAAATAAACTTATGGTTCCAAGACAAAATGTGAGGGTATTAATGGTAGTTTTGTGGGAAAAAAATGAAAACTATCAAATAATGTGGAACAAAAAAATAACCCTAAACACTCATCTAAAATGGAACGGAGGGAGTATTTTTTAATCTCATATATACTTTATATATTTATTATTCAGTCCCTGAAACATATTTTATCTCCACGATTCTTCGACTCCCTTATCAGTAATCACTATTTTCCTCTTTAACTCATCATCTCTTTGAAAAAACATGCACATGGAAACTTTAATGACCTAATTTAGATTTTAACCATTTCTTGTTTTCTTCTTGAATGATGATTTTGACCATTTCTAAGTTACGAAAAAATTGTGATGTGGTGACTTAACCAGATTGAATCACTCTAAGTTTTCATCTAATTTTGCTTAATCTAAGAAAACCCTTGTTCTGATACCTCTACCAATCTAACCAGCATCGGTCCTTAATTAACAAACCATTTTTATTCTAGAATCACTTACGTTCACATATAATAACAAAAGTATCTTTGAAGATCAAAAATTAATGATTAAATAATCCCTTACCAAGAGTTTCTCGAATTTACTAGCAGCAGTATGTAAGTGATATTTTTAATGACAAAGATGACAAATTAGATGATGATGAAGTTGAAGAAAAAAGAAAGGTGACGGTTCATGATTTTTTTTTAATCCAGATTGTGGTATATATTTTAATGATTTACCACCTGAAGATCTACAAAAAGCTACAAGGATCTCATAAATTTTTTCTCTAAGTATTGAGCCATGGCTAGATAATCGGTCTCTTTAGATTCTAAGACTCTAAAGCAGAGTACTATGTTTCTGTTCTAGTGATCCTCTGTTTTTCCGATCAAATGGTTTTTCATAGAATGGAGGGTTCCATTGAAAATAATATAAACCTTAGGGATGTCTCACAAATAATATATATCGAAGACATAATATAATAATATTAATATTTAGATCTGTAGATGATGATCTAAATCCGACGGTAGTTACCTTCATTCTCACTGTCACGCGGACGCTCGCGTGACAGCAGGACTCATATAATTATACTCCCTCTGTTTTTGGAAAAGTGATACTTTCACTTTTTCATTTTAGCCTAAAAATATGCCAAATTGAAAAAGTGAAAGTATCTCTTTTCCGGAAACGGAGGGAGTATTTATTAGTGAGAAACCACTCCTGGTTGCTCATTTCTGCAGGATATATGCCCTAGTTCATGGGTATAACGTCTGAAAATAAAGAGGCTATAATGCAAGCATATCCCTTATTTGGTGGAGACGATCGGAATAATTAAGATTATAGTAATGGTATGATAATGATGTTAATTATAAGTCAAATGTGTATTAGTTGGATAGCTATAGTACTATGCGTCCACATTGTCCACGTGATGACAGCTGAGAACATTAATTTTTCGCAAAACTTGTCCATTGCAGATAAATTTATTGCATCTCCATGTTCCACCCTTTGATGATTAAACCAATGCAATTGTCCATAACCCTCTCTAAGTTTGTATAACAGAGAAAGAGCGCCAAATGCCCGAAGAGATTGGTCATGCAATGAAGAAGAAAGTGAGTGGCTTATATATACTCCCGTTTTATTACAACAAAGAAGACAACCATTGACCAAAAGAGTACCTTTCTTATGCAGCGTGTCCATTATATACATTTTATGATCTTGGTTAAACCAAGAGTATGTCGACTTTATTGTGAAGATACCTGTCTTGTCCAAGGATCAAGTTGAGTCTTCAAGTTGAGTCCCAATTACAGAAATAAAATAAGAAACTTCAACTATTTTGTTTCGGCTAAGTCTTATATTTAACCCAAGATTCCAAACTCCACCATTTGACAGAGTTGCTGCACATCTCGTAATTGTCCAGTTTTCCGAAGGGGTTATAATCGGCAGCTGAAAGATTGATCGCAGATCCCTCAGTTTGTTTGATTACATGAAGTTTTTTGGACATCATGAAAAATTCTAGCACAGTTTCCTGGAGAAAGGTGCACCTTTTAATCTTACCCAGTGTAGGAACAATGGTTTGTTGTATTGAATCTGTTAAAGAATTTACACACAGAGAGAGAGAGTGATACTTATAGTATCAGTTACAGGTGAAAAGAGAAAATACAGATAGTAGTGAGCTGTCACATTACAGCTGTCATAGTACAACTATCTCAATATTACAAGTAACACTTCTAACTAACTATCTGAGCTGTGACCTGAGCTGGATGCTGAGCTGGAGACTTTCTTGGTCTTACAGGCCCCCTCAAACTGAACACTGTCAAAGTGTAAAAGTTTTCCTTGTAATCTGATGAACAATTGTTTAGATAATCCCTTTGTGAATAAGTCAGCAATATTTTGCAAGGAACGGACATATCTAACTACCATAAAGCCAATCATAACCAAACTCCTGACATAGTGATACTCCAACTCAACATGTTTTGTTCTGGCATGACAAATTGGATTTGCAGCCAAACAGACTGCACCTATATTGTCACAGAACATAGTGCAAGGATATCTGATAGGAGCACCTAATTCATCCATAATATAGGAAATCCACCTAATTTCAGAGGAAGCAACAAATAATTCCTTATATTCAGCATCAGTTGAGGAGTGGGACTGAGTAGGTTGTTTTTTTGAAGACCAAGCAACCAGATTCTTACCAAGAAATACACAGTATCCAGTAGTAGACTTTCTTGAATTTGGACAACCTTCCCAATCACTATCAGTGAAAGCAGTGATTATAGAGCAATCCCTTCTAACAAGTGTAATACCAGTACCCAAAGAACCCTTGATAAACCTCAAAATCCTCTTAGCAAGTTGTAAATGAACATCAGTAGGCTGATGCATGAATTGAGCAACATAATTTACAGGAAAACTCACATCAGGTCTAGTAAGTGTGAGATATTATTGTAGAGCACCAACAAGACTTCTGTAATAAGCAGGATTGTCAAGCAGAGTCCCATCATATAAAGAGGCCCTTCTACCTTGAGCAACAGGGGATTTACAGGTTTTACATTCCAGCATGTCAAATTTCTTGAGCAACTCAATAAAATATTTACTTTGAGTAAGCAGTAAAGAATTTGTTGAAGTATCTAACTTAGCCTCAATACCCAGAAAATATGACAGAGGTCCTAAGTCATTCATAGCAAATTGAGTCTTCAGTGATGAAATAAATGAAGTCAAATTATTGTCAGAGTTTCCCACAAGTATTATATCATCCACATATATCAGTAAAATCATTTTGACACCTGACTTGCTGAAGAAGAACATGGAATGATCACATATTGATTGAGTAAAACCATAAGATAGAAGAAAACCACTGAATTTATCAAACCAAGCCCTTGGAGCTTGCTTTAACCCATAAAGGGATTTCTTTAAATGACAAACATGAGAAGGGAATTCAGAAGACACAAACCCTGGAGTTTGTTCCATGTAAACATCTTCAGTAAGAGTGTCATGCAAGAAAGAATTTGACACATCTAATTGTCTCATACTCCATTTATGTTGTAAGGCAAGCACATCTAATAGTTGTGGCTTTAACCACTAGACTAAATGTTTCTTCATAATCTACTCTATCAACTTGATGATATCCTTTTGCCACTAACCTTGCGTTAAATCTTTCTAAAGTACCATCAACTTTAAGTTTGGTTTTATAGACCCACTTATATCCAAGTACAATCATACTAGGTTCATAAGGTACATGCTCATAAGTGTCATTCTCATATAATTAAAGCAATGTGTTCATTCTTCTTTGGCGCGGTCGGTGTGGCTGGCATGATTTGTCATTGGCACAGAGGTGAGGCTAGCATGGTTGGCATGCTTTGGCGCGGTCGGTGTGGCTGGCATGATTTTCCATTAGCACAGAGGTGCGGCTAGCATGGTTGGCTTGCTTGGACGCGGTCGGTGTGGCTGTCATGATTTGCCATTGGCACAGAGTTGCGGCTAGAGTGGTTGGTATGATTTGGCGCGGTCGGTGTGGCTAGCATGATTTTCCATTGGCACAGAGGTGCGGCTAGCATGTTGGTAGGCTGAGAAGGTGGTCTGATTTTTATGCCTACATGTTATAACCGCAAGTGCACGGCGCCTGTTGGAGGCGTGGCAAGTACGGGTCGATCCCACAGAGACTTGTGGTGCTTATATTGATCTAAGGCTTCCTAAAACTGATTTCCTAGCAATTGTGACAGAAATATTGGTTGTTGTCGATGCGACTGAGTTGTAGTGACTCTAGGCTAAGGTATCAAAAGGTTATAACAAATTGGAGAGCACCAGGGTGATGAATCCACCTCTAATCTCATGTGCAGCAATCTAACTTAAGCCAAATTCTTGAGCTTTCCATGAAAGCTCAAAACTAGATGTTTATTAACTGATTTTTACTAACAATCCCCTAGTATGAGCTGTCTTCTTACAGTACAGCTCATCACAGGCTTGTTAGCTTCATCAGTTAACTACTAATCATTCATATAATATCACACAGAAGAATAAAACTTAATTTAGATATGCTTCATATAGAAATCAGGGGTTTCATCAACACCCTGATAAATTAACTTAAAACATTCAAAACAAATAACAAATTAAATCTAAAGTGGTACTCTGGCTAGCCCAGGCATGACCAAAAACATCCTCTACCTCTTCTATTTATACATGCACAGAATTCCCAAAACCCTAATTTTCTCAAAAACAGCAATTCAAATGAAAAACACTCTCACCCATACTCTCTGAATCACGTGATGGCTCTACTCAATCGTATCTGACTCCATGCATCGATTTTTGGTGAAACCCTAGCTCTAGTTTTCTCTAAGTTAGCTTCTAGGGTTGGGAGAAGCTAAGAGAGAGAAAACTATCTCTAGAGAGGTGGAGCAGGCTCTGATGGAGAAGTTGTTGTGGTTGTGCGGCTGTGGCAGGAGATGGAGGTGGTGCAGGTGGTGGCTCTGCTCAGAGCGTGGTCGGGGAAGAGGAGAAGGGATGGGTTTTGCAGAGTTGTTGGGTGAAGAAAGAGAAAATGGAGGAAGAAATGAGGTTAGGTCGATGGGTATAGGGATAGGTGGTTTTGTTGTGAAGCGGAGACAACGAGTGCCGATGGGACGGGCTGAGCGAGCGTAGGATGTGGCTAAGGGAGATCTGAACGGCTGAGGAAGAATTGGGCTATTTTGGTGTTGCACGGGAGCATCGAACTTCGATGCGCGTGGAGGCAGCGACCGTAGGATGTAGCTAGACGCGATCTGAACGGCTCGGGGTGAACGGGCTCGGATCCGGGTCATGGCTAGCTCAAGCCCATGTCTTGTAAGTTGGGTTGCAACTGATGTGCGCGCGGGCTTTGGCTTTCTGCTCTTTTGTCTCCTCAGATTCTCCGAACATTATTTCTTACCTAAAAACACAAAATTAATTAATACAAATATTTATTCTTGAAAACAAAGAAAACACGAGAATGGGGATAATATCTCGATTTACGAGCACAAAAGATGAGTAAAATGCCAATAAAAAGGTGTATAAATATGCAATATTTGGCACTCATCACATGTTTGGCATGCTTTAGGCGCGGTCGGTGTTGCTGGCATGATTTGCCATTGGCACAGAAGTGCGGCTAGCATGCTTTGGCACGGTCGGTGTGGTTGGCATGATTTTCCATTGGCACAGAGGTGCGGCTAGCATGGTTGGCATGCTTTGGCGCGGTCGGTGTGGCTGGCATGATTTTTCATTGGCACAAAGGTGCGGCTAGCATGTTTGGCATGCTTCGGTGCGGTCGGTGTGGCTGGCATGATTTTGCATTGGCACATAGGTGCGGCTAGCATGGTTGGCATGCTTTGGCGCGGTCGGTGTGGCTGGCATGATTTGCCATTGGCACACGTGGGAATTAGGGTTTGGATTGTCGTAACCCTAATTTGAAAAAGATACCCCGGTAACTAGTTAGGGACACACTAAGGTTTCAGTAAGTGTGCCTAGTAAATGCTTGTTACTTTAAATGTTGTGACATCACTGTCTGCTAAGGTTTAGTGTTTTATGATTTTAACCCTAAGCTAAAAACCACCATCAACATTAAGTCCCCTGCTTAGCTCGGAACAAGTGTCTTGTTGCGAGGTAAGCATATGATGGTGATAGACAATGACAGAATCGAGGTGTAAATCATTGCAAAGATGGTCAGGAGAATCTGACTAACCTTTTTGAGTGGTAAAGAGATTTTTGGCTTCCCGTGTTGTCGGACCTGCGTAATTTGTATTGGGAATGCAGACCGTGGAGTGGTGAAAGTTACCGGCTTGGTCTGGTCGTACATCTCGAAGGCAAAGGGAGCGCGGTCTTGGAAGGTGACGCAAGTGGACGTCTTGGCTCGAGGGGCCAAGAGGTGGCGTGGTCTTGGTTAGGTAAACGCGCGTGGATGATAGGGTCGCGACAGTGGAGCAGGTGGCTTGGCATAGTGTGGCCTTGGCAAGACGAGACGTACACGGACGGCTAGGCGTGCTGGGGTCGCGGCAATGGAGCGAATTGCTTGTTAGGGGGGCCGCGGCAATGGCATGGTGGAACTTGCAAGGAAGGCTAGGCGTGGTGGGGCTGCGATAATGGAGCGAATGGCTTGGCAGGGGGCGCGACAATGACATGGTGGAACGTGCAAGGACGGCTAGGTGTGGTGGGGCCGTGGTGTGGCGTGAGTGGTATCGTACGTGGAAATTGGTCTTTGTGGGACCGGTTTCCTCTTTTCCTTCCTTGGCTCAAAATTGGAAATCCTTTTCTTGTTCGAACTCCCAAGTATCACGCCTATAAAAATGATGGCTGGCCTCTCCCTTTGATTCACGCCCTTATTATTTCTTCTTTTGTTGCTTGGTAGCGGTGAAGCGGGCGAGCGGATTAGGTATGTCTTCCAGTACTTCCTCTGTGACTTGATTTTTCTTTTGTTTTCTTGTGTTGGTGAAAACCCTAGTTGTAGGCGTACCTTTTTATGACCTTGTAGAACATGTTGGTGTGAATCCTAGCCACAGGTATGTCTTGCACGCGCTCATAGTAGTACTTAGGCATGAATACCATATTAATGTTGACCGCCTCAACTCGTTGTGTAAGGTAAGCACACGATAGTAATTTGCCATCCCTTTCCCATGAAAACCGAGTTTTTAGGATTTACTCCTTGTTTTGGTGTGGCCGTGGGCACGATTCCCCTAGTGGGTCACTCCTCCTCGGTTGGACAAGAATTCTATACTGCAGGGTACGGCCTTGAAACAAACTTGCTTGCGTCTTGGGCGAAAATTATTTTTGTGCGCTTTCCGTAAGAATCTCTCTTCATATTGTTCCGTCGTAGTTTCTTGGAAAGCGGAAGTACTGTGAGAGAATCTTTATTATTACGTCGCTTGAGAAAAATTCTGCCATATCGAAGGATGTTGGTATCTCCAAGCCAAACGTGGATGATGAATTCTTCACGATAGTCTCTGCCAGGAGAAGTCTACTTAAGCATGCGCCACTGCTTCTGACCGGTTCGGAGAGTGAGGGAGGGGACCGGTCGGTTCCTCTCGGAAATGTAATGCGGTTTTGCCTTCAGAGGAAAGAGTATTCCTCCTCTCTTATTGATTTCAAAATCCCAGTGAGTCCACTGCGTTCGTTTGATAAATGGGTGCACTTTATGATAAGTTAAGAGTACGTAAGAGCTAATTTGACTAAGGCGCAAATCATTGATGCTGTCGCAGCCTCTGCATCACTTAAAATTAGGAAAGACATCCCAAGCTTAGTTGCTTTCATCTCCAGGTGGTGTCCGGCCAGATACTCATACGGCCATATGTAGGTGGGGAGAACTGACCATATCCTTAGAAAGTGTGGCTATCCTGTTGAATCCTCCCATGATAGGAAACCTTAAAACCAAGTTGTCTGATGATGAGGAAAAAATGCGTACCGCCCTGGTTGCAAAGTGGAAAGGGTTTGTCCGAAAGGAGAACGAGACGAAGTGTTTCTATGCACAGTGGATGTCTCAATGGTTTCCCGATGAGCCGGCACCGGATCGAAAGAATAGTACACTCCACGTCGGGACATTCTTGGCTCTCTGGTTATCCCGGGATATTTTCGATGATGGCTCTGGCTGATTTCCTTGATAACTCGTGCGCCGCTAATTTTCGTCCATGGGACCAGTGTGTACATCTATAACCCAGGTTAATACTTTTGCTTCTGCTCCAAACATGTCCTTTTTTTCTGATGGAGGGAATATGGGCGTCGGTGAGATTGTATTCATGCGAAGTTGCACTTCTGGCTATATACCGTCTTTCTTTCGAGGATCGTGTCAGGCAGTCTCTTATAATATTGAGCGAGCAACTCGGCATATGGGTTTCGACCAAGGGGTCCCTCTCGTTCGTCAGCTGGCATCTCCAGAGGATCCATTATCGGACGTTCTTGATGCTAGTGTTCTTGCGTCGGGCAGAAGTCTCCCTTTATTGCTTTCGGAACGAAATCCGTCGACTACCTCCAAGTATAACGCATTCTGGTAGAGTGAATTCCTCGTCATCCAGGAATTTATGAAAGCCGTAGTGGAGAACACTCGTGGTAGGGATTCCGCCGAGATTTTAGCAAACATCCATTGTTGAGGGATACTTCTTTAACCAAAAGGAAATTCGTCGGTCTGGACGTGGACAATCCCCAAGTGAAGGAGCGAAGGTCTAAGAATCGTGCAGGCGGTTTCCAGTCAGATTCCACAGCTCTACCGGCTTTTATTTCATCCAACATGAGGGTACGTGTGATTTCTTTCTTGACTTCAGCTGGATCACGTATATCTTTGTTTCTTTTCTGAGAACGTGTCCCTGTATCTCATCCAGGGTTTCAGCAGCACGAACGCCTTTTCCAAACTTGCAAGTAGTCAGAAAGCAATGTTTTTCGAGACAGAGGGTGGGGGTTCCGAGCTCATCCATGGTGATGGGGATTCCGAAAAGGATGAAAGTCCAGAGTCCAGTGATGGCAAGAGTAGTTCTTCCGATAACAGTGTTGAATCTTCGTCTAGTCAGTCTGAAACTGAATCGGTGAGTCCCTCCATGTTTTTGTTTTTTCCCCTTTTTTTCTTTCTTTGCAGTAAAACTAAATTTTGATTTTTAGGAGGAAACTATTCTTGGGGATGATCTTGAAGTGGAAGACCACCAGAGTAAAGACGTAGTTGTACTTCCCATGCATGAAATCGTGCCCGACTAGCGACACTGGACATGGAGATTCATCGTCCCGAGATGCGCTGCCGTGACTCGGTAGAGGAGAGCACTTCGGGGGTGAAATCGTAGTTAGGGATCTCCCGATGCCCGATTCTTGATTCGATTGCGAGTGCCACCTTCAATCCTCCGTATCTGGCCCCTTTCCCAGGTCATGTGTTGATTGGTGGATTTAGCGTGCCAGCTAAACATTCGACATTGTACACCAAGATTTGGGAAAGCTATGGTCACATTGCCACGACTAAGAAGATCAATAGTCGACATGTGTTGGTCAAGAGTGTGGAGGAAGCCTTGTCTTCGATTGATGAGATGTGCAACGTGGATTGGTCATACAATTTCGAGGATGTAATCTCGAGTGGAAGTTCCATCGTGACATGTGTGTGGGCTTCAATTCAACGTTCCTTGGTTCTTTGAAGGTCTCTCTCGATGTTTAAAGGTCGTTGGCCGGAGCAGTTGAAGGTCCTTCCGCAGACATGATGAAGAAGAAGGAAGCGGAATTCAAGAAGTTGTGCGGGAAGCTGAAACTTAAGAGGGCGGCTCTCCAAAGCACGAGGGAGGCCTTTGCCAAAAGGAGCAAGCCGTTGTTGGAAAACTTCCCTTGAATATATATCTGTCTTCTGGACCTCTTATCTTTAGGTTTTTTTTTTTTTGAAAGGCAAATGAGATGCCTGGTTTTGGTTTTTGATTTTCTAATTTTCTCGGGTTAATAGATAAATGCTACCTTGACGGTTTTGGATTATATATTTTTTTTTTGAATGAAATATTTAGAATTGAATTGTCTTTGGCTATGAATGAAAGTGACGTAGACATCCCAGGAAAACCATGGAACCGTGTGTTGGTAGATGACATGGGATGAAACATGGCTATAGGTTTTATCAGAACTTGAAAACGCAAACAACGTATTTTTGTCTTTATAAGACTTACTCGGTTTCTCAGTTCTTCTGATGAGAATAAACTTTTCGGGTGTAGGACCAAGTTTTTTTTTTTTTTTTGAGAAACATGGTTATGGGAAGTCCCCAGTCTTCCGAGTCGTTGCTGAGTTGTCTGATAACTGCGCCGTTAATCCCTGGGCGGACCGTTTTGCTTCTAGCCACCGAGAAGTCCCCAGTCATCCCTTGTCGTGTCAAGACTGATAATCCAGACGTCGAGTAACTGAGTCGGAGTGGATCGCCTTCCTCTACCATCTTGACGTCTGGGTCGAAGAATGATATCGTTGGTCTAAAATTGACATTTTAACCGAAAGATCGAACCTCCCGCTGTAGTCGCTAATTGTTTATAGGTGAAAATGGTTTCTGCTGATTTCGGTATATGCGGGTGTGCAGGTGAGAAAAAATTTAAACACTAAAAAATGTACTGCAAGGGAGTACTTTAGATTCGAGAGATCAATCTGTACAAGTCCGGCCTAAACCAAGAAATGGCCGTTCCAGACTTGCTTCGGTCACAAAGTGCAGGAGAATGGGTTGGTTTTGGGGAGGGAAGCAAGGAATGTGGTGAGACCAGAATAGTTGATTCTGGAAGAGTAGTTGGGTTACTACGACTTCTTATCAGAAAAATGAGAGAGCTAACAAGGTGAGCTAGCAAGTAAGAATTTCTGAGTGTTGTATCTCCCGTATGAACTTGTTGTTCAATGGAAATAGGTAAGACCTATTTATACAAGTCGGAGTAAAAACGTACCCTGGTCTCATTAAGGAGTGGAGAAGTAAATGGGATGAGGTGGTAACCGTATACATGGAATTGATTTTCCATAAAGTGGTTAACGCATGAAACTGGTTTTCATGAAACTGCTAACATTATGGAATTGATGTCCCATAAAGTTGTTAACGCATGTGATTTATGTCCCATGAACGTTTCACACATAACTTCCCGTATTTACTAACCGCCTCACCCTTATGACACTTCCTTATGACGGGCATAGTGTACGCCGCACGATGTAAACCGCCAAACCAATACCCAAAGAGGATCCCCCAGTTTGTGTTGATGTCTCGAATATTTTGGAAAACATATAGCACGTTGTTGTGGCTTGGCAAGTCAAGCTCTGGAAACTTGCCAGCTTGGTGACCTTCGACGGTCGAGATTTTGCATCTTGAGAGGATGTGCAACCGTTGATCGTTGCACGCCTTCGTTTTGGTAGCCGCTTAGTGAGGGCCAACGTGGTGGCGCGGCTAGGTTGGCATGCCGTTGGCATGGCAAGGTTTGGCGTGGCCACTTAGGTTTTCGGGATTGAAGGGCAACCGTTGAATGTTGCACGCCTTCGTTTTGGTAGCCGCGTAGTGAGGGCCAACGTGGTGCCGCGGCTAGGTTGGCATGCCGTTGGCATGCCGTTGGCATAGAAAGGTTTGGCGTGGACAAACTTAGGTTTTCGGGCCAAAGGTTACCATGTGTCATCTGGTAACCTTGGATGGCTAGGATTTTCTCTTGGGATTGAAGGGCAACCGTTGATTGTTGCACGCCTTCATTTTTGTAGTCGTGTAGTGAGGGACAACGTGGTGGCGCGGCTAGCTTGGCATACCGTTGGCATATCAAGGTTTGGCGTGGCCAAACTTAGGTTTTCGGGCCAAAGGTTACCATGTGTCGTCTGGTAACCTTGAATGGCTAGGAATTGCTCATGGGATTGAAGGGCAACCGTTGCTTGTTGCACGCCTTCGTTTTGGTGGCCGCGTAGGGAAGGCCAACAGGGTGGCGCGGCTAGGGTGTGGTGAGGCTTGGCATGTGGGGCCAAGGGTTCGCCTTGGGCGTGGCTAGCTTTGGCTAGGTACGATTTTGGCTTCGCATGTGGGGCCAAGGGTTTTCCATGGGCGTATGGCGTGGCTAGGGCCAAGGCAAGAGCGTTTGGCTTGGCGTGATGTGACTAGCATGGATAGGGACAAGGCAAAGTGCGTTTGGAATGACGCGGCTAGCTTGGATAGGTTTGGTTTGGCCTGGCATGTGGGGCCAAGGGTTTGCCATGGGCGTATGGCGTGACTAGCTTGGTCTAGGTGTGGTTTTGGCTTGGCATGTGGGGCCAAGGGTTTTCCATAGGCGCATGGCGTGACTAGCTTGAGCTAGGTGCGGTTTTGGCTTGGCATGTGGGGCCAAGGGTTTGCCATAGGCGCATGGCGTGACTAGCTTGGGCTAGGTGCGGTTTTGGCTTGGCGTGTGGGGCCAAGGGCTTGCCATAGGCGCATGGCGTGGCTAGCTTGCGCCAGGTGCGTGACCAAGCTAGGCTTTTGGGTCAAAGGTCGTTTGGTAACCTTAGACGGCCAGGATTTGCTCCTATAATTGAACGACAACCGTTGATTGTTGCACGCCTTCGTTTTGATAGTCGCGTAGTGAAGGCCAGTATGGTGGCGCGGCATGGGGCCATGGCGAGGTGCGTTTGGCATGGCGCAGTAGGTGTGGCTGGCATGATTTGCCATTGGCACGGAGGTGCGGCTAGCATGGCTAGCATGCTTTTGCGCGGTCGGTTTGGCTAGCATGATTTGCCATTGGCACAGAGGTGGTTGGCATGCTTTGGCGCGGTCGGTGTGGCTCGCATGGTTTGCCATTGGCACAGAGGTGCGGCTAGCATGGTTGGCATGCTTTGGCGCGGTCGGTTTGGCAAGCATGATTTTCCATTCGCACATAGGTGCGGCTAGCATGGTTGTCATGCTTTGGCGCGGTCGGTGTGGCTGGCATGATTTTCCATTGGCACAGAGGTGCGGCTAGCATGTTTGGCATGCTTTGGCACGGTCGGTGTGGCTGGCGTGATTTGCCATTGGCACAGAGGTGCGGCTAGCATGCTTTGGCATGCTTTGGCTTGGCCTCGGTGTGGGCTGGCATGATTTTTCATTGGCACAGAGGTGCGGCTAGCATGGTTGGCATGCTTTGGAGCGGTCGGTGTGGCTGGCATGATTTTTCATTGGCACAGAGGTGTGTCTAGCATGTTTGGCATGCTTTGGCGCGTTCGGTGTGACTGACATGATTTTCCATTGGCACAGAGGTGAGGCTAGCATGGTTTGCATGCTTTGGCGCGGTCGGTATGGCTGGCATGATTTGCCATTGGCACACGTGGGAATTAGGGTTTGGCTTGTCGTAACCCTAATTTGAAAAAGACCCCTGGTAATTATTTAGGGACACATTAAAGGTTTCAGTAAATGTGCCTAGTAAATGCTTGTTACTTTAAATATTGTGACATCACTGTCTGCTAGGGTTTAATGTTTTACGATGTTAACCCTAAGCTAAAAACCACCATCAACAGTATGCTAGTGGAAGTAGTACCAGAATCATGCATATCATCAAACAAAGGTAAGGATGCTGAGGATACCTGAGTTGGAGGAGTATCGGTGATGACAATACCAGAAGTATAAGTATGTGAACCAGAAGTATCAGGTGATGGAGAAGCAGAAATATCAGTTGAAGAATTATTAATCAAACCATCTTCAGTGTGCACATGTTCTGAGATTGCTAATTTATGTCCAGTAGAAGTATGATATGGAAATACAAGTTCATTGAAGATGAAATGAACAATTATATGAACCTTATGAGTGTATGGATCATAAAATCTACACCCTTTATGATATATAGGGACTGTATCCTAGAAATACACAAGGAGTTGATTTTAGACTCAACTTGTCCTTTCTAGTATGTGCAATTTTAGGAAAACACAAACAACCAAAGATCTTCATAAAAGCATAATAGGGAAGCTTGCCAAATAAAACTTCATAAGGACCTTTATAATCTAAGACCTTTGTGGGAGTCCTATTTATAAGATAAGAAGTTGTTAAGAATGAATCAAACCAAAATCTTTTTGGAAGAGAAGCTCTAAAAGATAATGTATTACCCATTTTTGTAACATGTCTGCGTTTTCTCTCTGCAGCTCCATTTTGTTGATGTATATTATGACAAGAAATTCTCACAGAAATACCATTATAGTCAAGAAAAGATCTAAAAACTCCCTTAACCAACTCATAAACACCATCAGTTTGAAACTCCTTAATTGTTGAATCCAATAATTTTTCCATTGATTGCTTAAAAATTTTGAAACAAGATAGACTATCATACTTACATTTCATTGGATAAATCTAAGTAAACTTGTTGTAGTCATCTACAAACAAAATGTAATACCTATATCCTAGAGTAGACTGAATGGGATCTGGTCCCCAACTATCATAATGGATCAAAGCCAATGGTTTATTAGAACTGGAGCTAGAAACTGTAAAAGGTAAACATACACTTTTTCCCATCTGACATGAAGCACACACATAATCAAATTTCTTGTTAGAGAGTCTGATTATTGCAGATGTTTCAAGTTTCTTGAGAATTTTTAGAGCAGGATGGCCTCACCTTTGATGCCAGATGTTTGGAGTTCCATAATAGAAGTAAAAGCAAGCTAGTGAGATGACTGAAGTAGCTTTCTTATTGATGCTTGTAGTGGATATAGACTGTTTTGTATCACTCCTCTAGCTAAAACTTGCTTATTGTGAATAGACTTGATTTCATAGCCCCAAGGAAAGAATTCAATAGAGCACTTATTATCAGCAGTAAATTTTTGCAATGGAAAGAAGATTATGCTTGATACTTGGCACAAATATAACCTTGTCCAACACAAAAGAATTTGAGCTAGTAGTAGGAACTAATGTGGAAGAATCATTTAAGGAAATTGGTAGTAACTTACCATCACCAATCATAACTTTCTCTTCACCAGTGAATTCCTCCTGAGCAGTGAGAATGGAAGAGTAATTTGTCATATGACTGGTGTCACCTGAGTCAGGAATCCACACTGGACCAGCATCATTTGAACTCCAATGTCCAGTTGAAGTAGAACACTCACCAGCACCAGATGATGAAGTATATGTAGCAGCAGTCCATGGATTAAAGGTTGGTGTTGAGATTTCCATTCCAGCAAAAGCTTTTTGGACTGGTGGAGTAGATTGTTTTTTTCTTATAGAATACCTAAATCTACATCTACTAGCAAAGTTACCCAACTTGTTATTGGCAAGAAATAGTTGAATAGTCAACTCTCTGATGTGGATTGAATTCACCTCTTTGAGATGTGGAACCACCAATACTAGGAATAGGAGATGAATTACCAGTAACTCAGTAAGTCGGCAATGTATGTGAATTGCTAGGAGAGGAAGAAGAACTTCCATTTGAATGTTAAGAGTTAGCAAACTTACGCACAAAAAATGCAGAATTAATTAGTTGGATCTACAATTAGAGGAGAGTAAGGTTCTTGATCTTGATCTTTGAGCCACTTTTTATGATGGATGAGTCTAGATCGAAGCTCAGAGAAAACAAGTGGTGTGTCTCGATTTTGAACAATAATAACAAAATGAGCAAATTCTCTACCCAAACCAGAGAGTGTGTACATAACTAAATCCTCATCATTAACAGGTTCACATATTTCAGCCAAGGAATCTGAAATTGACTTGATTTGTTGAAGAAACTCAAAGATAAAGCTATTACCTCTCTTGATTGTATGAAGCTGAGATCTCAACTGAGATTTTCTTGCAAAATATTGCCGAGTAAAGATTCTTGAAAGATGATCCCACTTTTCCTTAGCAGAAGCTTTTCCAAGTAATTCAGAAGCAAGAGAAGGCAAAACTATAGCATTTATGCAAGAACTTACAAATTGATCCATCGAACGCCATTCAAGAAACTGCGGATTAAGCGTTTGAACATTGTTCTGCATCAAAAACTGAGATGGTTGAAGAATAGATCCATCTACAAGACCGTATAAGTTGGTGCTAATCAAGATCGACGAAAGTGGATCTCTCCAAACCAGAAAGTTGGATCCATCGAGTTTTGTTGAAACAAGGTTTTGAGATGTTCTAAAATGGAAGTTGTGGACAACGAAAAAGAGATTGATATTGTGGTGGTTGTGGTGAATTTGGTGGTGGTTGTGACTGATTCATCAATGGAGAACCACTAAGAGGTGGAAAAACAAATGAATTTAGGTTAGGAAAGATAGTGTTGGTGTTGTTGTTGTTGTTGTTGTTGTTATTGTGTGAATTTGATTGATTTGCAGCGGAAGAAGAGGAATTGTTGGTGGTTCTAGGCATGATTGCTCAAGAACAAGGTTATAAGGATCGATTTTAATAAGATTTTGGTGTTGGAAGTTAAAATTCCACTCTTGGTATCTGATACCATGTAGGAACAGTGGTTTGTTGTATTGAATGTATTAAAGAATTTACACGGAGAGAGAGTGATACTTATAGTATCAGTTACAGGTGAAAAGAGAAAATACATATAATAGTGAGTTGTCACAGTACATCTGTCTCAATATCACAGGTAACACTTCTAACTAACTATCTGAGCTGTGACCTGAGTTGGATGCTGAGCTGGAGACTTTCTTGGTCTTACACCCAGATTACTATGGGAAATATATGGAGTTATCCTCCCATATTACGCTCCGGCTGATGGATTGATTAGACAAATAATTTGATTATGATCAAGTCATTTTCAGTGATTTTCTTTGTATCAAGTCATTTTCAGTGATTTTCTTTGTTTTTAAAGTTAACCAAGTATTTAGGCTTTTTAACGCAAATTCTATTTTTTTCTTAGTACATAGATTATGATCATGGTATAACAATAATGTTAAACTTAGTCAAATCTGTATTTTGGATTAGAATAACATATGACTCGTTATACAGTTGTGTTTTGTATATTTCAATAAACAATATGTTTGGCCATGTGACTCCTCTCTGTTTGTTTGGTTACACGAAGTTCTGTTCACCACTAGGAAATATTCTAGCACACGGCTTCAAGGAAAGCTGCAGCTTTTAATCTTATCATGGGGAGGGTAGGCTTTTTTTTTTTTTGCTGATGGGTTGGTCGGACATGATTCGACTATCTGACCTCACACGTCTAATTGACAGAAAACAAAGAAGCAGATGCCAGAGGCCACAACTGATTGACTATGTGCAGAACAAATTCAATTTAAGGTTCATACAAGAAACCTGTAACAAACTCTTGTTTGTCTATTTATAAACCTTTAAGCTAATTCCTAGTCGTTTTATTCATCAGAACGTTTGAAGTTAAAAACAAATAATATTTCCTCCGTTTCTAAAAAAGAGTTACTATTGGTATAATTAGAGGATTGTCCCTAGTTTTCAAAATAATATTATCTTCGTTTTCAGCAAAAAAAAATAAAATATTATCACTTTTTCATTGTAAGCAAAAATGGAAAATGGAGATCAAAGTGTAATTTACATCATTTGGTATAATATTTAAGAGAGAATTCATTGTTTCGATGATCTCTCTCCAATTTGAAATTTGGATTAAAATTTGTGAACCACCATAAATTACGTGCATGGACACCGATACGGGTATACTCACACATTTTGTAAGTGGAGTACAAGTATATGTTAACATGTGACATAGTTCTCTACAGAATATGTAAACTTCATCTTCTTCGTGCGTTTTTTCAACTCCAGAAGTTTGAAGATTTCTCAAACGTGAACTCTTACCTAACCTAACCGAGTCATTTTCAGTTTTTATATTTTTTTTAGGAATATCAAAGGTAGTCGGGATTTTAATGACAATATTAGTCTTCCACATTTTGTTATTTTTTACCAAGAACAAAATGATGTGGGTGGTAATTAAGTGATGGTCCTGCACCGAATAAACGAGTACCTTAACTTTGATAAATCAAAAACATGCAAAATGTGCCAACCACAACAACATGACACATTATTGGTGAAATCAAACAAATTCTGAACAAAAAGAAATCAAGTGAGTACATGAAAATCAAAATTGACAAACTCTAGCTAGCCTCTGTTGCAGCCTGCATCCTACTTGTAGTTTCCATTACTCTTCTTCTCTGAAGGCACTACCTTTTCATTCTTTACATTCGCCCTAATCGACGTATCTGTATTCACATTGGCCACACCTGGGAAATTCACCTTAGCTTTTTCACCAGTGGTTACCTGACCTTGTTTTAAGTCCACCTGGGAAATTCGATCATCAGACACCGCTCCATCTGCGATTTTTACATGTTCATATTCTGGACCATGGGTAACCTCACCTTTATTCAAGTCCGCAACTAGAACCCCACCATCATTCACACGGGCTAACCCATTCACTGCAGTTAGTCCTTCAGTTCCACCCCTGTTAAACTTACCATTTGGTAAGTCTGATTGATCTTTACCGTTCTTTTCCAAGGTTGCTAATCCACCCGGGGCTTTCAAGACAACTGGCTCGACCTTTGGTATCACTTGAGTAAGATTTGAAACCCCTAGCGCCATATCTGTCAAATTTTGTTCAACCAGTAATTGATATGCAGAGAATAGAAAGAATTAATGAGAAAAAGAGGTAAAAATATAATCAGTGAAAAATGTTCGACAACTTACGTGATATAGACAACATAATAAAGCCAGCAAAGGCGAAGCTGAAAATCAGATTTGTTCTAGCCATGATGATGAAGAAAATACGAATTTCAGAGATTATATGTATCTCAAACTTTCGTTGATGAGGAAAGTTTTGTGCATGATGATGTCCTATTTGTAGTAGTGATTTATACCCTAAACAGAAAAGTAATTATTGTTGGTATGAATTAATTAAGATCGTCTGGTGAATTATTTAGAAAGTGCTTCCAACGTGCACAGGTATATGCTAATTTGGAAGACCTAACGGTTTTTCGGACCAAAACCATTCAACCCTGATTTAAGTTTGTGAAATTCAACATTACTTGTAAATAAGACGTGATAAAACCTGCCACACTGCTAACACACCTCGCTCGCTGTAATTTCATGGTGGAAAAGAAAATTACTCGGCTAATCAATTGGATTAATGAACCAATAACTGAATAGATTTTATTCATGTATTTTTAGTTATTTTTTCATAAAATTGGTTAAAAATACCAAAGTCAACAATTGTTGGGTGAAAAGGATATTTAGATTTTGACACTGTTTAAATGGACAAAAATATAAAAAAAAAATCAGGATGTAAACAGTTTCATCCTACCTATTTTCAAATACTTTTTCTTATTTTTAATTAACATCAGGATGCATCCAGTTTCATCCTTACAATTTTTTAAGTTTAAGTCAGGATGAATCCAGTTTTATCCTTGCTATTTTTTTATTGTCCATTTCACCCATACTGATTTTTAATCGTCTATTTGAACCATGTTTTAAAAATATTTGGACAAATGACCCATTTTTCGTTATTTTTCCTTTTTTTTCTTCTTGGTAACCAAAAACTTGGTGTAATATATTTGATTAAATTAGTTGTTATCATGTCGATGTCGTCTTTGCTGGAGGCTGGAGGTTAAATATAAACAATATATCAAATTGCAAAATAAATATGCAGTTTTTGACAGTTGCATGATGTTTGTTTGATTCTTATATTTTCCTAATTTAATAAACTTAATTAATTTCCAAAGTTATTATAAATTATAATGCCTTGGTGCCTCACACTCCCTAGGGTCAATGCCCAAAAATGTTTTTTTGGAAAAGCTTTTTACTAAAAATGTCTAGTTTTTTCAAAATTCCCAAAAATGTTTTATCAATTTTTTTTAGTCTATTTTACCCTTGAATTATTATTGTTATGACATCTAAGTCCTATACAATATGATTTTTTAATATTTTTTTAAAAACTTTTTGAGAAAAGAATAATTTTTATTAATATTTTAATTGATCGAATGTGTACCCATTGTTTAAATTGTGTCCACAATACATAATAATAATTTTTTATTCTATCGAATGTGTACCCATTGTTAAAAATTGTGTCCACAATACAAGATAATAATTTTTTATTTTGTTGAATGTATACCCACAGGGATTACATTGTGCACACAATGTGAATAATTATTTTTTAATTTGATGATTGTGTACCCACACTTCACATTGTGTACTTATTGCTCTGCATTGTATATAGAACAGAAATGTGTACTCATTGTTTCACATTGTAAGCACAATGTGAATAATGTGTACGCATTGCGTAAAATTGTGTGCACAATACAAAATAATAATTTTTTATTTTCTTAAATGTGTACCCACTGTTTCACATTGTGTTCACAATAAGTAGTAATCATTTTTTATTTGATGAATAATAATAATGTTTTTTTTTGATGCGAAGATGAATAATAATAATGTGTACCCATTGTTTCACATTGTGTGTGCATACAAAAATCATTACCCACTTCGCATTGTGTACCTATTGTTTTACATTGTGTTCACAATAAGTAATAACCATTTTTTATTTGATGAATAATAATAATGTGTACCCATTGTTTTACATTGTGTGTGCAATGTATACAAAAATCATTACCCATTTCGCATTATGTACCCATTGTTTCACATTATGTATACAATGTATTGAATGTGTACCCACTGCTTTTTATAATGAACACAATGTATTGAATGTGTACTCATTGTGTGTGCAATGACATATTACCCTTATTAGAAATAAGTGCAATAATAAATATTATGGAGACTGTGAAAATGACCAAACTATCCTTATCGGAAATAAATAAAGTAATTCTTACAGATTGTGAAAATGACCATATTACCCTTATTGGAAAAAGTGCAATAAATATTACGGAGACTATGAAAATGACCATCAAAAAATAGTAAAATAAATGTTACAGACTGTGAAAATGACCATATTACCCTTATTGGAAAAAAAAAGCGCAATAAATATTATGGAGACTGTGAAAATGATAATAAGAATGTGTACCCACTAATTCCTGTTTTTCATTGTGTTCACAATAGGACATAAGGCATAATAATTATATAATATGAACCCACACACTCGCTTCACACGCTAATTCTAATCGTAGCTAAGAACTACTTTTTCACTAGTGCAAGGAAATGATATTTTCTATAGTACTTGAAGAGGAAAAAACTAAACATACAATATTTCAGTAACAAACTCATCATCCCAAATGGTTCTCCAGAAACACTTATGTCACGCCTAGCACAGTCCTACAAAGAGCAAAGCAGAATTTAAGAAGTAGCTACAGACTTGTGTAGGGTGCATTGAATCCCAAAATATGTTATCAGTTGGGTTCTCGCATATAATGCATATTGTTTCACCCCGCTGCCGTCAACACTCCCACACATAACCTCGGTGCTTGCAGGTATACAGCAAGGCTTCAACAATGGGTTCCCAAACATGGCCCATCGTGTTTTAGTAAGACCTCCGTAGGCTTCCACAACAGATGGGTTCCCAAACATGGCCCATCGTGTTTTAGTAAGACCTCCGTAGGCTTCCACAACAGATTTGATTTGTTGATTACAAACATGAAAGCGCTATAGTGATCGAGAATACGAAATGGAGAATCATCAACATCCATAAAAGCATATTCAGATTTATTAAGGGAAAAAAAATGTAAAAGAAATGTTTGGACAAATTTTACCTGGCGAGATTGGGGTATACCCAAGCTAATTGGGGTATACCCGATGAGAAGGGGACATGGTGTGTCATTATTAAAAAGTGTGATTTTACTTTAATACCCTTGAAATAATTAAATCTTAAAAATAAATTCATTTCTTAATTTCATTAACCATAAAATTAAAAAACTAACCAACTCTTAATCTTCTCTTCTTCTTCATCTTCATCTTCCATCAACCAAACCCATATAAAAATCTCAACTTTGATTTTCCAAAAAAAATGTTGACTCTACCAAATGAAAAGAATACTATAAATGATGTTTAAACTTAAACCCATCATTGTGTTGTGTGATTTGATTGTTATATCAGGTTAGAAATCAAAATTTATGATTTCGGTGTCTTCGGCCGGCAAGGTCGTGACATGCATATCTTGCCGACTTTTCATAACAGCCATGGCGGCGACTGTAAAAAATTTCAACAGCCGGCAGGGTATTTTTTGAAGACCTTGCCGGCCAACACAGCCGGAAGGGTATTTTTTGAATACCTTGCCGGCCAAATACAGCCGGATGGGTATTTCTTGAATACCTTGCCGGCCAATAAATTTTTTATGTCATCTCCTATATGTCAAAAAACAAAAGTCGGCAAGGTCGACGATGAAGATCATGCCGGCCACTTTTGGCCGGCGAGGTCGGCGATGAAGACCTTGCCGACTTTTCATACTTTGAGAACTAAAAGTGTTGATTTATTCTTTGAGTTTGAGTATGATTTCATAATTTATTCTTTGACCTCTTTTACTTCAAAATGACCCTATTTTGTCTCATTGGGTATACCCCAATTAGTTTGGGTATACCCCAATCTCGCCAGGAAATTTTAACATAATTTTGTTTTACAAAATTTTATTCTTGAATCGCAATTGCTAATTGTTGCAACTTGTAACCGTCTCTGGTCCATCCTAGAAAAGAACCATGCAACCCCAATGATAGGTTCAGAAATAACAAACTTTAAAAACCTTTTCCAAACAATGGCTGAAGCAGGATTTGAAATTGGCCCGGTCTTGAGCACATACTGGGCTTAAGCCCGACCTGCTTCCACCCTTTTTCATGGATGGAACTTAAGCTCCTAAGCCCTGATTACTAAATAAATACTGCTGGTTTTATTGAATTGAACTTCACAGAAAGATCACGAACGGCATAAATCCTACAAAAAAAACTGATCTTCATATTTATGAACTGCCTTACATCTTCAGAACGATCCTGCAGGAGAAAGTGAATTATCAAGATATACTAGCATAAATCCCACATATGGCTCTACAATCTCAAATAGTAACTCGAGTTTCACAGAACCATCAAGCCATCTTTAGTACGTTTGTATAGGAAGTAACTTTTTCGATACCCACAGATGGTACACTGCTAAGCCATATACCTTCACGCATGACTTTGTTCCTAAAATCGGGAGCCTTTGGATTGAGCTAAAAATCAAACAGTGAACAGTGAAAAGAAAAAGTGTTAAAACAAGGTCATGAGCTAACCATAATAATGATTGAAAACACGCAATTGAAAGGATTCTTACCTTTTTAGCTTTGTCAACCAGTTTGTTGGCTCGTCAATTACGTTATTCCAAGACTCCTCTGAACTCTTTTTTGTATTGCTCTGGGAGAATCTTTCGCATTGTGTTTGAGTATTGCTCCTAGAAAAATCCTCTGCTTCAAAGAATATAATTAGAAATGTTAACAAAGGTGCGCAGAACTAATAGCATATAAACTTGTTATCAACAGAAACGAAAGCAAAGAATTCCACATACAAGACATAAAACTAGTAAAGTTATGATTCAGAGAAGTTGTTATTTCGATTAAGCTCACCATTCCCGGATGTGAGTTGAAGTTCTGAAATTGCCCATTTTGGTGCACCGTCAATCCATAGGGCTTGGCCACCATCCTTGTGCTTGAAATCTGGAAACTGCAGTACTACTGTACATTCAATCCATTCGCTACTACTGTACATTCAATCCATTGAAAGTATGTCAGACCAAAGGAAACCCACAAAATTATAAGACTCTTACTAATACAACTTGTTTTAAAGACTATAAAAGGTGCAAACTCATATACTAAATTACTGCGTACATTCCATTTTGCAAAAAACTTAAGCAGTATATGCACATATATGATTTATGTAACAAGTTAGCATTGGGAGATGAGACCTATCTTACTGACCATATTCCATTTTGCCGGCTTAATATTGCATTATAAATTAATCACCAAAAACGGACCTTAGAGATGTTTCCTAGCAGCAACCCACGACACTTGCACAAAATGAGCGACAACGACATAAAGCTATTGCTGTTACTACTGGAACAGCTTAAATTTCTAGGCCGAGTTCCACTACAATACTAGTTCTGCCAATTCTTTTAGGGGCGATCCCAAAAGAATTAGGGGAGACACAAAAGACAAAATAGGTTGAAAATATTATTTTTTTGAGGAAAAAAGGATATATAAAAATGAAAAGTTATATACAGGGTTATATACAGGTTCAAAATACTTATATTCCCCTTCATAATCGGTAGTTTAGGTTTTTTTTAGCTACCGATTGCAAAATCTCATTTTTGGGGAAACTCTATATTCGATAGTTATATGAACTATTTTGACTATCGATTATAGGCTCAACCAAATTAGAAAAATATAGGATTTTTGCAAAATCTCATTTTGGGGCAACTCTATATTCGGTAGTGTAGATGGTGGATTTTCGACAAAGGGTAAAATTGTAAAACTATACTCCGGATCCGGCAATCGGCCCATGTCTCTCATTAAAGCATGAAAGCTCATGCCATAAATCTCTGACTGAGAAGGCTGTCTCTCTGAGTATATGTAGATGTGTAGTCTCCCAACTGAGGCCACGACACATCTCATGAATATTGAGCAATTTCAGTAATTACTCCGGATCCGGCAATCGGATGAGTATTAAGACTCATGTCTCTAAGCGTGAAAGCTCATGCCATAAAACCTCGATCGAGAAAGTCTCTCAGAGAAGATGTAGATATGTAGTCTCCCAGATTAGACCACGGCACATCTCATACTTGTATAGAATCGCAAGATTGGACGGCTCCTAGACAACATTTCTGCTAGTATAGAGCTCTGCAGAAACATGATTTGGTAATCCTTATAACATATCATGTGGTCGTCGGAGTGAATGATAATTTTTTTTTTTTTGATACCTGAAAGCCGGACCAGGCCCCCACCCGAACCCAGCCAGTTGGACTGGCCCCACTACCAGACCCAACACCGCTCAACCCATTATACAACTAATCTAGTACAAACTTTTACGGCGGTGGGGATTGAACCCCTGACTTCCTCCTTACTGGAGTTGATGGGATACCACTGAGCTATGTGATTCATGTGATTCTTTCACTTTCTCAAAATTCATAAATTTCGCTTAATTAGACGATCGATTTCATGAAATTATGATAGAATATGAGGGTAATGTGGTTATTTTCACAGTTCCCAGATTATTTGTAGCTCTAATTCTTGTATATAAGAGTAATTTAAATCTATCCCGAAACCCTGAATTTATATCTGATGTCAATTTCTAGGAGCGTTAACCAAAATATGCCTCGTCCGATCTCTGATTAGTAGGAATATCTACACTGAAACCCTAACTCTAGCAATAAATCACAAATATGCTTTTGTTCATATCTGGTTGACCAGAATGTATGCTGGAGATCAATATATAGTAATGTGGACCAATATATGCCTTGTCCTGTCTCTGATTACTTTGAATATCAATATATGAACTTTGAATCTAGCAATAAAACACAAAATTATTTGTTGTGCTCCATATCCTATTGATCAGAATGTATATCGGAGGTCAATATCTAGTAGCGGCAACCAAAACATAAGTCGTTACGTTCCATCTGTGATTAGTCGAAATATCTATTGAGGAACTTTGAATATATCATTGAACCAAAATATATATGCCTCGCCAATCTTTGATTAGTCGGAATATTTATACCGATCTTTGACTTTAATTATACCCACTTCACCTAATTTTGCTTGTTACCAGTTTCGGTCACCTCACTCAATTATATGGTTGCCTATTACTTATGGGATCGATATGCGACTCTACACATGAGGGAGCAAAAGTATAGCTTTATCAAAGATGGGGAAGCTTTTGTAAAACGAGCTACATAATCTCCTCTTGAGGAATCGAGCTTGATTACAACCACTCAGGAAAAACAGTTGGTGAATGCTAGTCCAAAGTTTATTCTCCTTGTGATCCGTTCTCTTGACGAGAAGCCGAGTAGAGTTTGTTTGGAAACCCTAACCAAACAACAAGAAGATGACATAGGAAGGTTGAAGATGTTTGAACCACCATTACTAGATAATGACGGAGTTGACAAGATAATCTTGCCACATGTAGAAGAATTGTGGTTTGGTAGAGAAGAACCACTCGAAGAGGATTGCATTACGGAGCGAATAATGACTGAGACAAGACAAGAAGATAAGGATGCTTTTCTAATTGGAAGTCAAAGTCAAGTTCCCAGCAAGGAGAGATGGTTCATCAAGGTAAAAGGAACTCTCGGGTTCCCTAACCTCCAAATCTAACTTTCACAAGAGTTCAAGTTCTTGAGGGGGGCGCGCATGATACATGTGTATCTTCCTCTCTCCGGGAACTAGTGATCCTCAAGATGGATTGAGGATATAATTGTAATTTATGAGGGATTACTGATTTAAGGCAGTATTCCTATAAGAGGAAAATAAATTCTTATAAGGTTTGGGAAACCAAACCAAATTAAGGAAGTATACCTAGATAAGGAAATAATTCATAGAACAAGGTAATATACCTAGAAAAGGAAATAGATTCCTAAGAGGTTTGGGAAACCAAACCAAGCCTATAAATAGGGATGTTTAGCTCATAGGTAAAAAAATATCAGTAGTGTGTTTTGATGCCTAAAAATGAGGTTACACACAGACCTAGAGAAAGCTTGTAGACAAATTCCTGTTTTATTGTCAAAGACAACTTTAGCAAACAATTTAGAGAAACGTGAGCGTAACAAAGAGAGAATTGTAATAGTTTTCTTGTTAAAAATCTAGAGAAGATATTTTTCTTCGAATTACGTTCTTATATGTTCTATTTTCTAGTTTTCGTCTATTATTATTCTGAATTTCGCATTTATAATAATAGTCACCAAGGTACAGAGGTCAGTACATACCAATCAATCATATCAGATATCGCTCGAATTCACTCAATTTCTCCTAAATTCCATTGTCTTGAAGATGTGAATGAGATGATTGCATTATTGCAAATTGAAGTCATATCCTCATCAATCGGTATGATTTTAATCCGGCCAATGGAAAACCAAAGACTCTAAGCAAATATGTATGATATTAGGCCTCTTCCTATGCACATGCCAAAACATGGTATTTGGCATATATGCACCCACTATGGGTATGCCAAACTGCCAAACTCATATGCCAATATGTTATTTCTGGCATATAGGCATACACGACAGAGTTTCCAGCGAGCGATAGAGTCTTCATCGCTCGATGGTCACAATGTCGTTCGACGGTCATTTAATCGACAGCGACAGTCAAGCTGTCGCTCGGTACTTTGATAATCGCTCATCAGATCTTCATCCAACGGCTAATATTTCCCCTACCGGATTTCAACCAATTCCAACCCAACTTCAAATTCATTTCACCATGCATAGTGCATAACCGAAGTGGATTTGACTATAGAGGAAATAACATGGATCATGATAGTTAAGGTGAAATCATCTTAAGGTGAATTTTTCTTTTTTTATTGGTCTAATTCGCTACTATGAAGGTGAATTTTTAATGAAATGTAAATCTGGTTTTAATCTGAATATTAATTTAAAAGATAATTTCCATTAATCTAAAAAAACAAAATTACATTTCACATTCGCTACTCATTTCCTTGTCCGTTTCCTCCCGGACCAAAGATCCAATTGCCTGCATTTTCTGGATCCATAGAGTTGTTCAACAAACTAGTTAAGGTGCCGGTTTGAGACTGACTTGGTGGTTGAGTCTCATCAGAATCACCATAACCTTGATAAGCAATGGGAGTACGGGGTATGGGAACATTATACAAATCTTGAAATACGTGTGGTTGATATTGTTGCTGGAATGGTTGAAATGCTGATGAGGTTGAGGCAATTGGAGTATACAGATTTGTTTGCCTAACTACTTCCATGTTCACACCACCACCTGGAGTCAGTATGTCAGTTTGTGAATGACTAAACATACGTGTAGGAGTTGTATCCAAACCAATGTTTTCTTCACCACCGCGTACTCCTTGAGTATCTAACACCATGTTTGGGGTTGAACTTTCTGGATCCTCCTCCATACGACGACGTCTCAATCTTCTTTCACCACTTTGCTGACTTCCACGACTTTGCTGACTTCCACGACTTTGATGACTTCGACGACTTTGCTGACTTCCACCGGGACTCAATCCTGTACCAACTCCAACACCAGGACTCAAACCTCTACCAGCTACAACACTGGGACTCATGTCATACATCATGCTTTCCCTCAAACTTTGCATCTGTTCCAAGTGCATATTCTGAAATCCCTGAAGAAGAGCCTCATAATTGTTACATCGGGTCTGATACTCCAACTCTGTAGCATTGACCCCGAGGTATGGATAAGTCCGAGTAGGTGCACTAGAAACAATTGGATAAGTAACAATCTCTCCCGGATGTCTGGATATAGTCTTTACTTCCCACGAAAATGGTGGCATGTATGACGATGAACTTTGAGAAGGATATGCAAATACGTCACCCGTCTCTGGTGGAGGTTGGGAAGGAAGAAATTCATTGTCAAGTGGCAACCTACCTAAAGCTGGGAAATCCATCCGACCCAAACTTTGCGGTTGCATGGAAATATTTGGCTTGAAAATAGTATTAAACCAAGATAGGTACTCATTTAAATCCATCGGCTCCGGATCAATTCATCGACTTCTTGCCAACTATGACCTTCTCTTATCAATTTGAAGTAATCGTCTGCTGAAACATCTGTACTGGGATAAGGGTTGATAGCTATCACTGATCTCCCTTGCAACGAAGAAGTTGTCTTTCACCATAATACCAAACACCCTTCTCAGAAATAGGGCTGTATAACACCATCCTTTTAAGGCTTAACTCTACCATTGTCTGACCTAGTTCTTCTTGGAACTCAGGTACTTCTTCATATGGCCGTGAGATAAGGTTATGGCTTGTTCTACTCAACTGCTGAATCTTATGAACAATAGCAGTATGTTGACCATCTTCAATCTGTGTAGCTTCCCAATTCTCAGAATCATACTTTCGTATGATCGGAAATACATTCGTATAATTCTTAAGACAAGGTTCTGAAACACGGAAATATGTATACCACCAATACTGAAAAAAAATAACATTCACCAGGTTAATAACTTTTTCATATGAAAATGACAAATAAATACATAATGTGAAAAAGATTGGTTCTTACCTCCAGAACTCCCCAAAAAGCATTAAAACTATCTTTATCACACGTCGAATTATCACTTAGGGCAATGTAAATCTCTGATAAAATCGCAGTACCCCAATCATATGTTGGTGCTTGCTCTAAATCTTCTAATGCTTCGAGAAACCCAATTAACACTACTGAGCTAGCATTTGGAAACAGACATTGGCCCAGTGTCCACAATACAAACAGACGTTCTAGCTCCTCAAAATGGTCGGGGATCAAATATTGATTACCAAACTTCCCCGTTTTCATTCATTCTTACAAAGATAACGCCGAAAAACTTTTCAACCCGGACACCTTCAACCCATACGCCTTTATTTGTCTATGTGAAGGATTTCCTTCTAATTCATTTGAGTATAAAGGAAGTCTTTCTTTCCATCTACCTTCTGATAACCACTTTAGTCTATTAAATGGAATGGAGTTCCCTTGGCATGGAATTCCGGTTAACATGTATAAATCTATCGGTGTAACTCCTATTAACAATAATTATTCATAATTAGAATTTGTTGATTTTTATGAAATAAAACACATAATCTAAAAATTAAATTAACGAAAAGACCGACTTACCGCATTCAAAGTCCTTGAAAAAGAACGTGTTTGTAGTCTTCCACCATCGTTCTAATATAACTTGAACACCTTGAGTACTGTGGTTTCTAGGTTGTATTTGATATAGATGTCGCCAAGGATATCTTCTCACTCTCTCTTGAACAAAGACCGAAGTAATTGAAAAATTGTACGTAACTCGGTCCATCCACCTCTTAGATTTATAGCGTTATATCGCCCCTCATTATCGAAAGGTGATTAGAGAATACACCTTCACCTAGCTACTAGTCTAACATTATTAAACTCATAATTTGTATCCACAACAAAACTTACTCCACTGCACCTGGGGTACTTGTAGATGCTTTCCCTTTTTGTTTCTTTTTCTTTTCTCCATATCTGATTAAGATAATCGTTTGAAAGGTTTTCGAAGAAGAATTGAGAAGAAAATCGGTGGTTTTCTTTAAGAAGAATTGAGAAGAGTTTAGAAGAGGTGGGAGTATAGTTAGGTATTTATAGGCGCGAAACTCGAGCGAAACGATATTGATTATATCGGCAATGATATAGTGAATTTCGGCGATATTGACAATATCGCCGACGATAAAGACTTTATCGCGGAGATATTGTCAATATCGCCGCTAGGGAGTCGATCGCTCAGCGGTTTCCCCATAGTGGCGCAAATGGTTTGCCATGCCACCTGGCATGCCAAACACCATTTTTTTGGCATGTGCATAGGAAGAGGCCTTAATCTAAGAATATTCAGACCATTGGATCGAAATGATACCCGTAACTACCATTTTGATGATCCGTATGATTTCCAATTGGCCAATAGAAAACCAATGATTATCTAATCCACGAATAGAT
Organism: Papaver armeniacum; assembly: GCA_023531295.1. NCBI lineage: Eukaryota > Viridiplantae > Streptophyta > Magnoliopsida > Ranunculales > Papaveraceae > Papaver > Papaver armeniacum. The sequence continues at coordinate 250,765 of JAJJWW010002516.1, read as the reverse complement.
GCAAACACAATATGTCACACGGATTGCCAACCTGTTTTCCCTCCACGCAAAAAATATCTCCTAAATTGATTAGCGGGAAATTCAAATTTTGGCGCGAAGTTTCCCACCATTTTTTTTACCAAACTTCCTTCCAGCCGCGTCTTAGCATTTCTAAACTCAACGGTCAAACCCTTACCCTCCAACTCTCTCTCTCCAACTCTCTGAAACTTCACCCAATTTTATCTCATATCATATCTATCTCGAAAGGTCTCATCTATTCACATCACGGCAAACAATAACAAATAGATGAAATTAATGGTCTCGATTTTTTGTTCTCTATCTTTAATATCAACAGTGATGAATGTTAATTCGTGAGTTGAGCTATGAGGTTTCGAGGCATGATTTTGATTTTTGTTTCTCATTCTTTCAATATCTTATGATATTTCATGAATGAAAAATGGGTTTTTAACTTTTGATTTTTCAAGATTTCAGTTCCATTCAGCCAAGTGGTAAATTAAAATTGGGGCTTTTACAAATCTCTATTAGAGATCTTAGAGTTAGGGTTTCTACAAATCTTCGCAATCTCTTCCTCCCCTGTCTTCTGCTTATATCTGTGGGTTTATACAGATACTTTGTTGTGGAATTTGGGTTTTTCTACACCAAAATTAGCATCTGTTAGGGTTTAATTAAGTTTATTTTCTCAATTTTTGTGCTAAAGAAAATTGTGTTCAATTTGGGGTTTATTTTCCTTAAGAGTTGAGTTATGCATTTGCGAACTACAGTAATTTGGGTTTTATTTTCCTAAGAATTTAGTTACCTGGTATTCATGAATTGAATGTTTTAATTTGTGGTTTTGTGTATATCTCCACATAAACTTAAGGTGATCTTGATTGAATAGCTCTCAGTGTTTCCTGCCATGTATTTTTACTGAAATTTCCATTCGTCTATCATTAGCAATTTAGCACAAATTTTTTGTTGATTACAATTTGTGTAATTGCGATGTGCTTAGCAAACTATGATCTTAGTAAGGACGAGATTTGGTCTAACTGTGCCAGAAACTGATCGCCGTAGTGGGGTTTTCATGTATTTTGTTTTTTAGTTTATAGTTTGTTTCTGCAGGGATCGTTGAGATGGAATTGGGATTAAGATGCTGGGATGTAGTACTACCAGTTGCACTTGGGCTAATCTTTAAGAAACCATCTCTGCAAGATATTCTGATTGTTGGCATAGTTGTTGTTGGACCTAACTTTTGAGGATTGGAGTCGCTTGCAATCGTAGGACAAAATTAATCAAGTGATTGAAATGCTAATTTCAAGGTATGATTTTGATTGTTGGCAAAGTTATTGTTATATATACACTATAGGACTTTGCTGAAGTTACATGTTATGTGCGGAATAAGGCTTATCCCGAAGGCTCGATGGCGAAAGGGAAAATCATTGAAGAATCTCTTGTATTGATTGAGCGCCATATGAATAATGCAAAGTTTAATAAACTTGATTTCAATCAGATGTTAATAAGTTTTCTTTTTTCAGGATCCGGGAATATTCTCTACTTGTTCTTTTTTCCTTACGTATAGTTGTAAGAATGTTCTCATGCACATGTGTTTTGCTTAATTTTCTTATGGTAATATACACTGAGCACAAAGCTATGCTTGAATACACTAGCCACGCATATATAAAACACACCAAGAATTTCGTAGATGGTTTGAACATAAAGTGAGTCTCAAATCAATACTATTAACACATTTTGTTCGTTGCACAAGCTTCTTATGATTTCTGACTTTTGTTGGATTTGATCTATAATGAACAGATTTACCAACTGCACAAAGAGAAGGGTAAGGTGAGGGAAGAATTTCCATCTTTGGCCGGAGGTCTTTGTCAAGAAGCTTTGTCATCCAAAATGTTAGGCCAGAAAGACACAAAACGCTGAAGTATGTGTAAACATCCAGAAGGATTATTATGGAGTGCTAACTGATATGCTGGAGCTTGATATTGTTACAGATTTGAGTCCTAAAGAAGCAACGCAGGATATCTATTCAATGGAAAATATACAACCTGAACCGCAGCAGGATGATGCTGACAATTTTGTTTGGGGTAGGGCTGATGTTCCCGACGAAACCATCTATGTTGTGCCAAAAAATGGTCGAGGGAAAGCTGTCGATCAAGATTATGCTGATATTCGAAGTGTTTATACTACTAGAGATGATGCTCATGGGCTTGAATTTGAAGTCTAACAACCAGATAAACTCTGATTAATTTTCGTTTGTTTTCTTTCGTATTGCAATAAAAGAAGCGTAGCTTAGTAAAAGAGAACTGATATCATTAAAATCAAGCAAACAGTATTAGTGTATTACTTATACTTTTGGTGAAAATGAATTTCATTTAAAAAATAGAGATTACATTGGACCAATCACCAATCTCCTATTACATTTATTTTGCGTGCATACAAAATTCTCTAGAACCGTTTACCCAAGATTTGTGGTTAATTGTTTGGGCTGTTTTTCTTTCTTATCTGTGAAACAAGACATTTCAACAAAACGAAACAAAAATCATTTTAATCGTATGGTATACTACTGATCGTGGTGATCGGAGGACTGCTTCTTTTCATTGTAGCTCCGATTTGTGATCTTGTAATCTTCTGGTCGATGTTGGAGTTTCACCGTTAGATAAAAATTAAAATCTCAGACTCTCTTCTGAACGGGTCGTGGCTACTTTAGTCGCTGAGATCCTCCCTGGGGTGGGGGATGTCAAGTAAATGACCAATTGTAGTTGCTCGGAACGTGCCCAACAGGGCTTTCTCAGCGTCCGTGTAAACTGTTATTGCATTGTGTACACATTGCCAAAGGTATGGCATGATTGTAAATATAGAGTAAACTTTGTCCAGTTTCTTAAGAGAAACACTGTTCAAAACATTTTTGGTAATTTACAACATTTTTGGTAATACCTAAAATAAAACAGACATTGGGTAACACAGGGTAAGTTTAGGCCACCTTGGGTAAAGCAAACAAATGAAATGAAGGAAATGTTATTTTGCAAGGAAAGTATTTAGTCCGAAAATATATAAAAACCAGACATGCACCGGCAGACCTCTTTTCAGCTATATAAGAACATGAGTCGACCAATCACCTCTCCAGAGATCACATTAGCCAATTTTTGTGATGTTTGATTCAAGATTTGGCTCCGCTGATACATATGATTCCGAGGGCCCAAAATAGCTTGACTGTCGCTGGCGATTTGAAGACTAACGAGCGATATTTTGACCATCGAGCGACGAAGACTCTATCGCTCGTTGGAAACTCTGTCGTGTATGCCTATATGCCAGAAATAACATATTGGCATATGAGTTTGGCAGTTTGGTATACCCATACTGGGTGGATATATGCCAAATATCATGTTTTGACATGTGCATAGGAAGAGGCCTTAAGGGTTTCAAGTAACTCTACTATTTAATAATTTTTTGAGGTAAATTCATATGCTATTGATATTAACCTGTAAGGTTCATATAGACATCTATAACAGACTATCATTTGAATTAGCATTGAATAAACAAAAACCTTACCTTTATATGAATCGAAAACATACAACCACAACAAATTACATATCACTGGTGAAATCAAAGACATTTTGAAGGAAAGAAACCAAATGAGTACATGCGAATCCAAATTAACAAACCCTGGCTTCCTTTGCAGCCTGCATCCTACTTATAATTTCCATTACTCTTTTTCACCCCAGACACATCCTTAGTTACCTTTCCATTCTTTACATTTACCCCAATTGACGCACCTGCATTTACATTTGCCACGCCGGGGACTTCTCCTTCAGCTTTTGCACCGGTAGTTACCTGGCCTTTTTCTAAGTCCACCTTAGCTTCTGAGCTTCGTTTCACCGACGCCACTCCATTTGCGATTTCTACATGTTCATATTTTGGACCCTGGGTAATCTCACCTTTCTTCAAGTTCACACCTACACCCCCACCATCATTCACACGGGCTAACCCATTCACTGCAGTAAGTCCTACAATCCCACCCCTTTTTACCTTGCCGTCTGGTAAGTTTGTTTCTGTTTTACCATCTTTTACCAGGGTTGCTAATCCACCTGGGGCGTTCAATACAATTGGCTCCTTCGGTAACATTTGAGTAAGCTTTGAAACCCCTAGCGCCGTATCTGTGATATTTTGTGCAACAAGTAGTTAATACCCTGAGTATTAGAATACGAGCATCCAACTCAAAATCAATTGGCAATGAGTGGAGAGGCCCTAATAGATTATAAACCGCAGGATCTTAAATAACCCAACCATGTGGGATTAATAATCTCAACACGCCCCCTCACGTGTAGCCTCGGCGGGTCTTACAAACACGTGGACAATTAAATCGGGTGACGCGAGTAAAGGTGCGGTCAACTGACTCGACACAAATAGTCTGCTCTGATACCATATTAGAATACGAGCATCCAACTCAAAACCAATTGGCAATGAATGGAGAGGCCCTAATAGATTATAAACCGCAGGATCTTAAATAACCCAACCATGTGGGATTAATAATCTCAACACTGAGTTTTGGCATCTTGCAAAAATATATATAAAAATATAAGAAATGTTTTAATACTCCATATATGTTGACAACATGAAAATTTTAAGAAAGTATCTTAGAAATTGTTAACATGTTATCTCACCATTTAAATCTAGGTGCAATAATCCTAAATACCACTTAACATGTTTTTTAAGGAGAGAATAACTAGAATGAGAAACAGAGGTAAATAAAATATAATCAGGGGAAAAATGTTCGACAACTTACGTGAAACAGACAGCATAATCAAACCGGTGAAGGCTAAGCTGAAAATCAGACTTGTTGTTGCCATGGTGATGAAGAAATATATCTCGAGTTTAGCTGGATGATGAAAGTTTTGTGTATGACGATGTCCTATTTATAGGAGTGCATGGACTTGGTACCCTAAACACAAAAATAATTATTGGGATAGGTTAATTAATGAAGATAGTCTGTTTAGAATTATTTAGAAAGTGTTTCCATCGTGGTGGTGCAGTCTTCATAATTAACAATAACAAACCTCGCTGTAATTTTAATGGTGGAAATATATAGTCGGTTGATCAATTAGATTAATTAATGAGCTAACTATTATTATCCTTGTTAGTGGGAAACCACTCTGATTGCTAATTTTTACGGGACAAATCTTAGATGCCTTTTTGATCATTCGCAAAAAAATAATAAGATCCCCTCAACAGATTAAAAAACCAGCAAGACATTACAATGCAAGCACATCACGAACATTGATGTTGCTGGTTTCTTCACAATTTTTTTTCAAAAGTTCTGTTAAAAAACGAGTTTCCCTGATTTTTTCAATAGCATTTTTTTGTAAAGTGTACATAATTTATACAAACTGATTCATCTTCATCGATTATAAACTTGACACCATGAAATCTAGTAGATCATGGTTGTGATGATTGCCAAGTTACGAAACTTGCCATTTTGGAATGGTGGTTCGGAAATTTTCAAAGAAATTAGAGGCAGAATGATGTGGAGAAGGTGTTGTTGAAAATGAATGAAAAAAATGAAAAATCGCAGGGAATTTAAAAAGAGACCTTGGCCGTATCCGTTGAGCGGCCCATCTTGTTACGGGCAGCTGGAGAAAAATCGCCAACGGCTAAAGATGAGCCGCGCGGTTAACTTCAGCCACTGACAATTCTTCCCCAGTCGCGCGGCCCAAGATTATAGACGCGCGTTCTTCTTACGCTGCAATGAACAAACCCACAAAATTAGCAAATCTTTGATTTGCCAATCCCTTAGAGCATCTCCAACAGTGGGTGCTAAAAATCCTATGTGGAATTTTTATTTAGATCCTTATTTATGGGGTCATATGTATGTGGCAAAAATAATAATGCTTTGCTCATGAACCATCTCCAATAGTATGGGGTCTTATTTTTAAAATTTGTTGTTTTGGATAATGATAAAATTGATTCCCTCTTTCCTATTGGTTCATAACAATTTATTTAAAAATTAAAAAATTAAAATATAGTTAAAATGATGATGTGGAGGTCATTCTCAAGGTCTAAATAAGACCTTCTCCAAGACCTTCATATTTATTTTAACACCCTTTTTATTTTCTATGACCCACTGTTGGAGATGAATTTAATGTAAATGAAGGTCTAAAATCCTATGTGTCATGAAAAAATAAAACCTCCACCCTCTGTTGGAGATGCTCTTAGGAGTCGACCTAACAAGGATCTTTCAATAAATTGATGAGTTGTTTTAATTTGTTGACAATCATTGAATAAGGGAACAACAGACGGCAACAAATAATAGTTTATGCATGGGGGTCCGAAGCGCCCACCTAGCTAACCCGACAGTTAAATGCTCATGTGATAGCATATTGTTGTTAACTAAGAAACAATTTGACAATTCCATATCTGGTGGATGTAGGAGGTTTGATGAAAGCTAGTGATATCAGTAAGAATATTAGTTACATTCACAAAATTATAGAGAGGGAGATCTGTTAATAATGTCATTCACGTACTATTTCATGATACGAAGTTCATGATCCAACTTGAGGCTGGTTTTCTGTTTGCAAGAGAATTTTTATTTGTGTATTTCCGGACAGGGCATGGTTTACCTTAAGGCCAGTCCAAAAACAAACGAATCAAAGTCGTAAAATTATCAATATTCGTTAGGTAGAGAACATATAATTGGAGCACTACTAATTGAACTGATTAGGTTTTCCTTCACTGTCACGCTGAACCGATCAATATCATCTAGCAGATAGAATATATATATTTGTTAACTCTGCTGTTATCATGTTGCCTTCGCTGATGCCTGGAGGTTAAGTATATAAAATATACCAAATTGCAATATTAACTGACCAATAATGCATGTAATATAAATTTGTTTATCATTCGGATTACTAGCCGGCAGTTGATTGACGTTTGTTCTAATTATTATTACATTTTCCATATAAAAACAGAAAGACTTGGGAGAATAAATATATCTCAGGTCAAGTGCCAACTGTTGGGATCTTGCAACAATGAACAGCACGTTAGATGTATCGAAAATAATATGTAAAGAACTAATGCGAAACAACTCTACCAAAATAACTTGACGAGGGCAGAATCACAGGTTCAACAAGTTGTCCTTAACACATTAGTTCGCGGGTATACTCGAGTTGAGTAATGCTAAACCCCTCACAGCTAAGATGTGTCCAGGATAAGACTGCCCGATATAACTTGAGTTAGCACAACGCAAGTTACCCTCTCTTCGAACTCAGCAACAGGGATGGAGATAAAAACGTCCGGAGAAAACCCTAGAATAAAAGAAGAATTTTTCGGTGTGTTGAAAACAGATTTTCGAGTTGTATTTATAGGATGAAATACTTGCAAATCAAGTTAGGTTTTGGTTTTCTTCAAAAACAAGTAAAAGGAATTTTACCATAAATAGAACTCTTAAGAATTAATTTTGGAATTAATTTTCTAAAGAAAAACTCGCCAAAAATAAATCCGTGTAGAAAAGGAACTTGGTGCATGGCATACGCGCATATCGCATGAGTAAAAATATGTATTTTTGCCCACTCGCTCCACCCACGTTTTACAATTCATACATAAGTGTATGGTTATATAGTGGAGCTCATCTTTAGTTTTCCACAATGTGGGACTAAAGGTTCCACTTCATTCACCCAAAAATGAGTGAGCATCCTTAGACCCTTAGGTCATTAGATCAAACCACACCAAGACCATAAAAACTTTTAATTAAAACTCATTTTCTCCAACAATCCCCCACATGAATGAAATCTCGGAAAACGAAAAAATCAGAGTAAGGAAAATACCATTTAGGCAAAGGTGTCCATGAGGTCTTGAACCCTTACTTAGTGAGAAGTTACCTAACTACTAGCTAAACAGTGAACCTAGTCTTGAACTGATAGCGTTGGTGTAATTCATGACAACAGCCACACATGATATTCTCCTGGTGTTGCTAAGTTCGTGCCGTTTTTGTCCAATTTGGCCTGGACATATCCTGTTTCTCAGAATGCTCTAGAGAATTGGCTCAATTCTCATAGGAAGCGGCCCCACTTCCACATTCAGATAGGTGAGTTCCATCAAGAGTGTTTACTGCTACACCCCACTTCAATCTTAATTGAAACTATGGAACTCATTAAGACTTATTTAAAAATCATCCTCCACATGCGGTCACACTATCACATCAACACCATAGGGAAGGGACAGAGAATGAAATTCTCGATAGTGTTTACCTTTACCCACCATGAATTAGTTGTCTCATTCGAAACCTTGATCTTGGAATCTCCAAATCAGCAAGGTTGAGTATCCTTCATGGCAAGTTTAATTTTTGAGCCTAAGCCCCATCCCCCTCGATGCTTTACTAACTATCTCCTTGGACAAACCTTTCGTCAAAGGGTCCGCGATATTCTCCTTGGACCGCATCCAATCTATGGAAATAACGCCCGTTGATATTAGTGTTTTCAAAGTATCATGTCTTCTACGAATATGTATAGACTTTCCATTGTAGAAGCAACTCTTAGCTCTACCTATCGCAGATTTGTTGTCATCCTTGAGTGTATAGATATAGGCGGCACAGCCTATGCCAGAGGAATATCTTCTAAAAGTTTCTTAGCCATTCGGCCTCCTCTCTGCTTTATCTAACGCAATAAACTCCGATTCCATAGTGGAACGAGCTATACATGTCTGTTTGGAACTCTTCCAAGATACGACGCACTTTTGCTAGAGTGAATACATATCCACTCGTAGACTTAGAATCCTCGATCCTGTTATCCGGTTTGCATCGCAAAATCCCTCAAGGACGGCCGGATATCCTTTGTAATTCAAACTAAAGGTCATTGTGTACTTCAAGTACTTTAGCACTCTAATAAGTGCATCCCAATGTATCCGCCCTGGATTACAAGTATACCCGCTTAACCTACTTACAAAGCATAAGCAATGTCCGGGTCTCGTACAATTCATCAAATACATCGGACTTCCTATGACTCTCGAGTATTCAAGTTGGTTAACTCCTACACCCTTATTCTTCTTGAGACGACATTTAGAATCATAAGGAGTACACAAAGTTTCTGATTAAACCGATTAAATTTCTTAAGTATGGATTCAACATAATGAGACTCGACTTCGGACTATAGCCATTAGAAGTTTTTCTAATCTTCATCCCTAATATGACATCAGCGGGGCCTAAGTCTTTCATGTCAAAATTCTCATTCAACAGTTTCTTAGTGGAATTAATAACATCCATGTTTGTACCTAGTATAAGCATATCATCAACATACAAGCATACAATCACACAGGCATCCTTGACAAGTTTAGTATAAACACACTTATCAGATTCATTAATTCTAAAACCACTAGAAATCATCACATGATCAAATTTTTCATGCCACTGTTTAGGTGCTTGTTTCAATCCATACAAAGATTTAACCAGTTTACACACTTTCTTTTCACAACCTTTAACTACAAAGCCCTCAGGTTGTTCCATATAAATTTCTTCATCTAACTCACCATTAAGAAACGCTGTCTTTACATCCATTTGATGTATCTCTAAATTATGGACAGAAGCTATAGCAATTAACATCCTAATGGAGCTAATTCTACTCACTGGTGAATAGGTGTCAAAGAAATCTATACCTTCTATTTGTCTGGTAGCCTTTAGCTACCAGCCTAGCCTTGTATTTTTCAATAGTTCCATCTATCTTACGTTTTCTTTTGAAAATCCATTTACAACCTATGGCCTTACACCCTGGAGGTAAATCTACAAGTTCAAAAGTACCGTTTTCTCGAAGGGAATCCATTTCACTAATGGAAGCTTCTTTCCACCACGAAGCTTCTGGACAAGTCATGGCTTCTCTATAAGTCTGAGGATCAGACTCAGCTAGGTATGTAATGCAACCAGGATAGGTTTTCTCGGTTCTAACCCTTTTACCTCTTCTAGGTTCCACTTCGGTTCATCTTCCTCTAAAGGTAATAATTGACTAGTTGAAGGAACATCTAGGGGATCATCTAAACACCTCTTTCGAGAATCACGTTTCAAAGGAAAAATAGTTTCAAAAAAACTCAAAGATCCCTAGACTCCATGATAGTATTCAACCCTATGTCGAAATTTCGAACTCACAACCATAAACCTATGAGCACTAGAATGCTCAGGATACCCTATAAAAACACAATCAACGGTTTTGGGTCCTATCTTATTTTTCTTAGGAGGAGGGATGCGCACCTTTGCCAAGCACCCCCACACTTTGAAGTAATCATAAGATGGTTGTCTACCTTTCCATAACTCATATGGAGTTTTATCTGATCCTTTAAAAGGGTACTGCTCAGGATGTAATTGGCGGAGAGGATAGCCTCCCCCACAAATTCGAAGGTAATCTGAACTAATCAACATGGCATTCATCATATCCTTAAGGGTACGGTTCTTACGTTCAGCTACACCATTGGATTGAGGTGAATAAGGGGCTGTAGTCTCATGTATTATGCCATGTTCTTCGCGAAATCTCCTACGGAATTTCATACTCACCACCACGGTCAGACCTAATAGTTTTAATGGTAGTATTCAATTGGTTTTCGACTTCACTTTTATATATCTTAAAGGCTTCTAAGGCATCATCCTTCCCTCTAAGTAAGTAAACATGGCAGTACTTCGTACAATCATCTATAAAAGTAATAAACCATTTCTTACCACCTCTTGTTTGAACTGACTTCATATCAACTAGGTCTGAGTGGATTAAATCTAAGGGTTTAGAGTTTCTCTGGACATTCTTATTGAATGATTTCTTAGCATGCTTAGATTCTACGCAAATCTCACACTTATGATTTTTATCTAAAGTGAATTTGGGTATGCAGCCTACGCTAGCCAATTTATGCATTGATTTATAGTTTACATGACCAAGTCTACCATGCCAAACGTTCAATGACACACACATGTAAGCAGAAGAATCATTCAATTTCAATTCAGGACAGAGTTACATTAAGTTTATATAGACCCCCAGTCTTATAACCCTTACCCACATAATCATTGCCCTTAGTTACTATAAGTTTTCCAGGACTCAATTGTAACTTTAAAACCCTTATCATCTAAAACAGAACAAGAAACAAGATTTTTGCAGATGTCCTGGAACATGAAGAACTTCATTCAATGTGAGAGTCTTTCCGATGTGAGCTTCGCACCGACCTTTCCTTTTCCTGCAACCTCCGATGCGGATGAGTTACCCATATAGAGTTTCTCGCCTTCCCCTACCCTCCGGTAGGAGGTGAACAGTCTCTGTTCCCACAAACATGCTTGGTAGCTCCAGAGTCTACCCACCAATCCATCACATTGGTCACCAGATTAACTTCAGACACCACAGCAGAAAACTCGTCTTTGCTTTTCTCAACCAGGTTAGCATTATTCTTCTTATCCTTACGTTGTCTACAGTGAACTGCCATATGACCAGTGTTTCCACACACCCAACAAGGACCCTTAATTTTAACAATGCTAGATTCTGGTTTACGAAACGTACCTTTCTTGTTAGGTCCATGCTTCGAGTTGCGACTGTTGTTGTCACCTTTTCCAGCTTTGGATGGCTTATGTTCAGACATATGAGCTTTGTTAGACATGTCCCTTGCAGATGACACGTTCTTGTCTTTGGTGCACAACATCTCTTCCACTTGAATCTTCTTTCCCAATTCAACCATGTTGATCTCGCCAGTTTCATGCCTCAGCTTTTTCTTGTACTCCGACCAAGAAGATGGTAACTTTTCAATTACCGCAGACACTTGAAAAGTCTCATCAACAACCATACCTTCAGCAAGAATCTGGTTAATAATTTGTTGAAGTTCGAGGAATTGATCAACAACAGACTTATCATTCGTCATCTTGAACTCCATAAACTTTGCCACCAGAAATTTCTTGCTTCCTGCAGTCTCAGCTTGGTACTTTGCTTCTAACGCATCCACAACTCATAAGCAAGTCATGTTCTCTTTAGCATTGTAAAAATCATACATCGCATCTTCCAAACCGTTCATGATATGATTTTTAGCCGTAAAATTAGACCTCGTGTTCATATTGACCTCCTCCTCGACAAATTTTCAATATTGTATAAGTCATCACACGGAACCAAGACATAATCCAGTTCATGATGGCTCGATATAAAAAGATCTTGGATTGCCATCTCTTGAAATCCTTTCCGTTAAACTTTTGTGGTCTTTCTACATCGTTGATTCCCATTGTTACAAGGAATACTAATGTGTTAAGATTGTTGGGATCTTGCAACAATGAACAAGACGTTAGATGTATCGAAAATAATATGTAAAGAACTAATGCGAAACAACTCTACCAAAATAACTTGACGAGGGCGAGAATCACAGGTTCAACAAGTTGTCCTTAACACATTAGTTCGCGGGTATACTCGAGTTGAGTAATGCTAAACCCCTCACAAATAAGATGTGTCCAGGATAAGACTGCCCGATATAACTTGAGTTAGCACAACGCAAGTTACCCTCTCTTCGAACTCGGCAGAACAGGGATGGAGATAAAAACGTCTGGAGAAAACCTAGAATAAAAAGAAGAATTTTTCGGTGTGTTGAAAACAGATTTTCGAGTTGTATTTATAGGATGAAATACTTGCAAATCAAGTTAGGTTTTGGTTTTCTTCAAAAACAAGTAAAAGGAATTTTACCATAAATAGAACTCTTAAGAATTAATTTTGGAATTAATTTTCTAAAGAAAAACTCGCCAAAAATAAATCCGTGTAGAAAAGGAACTTGGTGCATGGCATACGCGCATATCGCATGAGTAAAAATATGTATTTTTGCCCACTCGCTCCACCCACGTTTTACAATTCATACATAAGTGTATGGTTATATAGTGGAGCTCATCTTTAGTTTTCCACAATGTGGGACTAAAGGTTCCACTTCATTCACCCAAAAATGAGTGAGCATCCTTAGACCCTTAGGTCATTAGATCAAACCACACCAAGACCATAAAAACTTTTAATTAAAACTCATTTTCTCCAACACCAACAACCCTATCTTAGTTTATAAGTAGCCATGGTTTGGTTATGCAAACAAACCATATAATTACCAGAGTCAGATAAATAATTTCAAACGCCCGGAAGTCATTAATTGATATGATGAGCTGTGGAAGTCCCCCTATAGTCGTGCCTTCGGTGTATGAGTTGGTCAAAGAAGAGATCACTGAAATCCCTGATCGATACATCCGTACTAGTGATCTTGATCACACTGACGACTCCACAGCAAAGTACAATGTACCTGTTGATCACAGAGACGACTCCATAGCTAAGTACAATATACCTGTTATCGACGTAGAAGGCCTACTGTCTGGAGAATCAGTATTAGCTGATTCTGAATTGGAGAATCTTCATTCTGCTTGCCAGCACTGGGGCTTCTTTCAGGCAAGTCTTAAGAAATTTGATTAGAAAATTTTCTCAAATTATGTTCTGCATTGCCTTTTGTGTTCTTCCACTTGGTCATGTACCCAGTCTTATTTTTAGGTACTTGACCGTATGATTTACCTTGTTGACTTGGACGTCCTCTGTTTCGTACTTTTTGATAGTAACTGTGTACAACTACTGGCAACATATGAATGATTTTCTCAAATTATGTTTTTTTTTTTTCTGTCTCTAGGTGGTAAACCATGGAATTAGCTCTTTAGTCACTGAGAAACTAAAGTCGGAAATACAGAATTTCTTTGAACTTCCAGTAGAGGAGAAAAGCAAGCTATGTCAGGAACCAGGAAATACGGAGGGATTTGGGCAACACTTCGTGGTTTCAGATGACCAGAAACTTGATTGGTCAGACATGTTTTACATAACATCCTTACCAACTAAATTGAGAAAGCCTCATTTATTTGCCGGGATACCTCTATTACTAAGGTATACACATGTACATAAATTCCTCAATAATCACAGTTTTCACTTTTCGCGAAGGACACTCGTGCCATGTTTGAAGGTATGTGCTTCTCCGTTAACCGTAAGTGATCTATGCAGGGAGGCGTTGGAAGCTTACTCCTTGGGGTTAAAAAACCTGAACATGATTCTACTAGGAAAAATGGCTAAAGCTTTAAAGATGGATTCTGATGAGATGGAGGAGTTATTTAATGATTGTTCACAGAGAATGAAACTGAGTTACTATCCTCCTTGTCCTAAGTCACAGCAGGTCTTAGGTATGTCACCTCATTCAGATGCTGCTGCTCTGTCCATTGTCCTTCAGCTTAACGAAACAGAAGGCCTTCAGATTCGTAAAGATGGAAAATGGATTCCTGTAAAACCCATCCCTGGTGCACTTGTAGTCAATATTGGAGACATGATTGAGGTAACACAATACAGTTACAAATTTCTTTACACACTTTCCACCTTTTATTGCATTAACCTGACAACAAAATATGCATTAATTCAAATACTATTTGAAAGGGCTAATAGTAGTACTTGTTTGGCAGATTCTGAGCAATGGTGCCTATCCAAGTATCGAGCACAGAGTAATGGTGAATCCAACAATAGAGAGGCTTTCAATTGCCACATTCCATTCAATTAATCCAGATGCAGAATTTGGTCCAGCAATTAGCTTGCTCAATCCTCCATGTAAACCAGCTTTGTTCCGAAGAGAGACTGTGGAGAAATACTATCAAAACTTCTTTGCTTTAAAACTTAATGGGAAGACCAATAACCTAGATTTCATGAGGATTGATCACTCCAGTTGATTGTTTTCAGGGTATTGGTATCGGCACTGGTTACAATCTTTTTCTGTATTGGTTTGGCTATTTTAAGTTTAACCCATGAATAAAAAGTTGTAGAAATTGGGACTCAAATGCAAAAGCTTACTATCATTACTTGGCCGCACGCACTTTGAGGCATGAATTGGTATCCCACAATTCCCAACAAATATTCCGCCCTTTACATATAATGATGGGTGAAGGGTCTACTCCAACTCAAAATTACACCAGGCTGTAAACTATGCTGCCATTTCAATGAAAAGCCAAAACCTGGTTTCGCGTGTAAATGTAAACGAGCCAATGTTAAGCCAACGCTGTATGTGATCGATCTAGTTAAGTGGAAACATTGTTTCAGCCAAGTATAACAACTTTGGCTTCTGGTTAAGATTGTTTGTTGAAATATTTAGAAAGTGCTTCCAACGTGGAGAGGAATATGCTAATTTGGAACACCTAACAATTTTCTGGACCAAAACCATTCAACCCTGATTTAATTTCTGCGAAATGTAACATTAGACTTGTAAATAAGACTGATAAAACCGGCCACAATGCTAACACACCTCGCTGTAATTTCATGGTGAAAACAAAATTACTCGGCTATATTATAATTGAATAAATTTTCTTGATTCTTAGTTCTTTTTTCCCTTTTTTTTTTTCTTGGTAACTAAAGTTGGTCTAATATTAGTCGTTAACTCGGTTGTTATGATGCCGATGTCGTCTTTGTGGAGGCTGGAGGTTATATATACAATATACCAAATTGCAAAATAATAGAATAACCTTAATTAATTTCCAAAGTCATAAATTACAACCTCTTCCTTACCGGTGTACAACGTGTCCTGCTATAGAGATGCTTATCTAAACAACTGTTTATATTTTCATGTTAACGATTTTTGTTTCCAGGTCTCCACATTGAATATAATACTGTCCATAAACCATTGGGCAAGTCTCAGGTCAAGTGCCAACAGCCCCATCTTAGTTTATGCAAGCAAAACATAAACTTGCCAGAGTCAGATTCATATTTTGAAAGCCTGAAGTGATTAACCGATCGTTGACGGACAGAATAATGAGCTCCGGAAGTTCACCTATAGTCAACGTGCCTTCGGTTCATGAGTTGGTTAAAGAAAAGATCACTGAAATCCCAGATCGATACATCCGTGGTACTAGTAATCTTGATCATGAGTATCATCACAGTGTCGACTCCTCTGCTAAAAACAATATACCTGTTATCGACTTAGAAAGCCTACTTTCTGGAGAATCAGAATCTGCAGATTCCGAATTAGAGAAACTTCATTCTGCTTGCCAGCACTGGGGCTTCTTTCAGGTACCAACTTTCCCAAAGCTTTTGCTATTACAAAAACTTCAATTTTACAGTATTCACGACATGCACTATACTATGACAGTATGACTGGATTTTGAGTTCCAGCAGTTGACTTTGATGATACATCCATTATGATTTTTTTTTTTATTTTTTTTTTTGATATATTGTGCACAAGTACTAGCAACATACATGATTTTCTCACATTAAGCTTTGTCCTGTGACCTCTAGGTGGTAAACCATGGAATTAGCTCTCTGGTGATTGAAAAATTGAAGTTGGAAATACGCAACTTGTTTGAACTTCCATTGGAGGAGAAAAAGAAGATATGGCAGCAACCGGGAAATATGGAAGGATTTGGGCAACACTTTGTGGTCTCCGATCACCAGAGTCTTGATTGGTCAGACATGTTTTACATAACAGCTCTACCAATTAACATGAGAAAGCCTCAATTATTCGCCGGGATATCACTACTACTAAGGTATACACACATAAGTTCCTCCGTAATCGCACTTTCGCCTTTTTGCAAAGGCGTACTCGTGTTATGTTTGAAAAAGTTCTGTACTTCTCCCTCAATCTTAGATGATTTAATTTTCTTTATGCAGGGAGGCGTTGGAAGCTTACTCCCTGGGATTAAAAAACCTGACCATGAGTCTGCTGGGAAAAATGGCTAAAGCTCTAAAGATGAATTCTGATGAGATGGATGACTTATTCAACGATTGCTCACAAAGAATGAGAATAAATTACTATCCTCCTTGTCCTAAGCCACAGCAGGTCATAGGATTATCACCACACTCAGATGCTGCTGCTTTGACGATTGTACTTCAGTTAAACGAAACAGAAGGCCTTCAGATTCGTAAATATGGAAAATGGGTTTCTGTAAAACCCATCCCTGGTGCACTTGTTGTCAATATCGGAGACATGATTGAGGTAACACAACATATTTACCAATTTCTTTCCACATTTTCCACGGTTTATTGTATTAACCTGACATGAAAAAATTATGCATTATTACGTAGATATTTGAAAGTGCTAACAGTAGTACTGGTTTGGCAGATTCTGAGCAATGGTGAATATCCAAGTATTGAGCACAGGGTAATGGTGAATCCAAAAATAGAGAGGCTGTCAATTGCTACATTCCACTCAATCAATTCAGATGCAGAATTTGGCCCAGCACTTAGCTTGATCGATCCACCATGTAAACCAGCACTATTCCGAACAGAGACTGTGCAGAAATACTATCAAAACTTCTTTGCTCAAAAACTTAATGGGAAGGCCAATAACTTGGATTTCATGAGGATTTGATAATGGGCAAGGAGATCAGTCCAATTGATTGTAACCATAACGTATGTTTAATCCATGAATAAAATTTCTAGAAATACTCGTATGCATGCACATGTATTTTCACTTTCAGTGTCAAGCTCGTTTGTACAACAAATTACTAGGCTTTAGTGTTCATTTTACGGTAACAACGGATTGTTTTTGCCTTGGTAAACACAAGTACAAATTAATAAGAAAGCTTCTTTATCTCTACAATATGAGTATCACCTCGATTTGAAGTTCGGAGCACAAGCGGAACGCATATGGTAGGAGTAAGAATATGGGAGCAGTTAAGAATTAACATACTGGTATGGGAACGTCCAAAAACACGCTGAAAAGTTCGGATTAGTTCATCCCGAATTCACTTGGTATAATTTAGTCCAAAAGTTATTTCAAATATGGAAAATACATAAATAACACTCCTGATTTACCATTTAGTCCAAACTGACTCGTGATGATGTCAGCATTTTTAAATAATATATATAAAAAAAAACAATTTATCTTTCAAACAGTTGGTCTAAAATTCGCAAACTACAGTAAAAACTCCATATATTGATACTATATATATTAATTAAAAATCATAGTCCCAACTTGGGCCACTTACAAATACTAATAATCTCCACATTTTAATATCCTAGCATTTTTAGGGGCTACCCCAAAAGAATTAGGGGCGACACAAAAGGACAAAATAGGTCATAATCGGAAGGTTAATCCATAATTGGGAGATAACTTTATAATCCCGTTTTTTTATGGCCAAATTACCCTTTACAATTGGTAGATAACTATACAATCGGTAGTTAATCAACAATCGGAGTCAATTTAGTTTATATAGTTTCCGAATATAAAGTATCCCCAAAATAAAATCTTCTATCTTTTGAATTTTGATTATCCTATAATCGGTAGTAAATAAAGTTATCTTGACTCCCGATTAAAGTAGACCTTTGGCAAATATCCTATCATAATCGGTAGTCAAGATAGTTCATATAACTACCGAATATAGAGTAGCCCCAAAATGAGATTTTGCAAAAATCCTTTTTTTTTTTTTGAATTTTGGTTGAGCCCATAATCGGTAAGAAAGGAAGAGTTATCATGACTTCCTATTATACAGTGACTCTCTTTGTAAATATCCCATCACAATCGGTAGTCGAGATAGTTCATATAACTACCGAATATAGAGTAGGCCCAAAATGAAATTTTGCAAAAAATCCTCTTTTTTTGAATTTTGGTTGAGCCTATAATCGGCAAGAAAGGAAAAGTTATCATGACTTCCGATTATACAGTGGCTCTTTTTGTTGAATTCCTACCATAATCGGTAGTCAAAATAGTTCATATAACTACTGAATGTAGAGTAGCCCTAAAATAGATTTTACCAAAATCCTATTTTTTCTGAATTTTGATTATCCTATAATCGGCAGTAAATAAAGTTATCTTGACTCCCGATTCAATTATTCTCGAGAATTAAATGATTGTGCCGGAAGGTCGAACACAGCCGGGAGGGGCTACGCCCCCCCAGACCCCCTGTATATCGTACCAGCATTGTATTCATACCACGTCCATGCCCGCACCGAGCTTTTTCAACTGCATTGGTTGAGCCTATAATCAGTAGCAAATGAAGGTATCCTGACTTCCGATTATACAGTGGGCATCTTTACCGAAATCCTAGCATAATCGGTAGTCAAAGATAGTTCATATAACTACCGAATATAGAGTTGCCCCAAAATGAGATTTTGCAAAAATCCTCTACTTTTCTAGTTTGGTTGAGCCTATAATCGGTAGTCAAAATAATTCATATAACTATCGAATATAGAGTTGTCCAAAAAATGAGATTTTGCAATCGGTAGATAACTAAACTACCGATTATGGAGGGGCATATAAGTATTTTCATCCTATTTTGTCTTTTTGTGTCGACCCTAATTCTTTTGGGGTCGCCCCTAAAAATACTAGGTCTAATATTAATAGATTTTTCTAGTCCCGCCATAAGGAGTTTACCTCCACATATTAATATAATCATCATTACTGCTGGAAACTTATAGATCTTGTACATCGATATTTAATATGAAATAAAATACTAATCTATAGTTGTTTGAGAAAATGATATAAAATTTTAGATATTTCTATCTTTAGTTGAGAAATAATGATGTAAAATTTTGGAGAAAATGATGCAAAATACTAATCTATAGTTGTTTGAGAAATAAAGAGATATTTCTATCTTTAGTTGATCTACACCGCACATTCTATCATTCATATTATCTTCTGCATCATAGAGAAGACATCTAAAGCCTAAAACGACACATATCATTTTTGAGAAGAAAAATAAAGTTAGTGGTTCAACCTATAAACCAATAACAAACTAGCTGAACCATTTTAAATTACAAGTTCGACTTATAAACAAACTAACCTGGAGAAATAGTGTCAGGTTCGGCTAATAAATCAACTTTCGAATCAGCCGAACTTCACAACTTCAATGATTTATTTAAATACTAGAAAGTTCGGCTATCATCTAGAAATGAATTATCAGTCGTGAACTATTCACAAGCACTTTCAGAACGAAGAATAATGAACAGTTCGGCTTATAATTTGTGTGGCTAATCAGCCGAACTTCATTCTGTAACCGCAAAAAATTCTATTTGTTTATGAATTAATCATATTTTATGAATAAAAATAGTAAAATAAGAGACGGTTTGTAGAAAATATAATTCAATCCTCATTTCAGGAGTTGGTTCTTCATTCGGTTGAATTTCTGCTTCCAATCCTTCAACTTCTTTTTGTTTCTTCAATGGGCGGATTAGAAGAAGATTTAGAATGACTACCAATTGCAGGTTTATTTGTGTGAGTTATTTTTGTAGCTGTGTTTGATCGACGATCAAATTTTCACGAATCGACGATCAAATTTCACGGTCAAATTTTTCGTCGATGGTTTCACAAGAGGGGATTGGGTAGAGAAGAAAAAAAATATGTATAAGTTTAAAACTGATTTTGATTTTTGGTTTTTAAATTAAGAATAAGGGCAATCATGCTTGTGTGATACCAATACATCTCTACCGATGCCTAGAAGGACAGAAGTTCTGATGGTCTCCTAATAATATACTACCTCCATCCCACTATTAGTTGACCTAGTAGTATAATTTAGAAATGGTTTATCTCTCAAACGATAACACGGATATTTGTAAATTTTATATCATTGGAAAGCATTTTAAAACACCTACGTAACAAATATAAACATGAGTATCAAATGATATAAAATCAACTATTAATGAGACAAAAATCTAAAAACAATTAGATCAATTAATAGTGGGACGGAGATTATTTGGTCTATTGGCTTTGGGTGTGGATCACGAGTTTATCCTTTGGGTTGTAATTTAGGTTGTAAACTTGTAATGTTTTTCTTTTTGCTTATCTCCGGTGCCTGGTGGGCCTTTATAAAAATTAAATTTGACGAGGTAAATTAAAAAAAAAAATGTACTGCTGCGTTTCTTGGAGTTGGAAGATGCACAAAACAAATAACTCTCTACTTGAACGGTTATTAGTTAGGCTAAGGCTTAGTTTGGTATTGCTGCAGCTTTTGTAGAAGCACTTTTCTGCTGTGCGTTGCTGTGCTGTGCTGTGAGAAAAAAGCAGTTTGATGTTTGGTAAAATATTAACTAAAGTTAAAGCTGATTAAAAAAACAGTCAAAGTGTGTTTGGTAAAATATAAAATTCAACCATTGTTGTGGTAGCAAATGACAAAAACAGACATATCTTTGAAAATTGTTTTATTCGATTTTATTGGCTTTAAAAATAATTATTTTTTTACTATTCAATATAAATATATATAATATTAAATTTACTAATTGTTACTATTACTATGATTGTTAAAAAAGAAATTATTTTACATAACCACTTTTTAATATATATATATATAATTTTCAAATAAAAAATCAAACTAAAATTAATTAAGTAATTATTTAATATTTGTCTGTATTTTTATTATTGATAAATGAAATAGTTTGAAAATAAAAAATAATAATATTTAAAGACTAAAATATAAGAAATAAAAAAATTGATTGTATATAATTTAAGGGTAACTTTTGTCATTTTTAAAATAAATAGGGGACAAAAATGATAAATCATACATTAAATTTAGGTGGGACCAAAGCTTATGCTTTTGTAGCTTTTAAAAGCTCCTCCTCCCCAGCTTTTGAAAATTGAGGAAGTTGGGAAGTGCTTTGAGTAAAAAGCACTTTGATTTTGTTTTACCAAACACCAATTTCAAAAATTATTGACATATATAGGTTTTGAAAGTGCTTTTGGAAAAATAAAAGCATTACCAAACCCAGCCTAAGTCCTATGGGTTAGATTGGACTGCTAGATTGGCCAAAAAGTGTTGCCAATCATGAAAAAAGTGTGGGAAAAAAGTTAACACTGAAGCTGACTACTTCTCTCTCCTAACATTGTTATATATTTTTTTTCCGTAGAAGAAGTGATAGAGAGAGAGAAAAATAAGGAAATAAAGTGAATGAGAACGTGGGGAAAGAGGAAGAAATAGAGAGAAGAAAAAGAGGGAGAGGAGAGAGGAAAAGATGGAGAGAGAAGAAAAAAAGGGGGAGAGAGAGGAAATAATGGAGAGAGAAATATTAAATAATCAGTTTTTTTAGAAAATAAAACATGTAACGTTGTTTTGTTCGGCGTTGGACGCCGCATTGTTAGGCGTTTCTCTGCTAGATTGGCCATCCCATAGGTGTTAGGAGGTTGCCCTATCTGACATGGATGACCAATCTAGCAGATAAATATCTAGCTCATAGGACTAAAGCCCCGTTTGGTATTGTTTTTTTCCAACCAAAAGCACTTTGTAACAAACTTGTAACAAAAATTGTGTTTGGTAATTTTTTTTCAAAGTGCTTTTGGAGAGAAGCAATTTCATTTCAGGCCTACTTTTAAAAGCTACTCAGCACTAGCTTTTAAAAGCTGGAAAAGCAGAAGCTGTGGACCCACATAATTCGATTTAATTGATTCTCTATTTTAACCTTGTTAATTTATTATAAAGACAAGCTTTACCCTCAAACATTGTACATTTAACATTGTATTTCTAACTTTTATTTTATTTCTCTATTTTTTCATTTTTTATTTAAGATAATAAATATAATAATAATTAAATAAAAGTAATAAAAAATTTAATAAATATCAAAATAATAATAATTTCTAAGCAAACCATAATCATAAAATTCTTTATTAAATAATTTAAAATAAGTAAATAAAATGATAAAATAAATATTGCTTATATGGTTTGGGTGTTCTAGCTTTCTCTACTTTAGGAGAACTTGGGGATGATACTTTATGTTTTTTTAAGCGTCTGAAGAATTGTTTAGTTAGCAAGGACGCTAGTAGTGGTTCTGGTAGGTTTATTTTTCATAGATTAGGTATTGCTATTCAAAAAGGTGTTGGAGCCCAGCTTGTCGCTAGGTTGCCAACCAAAAGTTTGTAATTTGATGGATAATAATAATAATATTTACGTGATTGAATAATTTATTATTTTTTATTATTGGATAAAGAATATTACATTAACTACTTATATTTTAATAAATATATTAAAATTAGAAATATAATTTATTATAATAAAAATGTATTTAAAACTAATTTTTGAAATATGTCTATTTTCGTCATTAACTATATCACCAACACTTTTAAATACCAGTTTACCAAACAGAATTTATAGTTTGTTAGTTGCACAGTGCTTTTTAAATTATAGTTTACCAAACGTCATGCCAATTTATTTCCACAGCACAACAACGCACATCACAACACAACTAGAAAAACGCTTTTCTAAAATTCATAGCAATAACAAACTAGCCTAAGCCTCAACAGCCTCAACCTCCCCATACAATATCTTATGTTCTCTCTCAATATTTTCAGCAGTTAATTCCACCACCACGTCTCCTTATTTTTCACTATTTACTTCGCCACGTGTCAGTTTCTTTTCTTGTGACCGGTACATTCCCGTTTCCTTCCCTTTTATCAATGGGTTACTGCTTCCGCCGGTTACCCTACCTATATAGACTTCGAGAGAGAGAAAATATTTTTCATCTTTGGTCT
This sequence comes from Papaver armeniacum, assembly GCA_023531295.1. NCBI lineage: Eukaryota > Viridiplantae > Streptophyta > Magnoliopsida > Ranunculales > Papaveraceae > Papaver > Papaver armeniacum. The sequence goes on along the minus strand of JAJJWW010002516.1, from coordinate 227,362 downwards.
CTCTGCTTTCAAATCTTTTTAACCTAGCACTTTTAGGGGCGACCCCGAAAGAATTAGGGGCGACTTTTTTATTCCCAACCCATATACACCGTTAAGGGATGTCCAAAAACGCGGAGAATACGTTAATGCCCTTACACAATCGGAAGCTATTGTGTGCCCGATTATTATACCGAAATCGGAAGCTTAGTAACTATGTTATACTACCGATTATTATCGTTTTTGTGCCAAACTCGCATCTGGCTTCTATGACAATCGGAAGGGAAATAACCTCACGAGACTACCGATTGTTAAAGTATAGAAATAAGAAATCTTTTGAATTTTGCATTGGTGAAATTTGGGGCTCCTATATAATCGGACAAATAAAAAAATGTCTAAGCTACCGATTTAGGGCTTCCCATAATCGGATGGTAAAAGTAACAATGCCTACCGATTATGGTAGATTTCAAATTTCCCTGCAATGAAGGATTTTCGAAAAAACTCATTTTGGGGAAACCTATAATCGGGAGGTTGGGTAACCTATTTGGCTTCCGATTATGGCTACATCCAAATCACGAACCACATGGTTATGGTCGGCTCTGCACCCCTCAAAACCTAGGGAATTTGGCCAATGCTCAATTTGGGGCTTCCAATAATCGGTGGGTTATAAGTAACCCACTTTACCGATTTTGGGCTACTCAACAATCGGTAGATAATTAGGTGGTATTACCTACTGATTAATAACCATTTGACAGATAAAACCAAAGTCGACCTAAATTCAAATTCATTTCATTTTCTTTTCAACTTCAACTTCAACTCCTCTTCTCCTCTTTCCTTCCGATTGCAGAGGAAAACTCTCCTCCTCTCCTCTCGCTATACATCGTTCATCGTCGAATCGAATCATCGTCGATTATTCTCTATAAAGATGAAAGAAACGGAACGTAAGAAAGCTCGAACCAAAAACGTAGTGCGCGGTGAGGATCCGAATATTGGATTGCATGCCCGTAATAAAGAGGTTTTAACTCACTAACCCGAAGAACACAAAGACGATGAAGTAGGCGATACTGATAGCCAAACTCTCAGGCAACTTCAAATGGCGCCGATTAGGTAAGATTCTACCATTAATTTGGTTTATATTGCTTCAATTGGACGAATCCATGTTTATTTATTTTAGGGTTTTCGGTTATTACCTTAATCGAAGGTTAGGTATTGTTATAAACTTCCGATTGTGGTCGAACTCTTCATTTCACGAGAAAATTTGTCATATTCGGGTGGTAAAAATTTAGGTATCCTACCGATTATATAACGTTTTTCATTATTGAGGCCTAAATCGATCATAATCGGAAGCTAATTGTGATTTTTCCTTCCGAATATACTAGGGAAGAACACGTATTAGAGACGCAATAATCGGGTGATATATTCTGTAATTTCTTTCCGATTGTTTAGGCTAACAACTTGATTAGTTTCTGGACACAAAGTGACGCATATTCGGTAGACATTAGTTTTGTGAGGCTTCCGATTGTGTGGCATTCGGTAGGTGGAGTTTTTTATGCCTTTCGATTATTTGTATTCGGAGGGTTATGTTGAACTTTAGCTTCCGATTATTGTGTGTAGATAAACATATTCGAACACCAAAAATTTTATTTTGTTTCCGATTATATGTATTCGGTAGCTTTAGGTGAACTGATACTTACGATTGAGAGTAATCGGAGGCAATTTGTTAAATCAACCAACCGAATATTTAGTTTCATAACCTATTGTACTTTTTTTTTTGTTTAGGGATAGGCGAGGTAAAAACATCCAAGATGCAATTGTCTCGGCTAGTGCAAGGAAGGATAGGCGTCAGAACCTGACAGCTAGTGCAAGGAGAGCTAGGACTGCTAACGCCGCTTCAAGTGCTCAAGTTGGAACTCAACAAGCAAGCCAAGAAGCTGTTCAACCTAGTGCCCCTCAATCAGAACCGGTTCAATCGGGTGTTCAACCAAGTGCCTCTCAATCACAACCAATCCAAGAAGGTGTTCAACCAAGTGCCTCTCAATCACAACCAATCCAAGAAGGTGTTCAACCAAGTGCCTCTCAATCAAAACCAATCCAAGAAGGTGTTCAACCAAGTGCTCCACCATCACAACCAGAAATTGAACAAGTAGAAGAAGTAGGACAAGCCGAAAAGAAAAATCCTCCTCGAAAGAAAGCGAAACACCTTGTCCGAGATGAACTGAAGGTGAAGGATATTCCAGAAGGTGTAATCCTTGGGCTGCCGGAGGATGGAGGACAATTGTTATTTCGATACAAAGAATCCTGGGCCAGAGAAATATATGAAACTGAGGTAATGATCGTATCCATTTTATTAACTTATTATGTTTTTCTCGGTAATACTTTTAAGGGTTGTAGTTTTAGGTTATTCTAATTTTATTTTTTAACTTGTCATGTGTTTAATAGAATCATTCTGATGCGGTTCGTTTACTCAAAGCGACCGCCGCACCAACAAAAATGCTAGATTGGCCTTTGGAGGATGAATGTGAAAGGTTCAAGACCATTATTGCGAATTCAGGGTTGGCCAATGTTGGTGCGGAGAACTCAATGTTGGAACATGACCGGGTGGCTATATCGGCGTTTGTGGAGAGACTTTATCCTGAGACCGACACCTTCCATATGCCGTTTGGGGAGATGACGATAACCCCAGATGATGTTGAGCAGATTCTTAAACTCCCCGTCCATGGCAAGGGTGTTAGGGCCGAGTTCACTAAGCAGTTGGAATGGAGGAATCTTTATGATCTGACTAAGAAGTGTTTGGGTTGGGATGAAGAAACATCAACAACTGAGTTCAAAAGATGCATGAAGTATAGAACTAGACAGATCAACATGGGTACTCTGATGGATATGTTCAAGGGCACCAAGGATAAAGAAGATAAAGGAACTTTAACGGACGAGCAAGTCAACCACGCGGCCACCGCATATCTCCTATGTGTATTGGGATGTGTCATTTTCCCCAATACCAGTGGCAATCGGGTCGACGCCAACCTTTTACAACTTTTGGATCCTCTCGATAAAGTGCATGAGTACTCTTGGGGCACGGCATGCCTTGCGTGGTTGATGGAAGAGATGAGAAAAGCGTCGAGGCTTGGAATTAGCCAAGTGGCCGGGAACGTGAGTCTGCTACAGGTATTGTTTATTAACTCCACATACTTGGTTATTTTTTTATTTTTTTTTATACTATTGAAGAATCAATTTCCTAATACTTGCAAAAATGACATTATAGACTTGGATCTACGACCACTTCCCTATCTTGGGATTGGCCATTGAAAACCCTAAAAGGGAGAAAGGTGACCCTATAGGAAGAAAGTACGTCTTCGATGACAATCATTCTAGGACGAAGGAGCATCAGCTGATTCGTTTGAGGGAGATTTTGGACTCACTTAATGCCCAAGACGTATGCTTTGATCTATACAAGGAATACCGAGCTACTGGACATATCGCGGGTCGATCCGATTTGGCACTTTATTTTGGACCGTTGTGGCACCCCACGGGATATGTGATGTACAATGCCTCAAGGGTGATGCGACAACACGGTTTTGTACAAGGTATATCAAAGGAGGAAATCCATGGCAATTTCACTTTGGATCTGGAGCACTGCGAGTCTGATAAAGATTCTATCACGGTGGTTCACAAGGGTTCACCATCCTGTAAATTCCACTGGGATAGAAGGGCGCATTACTTGATCAACCAAGGAAGGGCAGCCAACCAAGGTTTTGAAAATGCTCCCAACTATATGGATTGGTACCGCAATTTTTCTCATATTCGTGTAATCCGTGATCTTAAAGCAAAGCCAGCTTCGTACAAGAGTATCCTCAAAGAGAAGCCTGCGGGTTTTGATAGATTGGTACGTATTGTTTTGTTAGTTTAGTTTAATATTATGGGTCAAAATAGAGTAATAACCTTTTGATGGTATGCTATGTTTTAAAAAAGATGAACAGGTTCAAGCGTTTGTCGAAATGGTGCACTGATTGTATAAATTCCGGAGAGCCTGTTTCAATTGAGAAGATAAAAAAGCACCAACAGTTGATTGATAACGTTGACAATGAGGAGTATGCATCTCAGTTCGGGGAAAAATTGCAAAAGAAACCTACAACCAAGGTGAACAAAAGAACTCGGGCTTCATCAAGCACTCAAGTTGATGAAACCCATGATGATGCTGGTCCAAGTCGTAGAGCTGGTAAAGGTCGCAAAATCAAAACAAAAAGGAACAAGTAAACTTTCGATGTTGTAAACTCTCGATGTTTTTCGTAAACTTTATGGATAACTTTGTTTATGTTGGATTATGTCGGATTATGTCGTTTTCAAAGTTTGTGTCGGAATATTAGTTGTTACGTTATGTTTATGGATTAAGAATAGTTATTTTACACATTTTATGCATTTAACAATGACTCGCCAGCGAATCACATGAAGAGACATGAAAGTGTTGAATTTTGGAACACAATCGGAAGATAAGTTTATATATTAACCTACCGATTCTGGGGATGTTCCATTTTTTAGTCAGAATCGGTAGGGTTATATGTTATTAACCTACCGATTCTGGGGATTTTGCAAAATATTTGGTCAGAATCGGAGGCTTGCTAATATACGTTTCTCTCCGATTATCATGTGTAAAGAAAACTTGTCTTCTGTATCCAAACAACACCACAATCGGAAGGTAAATGTGCACCTTCACTTCCGAATAACAGTAATCGGTAGGTTTATTTGTAATGTTCCTTCCGAATATTCTATGTAAAAAAACTTTGTTTTATGGAACCAAACAACACCATAATCGGAAGGTAATTGTGAACATTGACTACCGAATATTGTTAATCGGTAGTTTTATATTTTGTTAATTTCCGATTATTCTACCAAAAAACAACTATGGTTTCTGGAACCAAACAACACCATCACTACACCATTTTAAGGGATTCGCAACCTAGGTTTGCAACGGCACTAGTGCGGTTGCGAAATTTTTGGTTGCTATTTGCAACTGATATTTTTTCGCAACGGATGACTGCCGTTGCGAATATTGCAACCTCACACACAAGGTTGCGAATCGCAACTACGCTGGGTTCAAGCGTGTGAACCACGTGCGTGGTCGGGAACACTAGGACTTATAAACACGCCCCAGTCAAAATTTGGTCAAGTCTTCTTCATTTGTTTTCCACCCGTCAGCCTTATCTGCTTTATCTTTCCTTCCTTTGAGTTTTCCTTCTCATTTCTCTTCTCACAGCCACATTTTTATTTTTCACTCTCTTTCATCTCCTCTCTTTTTTTTTTCGATCTGCAGCTCTTAAGAGTGAAGAACCCTAGTTCTACTGAAATAGAAGAAGACGCTGAAGAACTCTAGAGAAGCTTTTTCTTCTCTTTTTTAACCATCCCATTTTGGCGCATCTCACTCAAAAGATGACGAACTGGGGAGAAGCAGAAAATTAGGGTTTAGGTTATGAATTCAAGTCAAAGAGGAATAATGAAATCGATGAATTGAGAAGGGTGTTGATGAAGTTATAAACTTTATTGGTTAGAGTTTCTTGGGGATTGAAGAAAGATGAAAGCAGTGGAAGTTGAGTTTCGGGTTTCTGTAGATGAAGCGAAACAAATGGACAACAAAAGATATCAGAAAATAATCTGATTCGGGTTTTTATTTGTTTTTTCCTGAGGTAATTGTTAATCTCATTCATTTAATTTTGGATTTAATTGTTCTTTGATTTTTGTTGTTTCTGGAAATAGTTTTTACCAGAAGCTTAAGATTTTGTTGTTCTTTTTTATTTATGTTTTTCTTAAATCTATTTTGTTGGATCTGATTCCAATTTACAACTTTGAGATTTTGTGTTTTATTTCTCTTCCTATACTAGCTGCATAGACGATGTTAGTAGAGCTCTTTCTGGTAAAGATTTTGTTTTATTTGTAATTTAAATGCATGGGTAAATTTTAATTTCAGTTCTATGAATTCTTAGGTTTGAGGTTTTGCTGCTTTAGTGGGTGGAGATTTTGTTGAGGGAGGTTGGCTTCAGGTGTTAGTGGCTTTGCTTTTCGTTGTTTGTGGTGTAATTTGATGGTGATGCTGGGTGGCTGAATGAATTGATAACCAATTAAAATTTTCATCTCCTTTCTCATTTTTAATTTCATCCGCAGCTTTTAATATACCATTCGCTAAATTATTTGTTGCAGGAACAAAGAACTTGGAGTTCCATGATGGAGAAGCAAGGATTCCAGCTGTAGTTCAGTTTATGCTAATGTGGTTCCTTCCGAAGTCCCCGAAGTGGATCTACAGAAAGGTTTTTTCTGTTCTAATTTCCTGTTTTTTATATTCCATTCTCTACAAATGAAGCTTTTAAATCACAATACATTCTAAATTATCAAAGATAACATGTAGCTGCGCACGCAATCAATACTATTTTCATGGAAGCTAATTGTGTCTAGTTAAGAAACGTTTGATTTTACTTTATAGGAAACCTAGTCTCCAAAGATTTATGCGACTCCCTTTCCTAACCTTCAGAAGAAGAGAACTTTGATTAACGATTTCGAGAGGTTTAAGTTCATGCTTGCCAAAATCAAGGTATATTCATGTTGCTTTATGTTGCGTCTTTATGGGTTTTACTTGATAGATTTTTGGTTATGCGATTATATCCGGTTGCTGAGATTTGTGGTTGATTGCAGAGGGGTGGTTTGATTAGACCAGAGCTATCCAAGTTGAAGAAGTCTGCAACTCAAGACAATGATTAGGTTGCTGCATTTTTCCAGGGATTACTTATGCTCTCAGAAATAATGGGATCAAAGCATTGTTACGATTACAGTATTTGGGGATGTTTTGCAGTTATCTAATTCTAATCAAGAGTATCTTTCTGGATTACTAAGGAGTGAGTTATCTCTGTATTCTCTTTGTGATTTCCTTCACTTTTATTGGATTTTGTGCTTAATACAATAGATTGCAGAATTTATGTTGTACTCTTGGTACAAACATATCGTATTTTTAGTGCACTTTTCACTTTCAGTGATGATGATAAAAACCATACCAATATGAGTCGGTCTTTTGCATGGTGTTGCACAGGATGATTGTTAATGGTCGGCATGGTCTCAGACAGCTGGGAATAACTGCTGCAGATTCCAAGTTGAAACCCATTGTAGCAAATTTTGGGAGGGTTTTATGTAGAGAAGAGATCTGCAGGTGAGTAATTACCTGGTACAATCTCTAGAGGCAGTCATGTTTAATTTTCATGGTTGATTACTTTCCTGTGACGTGAATCTTTTGGATTACAAACACTGCCACTTATATAATCTTTGCGTCTACAATTAACCATGGGTTGGCTGCTAAGTTCTAAATTATTCTTAACTTAGCTTCTCGCTCTTGAACCCAGGCATCGAACTCGGCTATAGATTTATCCAAATGTGCATTATAGTTATATGTTTTTACTACAAATTATATAGACAAGTAATCCCTTTTGTAAGTCCTTCAGAAGCTAATTCATTTTGGGGCCAATTCAGGGAAGAATCGATCTGGTGAATCATCTCCAGGAAACTTAGCCAGAAGTTGAACCATTGGACATTTCGGAGCTTCAGTTTTTTGGTGTTGTTGGACTCAATATGCAGATATAGTGCCCACATTATTAGCTGGATGGTTGAGTAATACATGGCTGTTTTAGTTGAATTTAGGTTTTAAAGTGTCTCTTAGTGTCACAAGTGTACGAAGTTAATTAATCCTTATAGATGTCATCAATGAAATAAATTACATTTTTAGTTCTGTAATTACTTATGCTAATATGTTTCACCCTTTATTGATCACTTACTTTTCACCCTTTATTGTGCTTACCGTCTTGATCTTTTTTTCTAGGTACTGGACCCCATGGTTAGTTCTGTGATCATCTTTAAGTTCGATTCCGGAAACTTCTGCATTTGGAAACTAACACAGTTCACATACTAAAATTCAATAAAAAGGTGTAGACGTGTTGTATGTGGCGGCAACATACAAATTCTGGGTTAATAATAGTAAACAACTGTCATACTTGATATCCTTATTGCGTACCAGAACGTTAATTATTTTTGTCTTTATGTAGTTGGTCTTGCGGCGGTGCTATTTTTCCAGCATCATTGTTCTCAGTGGCAGTCACTTCAGCAAATTTCAGATTCGTTCGAGAGTATATAAACAAAGATCTGTCACTACTTTTTCGTTGTTAGCTTGGTTAACATTGAAAAGTCAAGTGTTGAAAGTCTGTGGTAGGTTGGAGTTTGTTCTTTGTGTGAGCTCTGAAATGGATACTGTTCATACCCATAGATGTACTTCGGATAAACAATGTAGTTGGTCAGTTGTTGATGTAGCATATTTTTGTTTTCGGATTCAGTAAAATGTAGCCGTGATTATTTTTTCGTAACTTTGGCAGGAAAGCTGGAGACGTCCTAAGGGTATTGATTCTCGTTGGCAGATCACATGGTTAAGCATCCACAAAATGAGAGATTAAAACACTTGCATAAATGATAAGCATTTGGGAGGTACAAGCGGTGATATCTTGGTTTACTTTATACTTGTGAGTTACTTGGTTGTCTCCTCATCTTTTGAAGGCAAAAATATTTCGTGGATTCACATTGCCTGATGCTCCAAGGTTCGCACAGGTTTTTGGAGGACAGTTGGTTGGACAGGCATGCTTTTACCATTCTATTTTACTTTCACTTGTCATAGTTTGCTATCGCTCTGAAGGTATTTCGATTATTGAGTCTTGGTGGTATACAAATTGTCAAGGATTGTGTTGTAAGTATCTTTGAAGGTTTTAATCCATTTACCTTACTAATTTGGACTGTCTACTGGAGCTATTGATGTTTGATACTTTACATGCTGATAAGTTTTAAAGGCGAGTCTCATTCTTTTGTTATGTATGTTTACAGGAAGAATCTTTCTCCAAGCACTCGTTTTGACATCAGTTGTGGTTTGTTCGTTGACTGGATATACTCTCTGGGCTGCTGAGTAGGGAAGTCTAGGACCCATATTGTTTACCTGTCTCATGGTCCCTATCCTATCTATCTCGGATCAAACAGCCGGTTTTGTTATTTTATTACTTCGCATAAATGAAGCTGCCTTATATTTGCTTATCGTAAAGTCTTTGACAAAACACTCTGATTGGAAGAATTTATGATGCTTTGTTCGCAGGTTAATTGAATGCTGCTCTGTTGTGAGATCAGAATGGTTGGAGAACAAAGCAGCAGACATTAGGTCCCTTAGCAGCTGCAAGATTTGTAAGTTTATGTAGTATCTCCTTGTAGTGATTTAAGTTAGAAGAACTTAGGAATTTGGTAACTTTCTATGAACTGAACTTAGGAACTAAGTAAGTTTCTATGTGTACACTAGTTTGCTGTGATACTTGGTATACATTTGTATCAAATACTCATATTATTTGTTAACTTCGAATGAAGAATCCTTTTATCATAATATAATACAGTTTTGTATGTCAATTGAATGAATGACATAGTTTGTATATATATGGAAATGATGAATATGGGGAACTGGGTAATTGCAGGGGGGAAATGTTGGGGAAATGGATTTTGACCAGGTCAATGAAGACTTGACCTTTTTTTCCTGTTGCAAAAATTTTGCAACATCTCTAATCTGTTGCTAAATTAAAACCAGAACCAATAACATTTTAGTTCCGGGTAGGGGTATTCCTGTAATTAGAAACAGCTTAGCAACGGCAGACCTTGGTTGCGAATAAATGGGGTAGCAACGGCACGGTACGTTGCGAATCTCCGTTGCTGACCAAGAGTCGCAACGGAGCTTATGCCGTTGCGAAAAAATGCAACACCGTGTTTTGAAACGTCAACCTGCCGTTGCGACCCTGGTCAGCAACGTCCAGGCTCCGTTGCTAATCCCTAAAAATGGTGTAGTGCATAATCGGAGGGTAAAGTTTCACCTTGACTTTCGAATAAAATGAATCGATAGGTTTAGTTTTTTTTAATATCCGATTATTCTGTGTGAAAGAACTTATGTTTCCTGGAACCAAATAACACCATAATCGGAAACAAAGTTGACACATAAGATAACCGAAAATTTTAATCGGTAGTTTGCTTAACAAAATACGCTTCCGTTTCTTTATAATCGGAAATTTTTCATATTAATAATCCTCCGATTACATCCATTACATAAAGTTCAAACGACCTTAAACTTACAATTTCGTCAAAAGCACCTAAATCCATACTCCTAATTGACCATAAAAGTATTAAAAAAGATCATAACGTCCAAACACCACAGAAATTGTCCCTCTTGATCTTGTAACATCCTTCATGTTCAAATCGTTTCCCGTAGAGGTCCATATACCGACGATCAGCAAGATTTCTCTGAAATTACGAATGAGTAACAATTTAGTACTAACTTATGTTAATGTGAGTCGGAGTTATAAAGATACTTACTCGTTTTTCATACGTCCACCAAGAAAAAACGTCCCTAACAAATCGTTCTTCATCTTCAAGTTTGTCAATCTCCTTGTCGACCGCATCCTTTCTCATCTTAATGACATTGGACGATCTTCGAATTCGATTACCATCTAACTCCTCAAATACCATTAGAATACGGTTCCATAACTGCTCTTGGGATTCCCGTTTGTGGAGCTTGTGAACACGATCATGAGCAGTTACCACAACCAATAATCGGTAGGTATGTAAGTTAGTATATCTCCCGATTACGGTAGCTTTCAAAATTTTCAAAAAAAAATGATTTTTGAAAAAACTCATTTTGGGGCAACTAATAATCGGTAGGTTTGGTAACCTATTATACTTCCGATTATGGCTGCATCCAAATCACGAACCACATGGTCATGCCTGGCTCTGTGCACTCAAAACCTATGGAATTTGGCAAGGGTTCGATCCGGGGCTACTTATAATCGGTAGGTTGTTAAGTTGGATACACTACCGATTATGGCAGATTTCAAAATTCATCACCTGAAGGATTTTAGAAAAAACTCATTTTGGGGCAACCTATAATCGGTAGGTTGTGGAACCTATTTGGCTTACGATTATGGCTACATCCAAATCACGAACCACATGGTTATGCATGGCTCTGTGCACTCTAAACCTATGGAATTTGGCAAGGGTTCGATGTGGGGCTCCTTATAATCGATAGGTTGTTAAGTTGTTAACCCTACCGATTATGGTATATTTCAAAATTCATCACATGAAGGATTTTAGAAAAAACTCATTTTGGGGCAACCCATAATCGGATGGTTTGGTAATATATTTAACTCCCGATTATGGTTGCATCCAAAACGCAAACCAAGTGGTTAAGGCTGGCTGTGTACACTCAAAACCTATGGAATTTGGCAGAGGTTGGATCTGGGGCTCGTTATAATCGGTGGGTTATATAATTATATACCCTACCGATTATGGTATATTTCAAAATTCATTACGTGAAGGATTTTAGAAAAAACTCATTTTGGGGCAACTTATAATCGGTAGTTTATGTAACCTATTAGGCTTCCGATTGTGACTACATCCACAGCTCAAGCCAAGTGGTTATGGTTGGCTCTGCACTCCTCAAAACCTATGGAATTTTGGCAAGGGTTGAATATGGGGCTCCTTATAATCGGTAGTCTTACAAGTTGGATAACCTACCGATTATAAAAGGGATTATTGGCCGAAGTATCTACACAATAATCGGTAGGTATAATTTCAATTTAACCTACCGATTGAATGTTTACCTACCGATTATGGTGTTGGCTACCGATTATATAAGGGCATATTGGCCATTTCGAAAAATCGAAAATAAGGGGTAGCTTAGATTTACGTTTGGGTGACCTTTTTTGTCTTTTAGTGTCGCCCCTAATTCTTTCGGGGTCGCCCCTAAAAGTGCCAACCTTTTTTTTTTTTTTTTTTGCCTGCTGTTGCGTCTTTTTTCTTAATCCGTTCTTCATGAGTTTCACCAGGAGATCACTTTTTTTTTCTCATTATTTTGCCTTCGTCCTCCGAATCTTCTATTTACATTTATTTGATTTCTTTTCTACTCCTTAAATTCAAATGGCACCCAAGAAAGACCAACCTCCCACCAAAAGCTTTGAGGATTTTCAAAAGGAACTTCAAGAGAAAGTTTTTACTTTATCTGTTCCCGATGGATCTCAGAAGAATATTGAACTGAGTTATAGGTAGATAACCAGCGAATCTTTGACCTCTAATAAGGTTATCGTTTCGCTGGGGAAATTAAGGGCCGGATTACCTATTCCTCCGTACGATTATTACAGCCCTCTCTTCTATGATGTGCTTACGAGGATAGATCCTAAGCGGGGAGTGTTGGAAAATGGGTTCAAATAGAGGATGAAATAAACACAAAGAAATTGTTGTACTCAAAAGCTTTCAAGGCTCATACGATTTCTTTTTAGACAATTATTTCTACCCTCCCAATAAATTGGCGATTACAACAGGTATGTGAAATAATGCCTTCAGGATACAATGAAAGCCATACAACGGAAATTGAATTCAAGGTTTGTACCCCTTGATCCAATCAAGAATACATGTGAAATAATGTTTCTGATGATGCTTGTTTAAGAGAGAAAACAGAAAAGGTTTTTTCGATGTGTTTTCAACGAGTTATGGGAGATGCCATTTATAGGGGTTTTCGCATCTGTTGGGAAAAGACATCTTTTCACCAACAGGTTTCTCTGAAACGATGAGTCTCTTCATCATCAGACATCAATGGCGTCTGTTGGATTTGAATATTCTGGGTATGTTTGTAACGGCCGAAACAGTTACGTACATCAATGGCGTCTGTCGACCACAGCCTGGGGGGCTACGCCCCCCAGGTACCCCCCTTGGATAGCGTAGTTGAAAATATTCCAACAAGGAGTATTTCAACAAATGCCCAAAGGGGTAATCTTTTTTCTTATTTCTCATTTATTCACACGTGTTTATCTTTTACTCCCTCCGTTACTTTTTAATAGGCTGATTTGGTTTTTTGAGAAAAATTAAGGAAATTAAGAAAATTAATCATTGAAAGTGGTCCTCATGACACTTGTCAATAAAAGAAGTGAATTGAAATTGTCCCCATGACACTTGTCAGTAAAAGAAGTAAGTGAATGGTCCACATGACACTTATCATCAAAAGAAATTAAGAGAAAAGTGGTCCCTAAAAACTAAAGTAACATTTGACTTTCCCAATTAGGAAACCAGCCTATTTTTTTGTAACATTTATTTATATAAACCAGCCTATTAAAAAGTAACGGAGGGAGTAATAATTTGCTTCGCTACAACTTCATCCTCTGAAAATTTACTTTGCTACTTCAATATGCTACCCCTCCTGTTGGTCTGGTCAAATATAGCACTTCAGTATGCTACACCATAAAGGGGTTCTTTTTTGGAGATCTCTTCTTGCCAATATTTTTCTTCTTCCCTTTAACTTCAATCCATTCACTTTGAGAAGAATCTGCAACCATCTTCTTTCCCGCACTTGAATTAGACCCCACTGCATTAACACATATTTCCGTTAACTCTTTCCTTGCATCTGCATATTAGTTTCCTACAACACCAGCATTTTGGATATCAGCTACACCCATAGAAACCATTTCATTAGCTTTTAATCGTGTACCATCATCTCCATTAACAGTTGGATCTGATGTCTCTTTCCTTTCCTTTGCATTTGAGGTATCAACAACACCCACCTGAAGTCCTCCATCAACTTGCACCACCTTAGCAATTACAACATTAACCTCCCCTGAATTCCTTTTCCTTTCACCATCCAATGAATCATCTCCAGATGGAGCTGTGATGGTACTGAAGACAATTCCTTCAAAATTTTGGTTGGTCTCCTTACCATTGGTATCCCCTAGTTCCGTAGATGTAGGATATGTCTTCAATCCACTATTTTCTTCATTCGAAGTCCCTACATTGGGTTCTAGCTGGATATTTCTAACCTTCTTATGAGTCCATGTAGTTCTCTTTTTCCTGGAACAAAATTTAGCTACATGCCCAAAAACCATGCACGTATCAGGGAGTTTCCATTGGTATTCCACTGGGATATCAAAAGCAAACTTTCGATCGACCAATAATGGAATGCTTTCTGGGTAAGAAAATTCTGTATCTATTTCTACGCAAATCCTAGCATATGCCAATTTGGATTTCTTGATAGTGCATTTAGAGGTGTAAAACGCAGGCCCGGCACAGCCCGGCACACGAAGTCGCGTGCTTCCCGTGCCATGTGCCGTGCTATGCTATGCCAACGATTTAAACGTGATGTGCCGTGCTGTGTTTTACTAGTCAAAAGCTAGGCACAACACAGCCAACGGGCACAGCACACGAATAAACGTGTCATCTTTGTATTATGCCGTCTTTACACGTGTTATAAACAATTTGAAATCACTTAATGTATACATTAAGTCGGACATTATCACAAGAATTTAATTAGACAACATATCATTTGAAATTATTTCAAGTAAAATTAACAAGTTTATTTAATAAAAAGAAATAGACCATCAAATATAAAATTGGATTATTTTCATGTAAATTAATGTTCTAGTTAAACATAGGTGATGACATTATAACAACGATATTGAAATATATTTTCCAAATATTAAGGTATTATATGTGTTATTATAAATAAGCCAACATAAAATGTTAAAAACTAGCTAGAATAGTGACTCTTTTGTGAAATATACAAAAAATGTGATGTATTATGCATTGTTATATGGTGCATTTGTACATGCTATGACGTGCTCTCTTAACGTGATGTGTTGGGCTGGGCCACGTGCTTATCCGTGCCGCGTGTTGTGCGGTGTTTGCCAATTAGTCAAACCCAGCACGTCCCATTTAACTAACGTGCTCTGCCGTGCTAGGTCACGTGATGGGCTGGGCTGTGCTCAAATTTTAGCGTGATGTGCTGGGCTGTGCTCGTGCTGACACAAGCCGATTTACACCTCTAAGTGCATTCATCAGCCAGCAGGGGTTTGCCAAGAAAACTAGAGATTAGGCTTAGACCATCGTTATCCCACATATGCAGAGGGATTCCAAAAATCTTAACCCAAATGGGTACTCTTTTGATGTCAGTTAAAGTTTTTTCAATCAAATGAGACCAAGGTGGAAATAAATAGTTGCCCTATCATTCCATGCGTATATCATACGTTGGCAGCAGAAACAAACAAACAAACAAACAAACAAACAAACAAACAAAAAAAAAAAAAAAAAACAAAAAAAAAACTGAACTAGTCATAAAAACCCAAGGTGACCAAACTTGTGGTACTAAAACCCCATTCAAATATTGGGATCCATTTAAACTCTATCTTAAACAAAATTGATACAAAAACCCCAAATTTTTAAAAACAAATATAATGCAAACAAATCTAAAGACTTAAAGCCTAGACAAACAAAGCTCCCACATTTTTTTTTTTTTTTTCTGAATCACATTCATTTCATTAACAATAAAAAGGAGTTACATCAAGAGTTTTAGATTTTTGACATTACTGAAAAATAAAAGAAATCAAAATAAGGCATTTTCCATAAGCCCATTTACAACTCTAACAGAATCTTTAGTATTTCACATTTGGCATTTCAACTCTCCCTAGAGATGAAGGTCTTCCTGCATAGAGTTGTCTTTCACCTGGAGCCAAGGTTGCACCTTTCTTTGTAACAAAATCTGCTGAAAAATTAACCTCCCTATAACAATGCTTATATCTGATTTGGGAGATTTTACTCACTGCCTGCTTCCATCTACTTCTGACAAACCATGGCACATGACCATCAGCAAATTGGTTTACCACAATTTGAGTGTCTGAGACAATGATAATTTTTTCTTTGCACCAATGTATTGCCAATTCCATTGCACAAACAATTGTATAAACTAATGATATGTAGTTAGAAGCAATCCTTATACCACCTGTGAGAGTACCAAGCACATGAAAGTAGTGATCTCTTACAACCACTCCAAATCCTGCAGCACCAGGATTTCGTATAGAAGATCCATCACAACAGAACATTGTGAAACCAAAATCTGGAGGGAGCCACTGACATTCCTTAATTTCTTGAAATTTTGAATTCCTAAGACCCAGGTTAAATGTTGCAATAATACACAGATCATAATTCTGATTCCATTTGTTTCTGGTAATTCTCAAACCCCCTTCACAAACTAATTTCATGATTCTGCACATTGAACGGTGAAGAAACCCTCGCTTCCTATTGGCCGAAATAGGCCTTTTTTGAGTTTGGTGAAATGAGAGTTTTGGCAAAGACACTTGGAAACGTATAATCTAAAGACTTAAAGGCCTAGACAAATAAAACTCCCACGTTGAACGGTGAGGAAACCCTCGCTTCCTATTGGCCGAAATAGGCCTTTTTAAGTTTGGTGAAACGAGCGTTTTGGTGAGGACACTTGGCAACGTATGGTTGGTTTAAAAAGAATAGGAAAAAGATTAAAAAAACGAAACCAAATTCAATATTTATGTGAGGACGCTTGGTAACGTATGATTGGTTTAAAAATTATAAACTTAAAAAGGAAAACCTAACTTCCCGTTTTTGGAATTTTATGTAAGTACGAATTCAATTTGGAAATCGAGTAACTACTATATTATGACTCTTTTTTCCAAATTAATACATAAAGGCGAAAAAATCCACATAATTTCGGCAAAAATAAAAAGAAAAAATAAATAAAATATGCACACATTCTCTACCTATTTAATGTATTTGCCGCCACACAAAATCAAAATTGCAACACCACGGGGCGGGGCGAAGCCCCGCGCACACAAAATCAAAAATCCATTGCCACAGGGCAGGGCGAGCCCCACACACACCAAGTTAAAAGGAAAAAAAATTGTACATATTCTCCACCTATTTAATATATTTGCCCCACGGGGCGGGGCGAAGCTCCGCGCACTCCAACTCAAAAATGCATCGCCACGGGGCAGGACAAAGTCAAGCGCACACCAGATCAAAAATACATTGCCACCGGGCAGGGCGAAGCCCTGCGCACACCAAGTTAAAAGGAAAAATAAATAAAATCTGCACACATTCTCTACCTATTTAATATATTTTCCCCGCCACACTAAATCAAAATTGCATCACCAAGGGGTGGGGTGGGGGTGGAGGGCGATGCCCCGCGCACACCAAATTAAGAATGCATTGGCACGGGCGAGGCGAAGCCCTGCGGACACCAAGTTAAAAGAAAAAAATAAATAAAATTTGCACATATTCTCCACCTATTTAATGTATTTGCCTCGCTACACTAAATCAAAATTTCATCACCACAGGGCGGGGCGAAGCCCCGCACACACCAAATGAAAAATGCATTTCCACAGGGTGGCGAAGCCCCGCACACCAAGTTAAAAGAAAACATAAATTAATCTGAACATATTCTCCAGCTATTTAATGTATTTGCCCCGCCACACCAAATCAAGAATACATCGCCACGGGGCGGGGCGAAGCCAAATCAAAAATGCATCGCCGCGTGGCGGGACGAAGCCCAGCGCACACCAAATAAAAAATGCATTGCCACGGGGCGGGACGAAGCCTGCGCGCACTAAATTAAAAGAACAAAATATATCCGGTGCGTAGAACGGGCACAAATCTAGTTGGTTTAAAAAGAATAGGAAAAAGACAAATATAAAAGAAATCAAATTCAATTTGGAATTCATGACTTGATAATATTTAGGTTTAAAAATTACAAACTCAAAAGGAAAATCCAACTTACCGTGTTTTGAATTTTATGGAAGTATAAATTCAGTTTGGAAATCGAGTATCGAGCACATATTTTCTGCGAAAATAAAAGGAAAAAATAAATAAAATCTGCACATATTCTCCACCTATTTAATGTATTTGCCCTACCACACCAAATCAAAAATACATCGCTACTGGGCAGGGTGAAATCCCTCGCACACTAAATCAAAGATACCGCCTCGCGGCGGGACAAAGCTCCGCACACACCAAATCAAAAATGCATCGCCACAAGACGGGGCGAAACCCCACGCACACCAAATTAAAAGAAAAAATTACCCTGTGCGTAGAACGGGCACAAATCTAGTCTCTTATTAAGTTGGAGACCATCCGAATATAATGGTAATGCTGTGATAATCTTGTTTAACTTAGTCCGATGTGTTTGTTAAATTCTTTCAAAAAAAAAAAAAAAAACAACGTGCGAAGCAAGCCCGAATTAATGACTATACATAAAACGAGGAAAGGGTCATCTGACTCATGTCCAACTCAATCGATTATCGACTAGATTTCTTTGCATTAAACTACTATATATGCTGCAATTTCAACGAACAGCCAAGCGGGAGCATTATTTAGATACCCTCAGCGCCAAAGAAAGAGCCGGAGACTGTATTTCCCCCTTGAAAACCACCTAGATGCAACTGGGGACAACTGTACCCACTTATATATTAGTAGATTTTTTATTTGTTTTTCTTTTTTCTAACGAGATAACGAGGTAAGTTTTTGGGCTGTGTTGACAAATTTTGAGGTAGATTCTGCGTTACAATGGTACAATCTGGATCAACAGTTTGCATCACACGAAACTGCAACTTATACATATATATATATATATATATATATATATATATATATATATATATATACAAGATCATGTGGTTCTTTCTTCGGATCTTATCAGCACTAGCTGGTCACCAACTCCAAATATATTATGGAAAAAATATGGTTTGGTCCTTTTCAAGGTGGTCCCATGTCTATTTGGTCCTTTCACAAATCACCTTTTCCATTTGGTCCATAATTATTAAAATATCTAAAGTACCCATTCCTCTCTTATTTTTTCCTCTCACGTGAATGGTTTCTCTCTTGTTTATTTTCTCTACTAATTTCTCTCTCATTCTTACCTTAATATTTAAAAGTTTAAAAATTAAATATCTCTCAAAATATATGTCAAAAATTAATAAATTTTATATATTCTAAAGCCCTCGACGATAGCTTTCCAACGAGTACCATTGTCGCTATGTTTGAGCTTTTAATTTTTTTTTCAATATAATAGTAGTTCATTCCGAGAATGAAAAAAAACAGACTTCATTTGAAGATGAAGATATTGATGTTTTTATATGGACTTCATTCCAGAAATGAAGTCTGTTTTTTTAGGCTTTTTATATGGACTTCATTTCCGGAATGAAGTCTGTTTTTTTCATGTTTTCATATGGACTTCATTCCAGAAATGAAGTCTGTTTGTATATGTTTTATATGGACTTCATTCCAGAAATGAAGTCTGTTTTTTTATGCTTTTTATATGGACTTCATTTCTGGAATGAAGTCTGTTTTTTTCATGTTTTTATATTGACTTCATTCCAGAAATGAAGTCTGTTTGTATGTGTTTTATATGGACTTCATTTCGAATGAAGTCCGCATTTTTTCATGTTTTTATATGGACTTCATTCCAGAAATGAAGTCTGTTTGTATGTGTTTTATATGGACTTCATTTTGGAATGAAGTCTGTTTTTTTCATGTTTTTATATGGACTTCATTCCGAAATGAAGTCTGTTTGTATATGTTTTATATGGACTTCATTTACTGAATGAAGTCTGTTTTTTTTAGGTTTTTATATGGACTTCATTCCGAATATAATAGTTAATCAATGTAGTTCATTTTGTAGAATGAACTCGTATAATAGTTCATTTTATAGCTAAAAATAAAGCAAAAAAATAAAAGCTCAAACATAGCGACAATGGTACTCGTTGGAAAGCTATCGTCGAGGGCTTTCCAATATATAAAATTTATCATTTTTAGACATATGGTTCAAAAGATATTTAAGTTTTAAGTTTTATTTATTTATTTTTATTAAGTGAGAGAAAAAAACAAATGACTGTGACATTACCTTAGGATCAAACCATTATTTTCTAGGACCAAACAATAATATAAGGGTGTTTTTGCCACTACAAGATGATATTTACATCATCCATGACATCACCCTAGGACCAAACTATAATTTTTAGGACCAAATGATAATTTATATTACCAAATAAGACCAAACAGACAATTGACTAGGTCAATTGGACTAGAATCTCTCGAATATATTATTTCTAGGACCATATGGTATTTCCTACATATATTATTCTAATTTTCGAATGATTCTCGTGTAGTGCTATGTTATATTCAATCATCAACATCACTGAATAACAATCCCGTCTCCAGAAACTACATACCCCCGTTTCCAACAATTTCTTCACCGGAAACAAAACTAACAACAATATGAGTATTGTTGCCGATGATATTATTGCGACCAAGCACAAGAAAGCACTCGAATTCATCGAAGAGGTTACAACAGACGCAGACAAAGTTCAGAAACAAGTCCTTTCTGAAATATTGTCTATCAATTCACACGTCGAGTACTTACAGCGATACGGTTTAAATGGTCGTACGGATCGGGAAACCTACAAGAATGTCATTCCTACCTCCACTTACGAAGATCTTAAACCTTATATAGAACGTATAGCTAATGGTGATACTTCACCAATCTTGTGTGGCCGTCGCGTAACAGATTTCCTTGTCAGGTCAGTTCCAGTACTCTTAGTTTTCTCCCATTTTTTTTAATTTTTTTTTTTTTTTGCATCTTACAAATTAAATTGGTTTGTTTTGCGTTTGGATCTTAAACGCTGGTTGACTTCCGTTGAGTCACCAGTTTCGTGTTTGGTTCCTTGATCAATGGCTGGCTCGCGTTCCCTCATAAAACCTACAACCCAAATTTGATTACCACTGGGACACACGTAAAGCTGATCAAATGTTTTGGAACACAAACGCAAATTAGCTTCAAATATTTGTGGCTGTGAATTAGTGTTTCTGTTCTTTTTCCCAATCGAGTTAAGTATTCGTTTCTTTTTCCGAAGTGAAATTTTGGTTTTTGTTTCAGCTCTGGAACTTCAGGTGGGGAAAGGCAGATATTTCCATGTATAAAAGAAGATCTGGAACGTTTATCGTTTATTCCCTGTCTTGTAATGCCGGTGGTGAACCAGCACATAAGAGGTATTGATAAAGGAAAAGCTATGCTTTTTATGTTCTCAAGGGAGATTGCTTATACTCCTGGAGGATTACCAGTCTCTTCAGCATTGTCACGTGCTTACCGGAGTCCACAATTTAAGAATAGACCTTACGATCCAAGATTTTAACCAGAGTACCTATTCTCAGTGCCTTTGTGGACTCTATCAAAGCAAACTAGTTGTCCGAGTTGGATCTGCTTTCATAACCGTGTTAGTCAGGATTATACTTTTCATTCAAAAACATTGGTCTCTACTTTGTAATGACATCCGAACAGGAACTATTAATACCGAGATTATCACAGATGTATCAGTACGCGAAGCGGTCAAGAAAATACTAGTAAAACCCGATCCTGAACTTGCTGATTTTATCGAGACTGAGTGCAAGAGAGATGGGTCATGGAAAGGTATTATATCTAGGTTATGGCCTAATGCTAAGTACATTGACGCTATCATAACAGGGTCTATGTCTCAGTATATACCTTTCATGGAGTTTTACAGCAACGGGCTCCCATTTGTTTCCACTTGGTATGCATGTTCAGAAACCTTTTTTGGTATAAACCTCGACCCTCTCTGCAAACCAAATGAAATTGCTTATACCCTTATCCCTAACATAGCCTATTTTGAGTTCTTGCCAATACTAAAAGAGAATGAACAAAAGAACAACAACCAGCAGGAGCAACATGATGCACATGAACTAGTTGAATTAGCCAACGTTAAGCTCGGACATGAATACGAAGTATTCGTCACCACCTATGCTGGTAATTATGTGCGTTGCTTATATTTCATTTCATTAATTTAACGAATGATTCAAATATTTAATTTCGGAAATATCATCAATTTGTGGCAGGACTTTACCGGTATGGAATTGGAGACGTACTAAGAGTCGTCGGATTCAAAAACACTGCTCCACAATTCCAATTCATATGCCGAAAGAAAATACTTCTGAGCATTGATTGTGAGAAGACGAATGAATTGGAGCTTCACAATGCAGTTCAAAATGCAATCAAGCATCTCATGTTGAACTTCAATGTATCCCTTGTTGATTACACCAGTTATGCCGATACAACAAGTACTAGCAATCCTGGGCACTATGTCATCTACTTGGAGCTTCAACGTCACGACTCTAACGTTAATAGTAATGCAGTTACTATTCCTGGGTCGGTGTTCGAAGAATGCTGCTTAAAAATTGAAGAGTCATTAAGCTTTGTATACAAGATACATCGTACAATAGACAAATCAATTGATCCTCTGGAGATAAAAATAGCCGAGACAGCTACTTTTGATAAATTGATGGATTATGCAGCTAGCCAAGGTACGTCGGTTAGCCATTACAAAACGCCACGGTGCCTGAAAAATGTAGAGCTTCTAAACTCTTGTGTTGTTTCGAATTACTTCAGTCAGGGATTCCCACACTATGCTCCTGGGTTGTGCTAAAAAAAAAATTCTTTCAAGTATTCGATCGTTTTCAATAAAACCTCTTTCTTTTACAAGTTTTTTTTTTATCTTGTTTCTCATTGCTTGCATTGGTATGCATTTTTTGGTTTCCATAATTCCGAAAAATGGTGCCTATGCAAGCATCGAGCACAGTGTAATGGTGAATCCAAGAATAGAGAGGCTTTGAATTGCCAATTTCCCAGTTTCAATGTTTTGAAGAATTATTATCAAAACTTCTTTTCGTACTGAATGTAATGTTTCATCCGTGAATAAAATTTCTGGAAATGTGAAAATGCATTTGTTTGATCGAAAAGACTATAATTTATTAAAGAAATGTGCAAACGCATATGATATGAACATCTATTTCTCTTCTACGTTAAATTAGTGAAATATTCTAAAGTTACCGGTACTTTATGTTCGTTTTACGAAAGAATGAATTGTTTCTTGGATCAACGAAATTGTAGACTCTAGAATCAAAGATAAAATCCCGGGAATGATTTGCAAAGTGGATCTAGAGAAAGCATTTGATAGAGTTAGTTTTTCTTTTCTTGAAGACACCTTGCGCAAAATGGGGTTTAAAGCGAAATGGCTAAGCTGGTTGAGATACTGTTATGATTCGCCAACATTCTCACTGTTATTAAATGGATCTCCTTTCGGTAATTTCTCGGCTTCGCGTGGTCTTCGACAAGGAGACCCACTGTCTCCGTTGCTTTTTGTTCTTGTCATCGAAGGTCTCTCCAAAATAATTGACAAGGCAGCTGGCATAGGGTTACTTAATGGTTTCTCAGTAAAGCAAGGTACTGCCCCTATTTCTCACCTACACTATGCTGATGATTCAGTCTTCTTTATAAACCCATCATGGGATGAGCTAAACAACCTCATGAGCACTCTAAAATGCATTGAAGTTGTAGCAGGACTTCGAGTAAATCATTCAAAGACAAAATTAATCCAAGTGGGTCAGGTTCCAGAATTATCTCTTTGGGCAAATAGGCTTGGATGTGTAACTGAATCACTTCCTTTCTTATACCTTGGTATGCCACTTGGAGCACAATCAAAAGCCATATCTCTTTGGGATCCAATCGTGGAAAAATTCGAATCTAGGCTTGCGTCTTGGAAAAAAGTCTTTCTTACAAGAGCCGGTAGAGTCACATTAGTGAAAGCAGTGTTAATCAATATTGTCATGTATTACTTCTCGTTGTACGTAACTCCCGTTTCAGTAATAAAGACATTAGAGAAGATCATGAGGAACTTCATATGGGACAGTGGTGAAACTAAAAGTTTACATTTGATCAAGTGGGAGGATCTCTGCAAACCCCTCAAAATAAGAGGGTTAGGCATAAAGAACCTTCGAATGATGAATCAGGATCTCATAGCTAAATGGGGTTGGAGATTTGGAGAAGAAACTCATTCTTTGTGGCACAGAATCATTCGAGACAAATATGGAGGGCCGCAATCCATATGGACCCCTCAAATTCCTTCCTATTCTTATGGATGCTCGATATGGAAGCATGTCACAACTCAATTCCAGCAGTAACCTCTCTCTCCAAGATCTCAATTGGCAACGGTTTAACCATCTCATTCGGGCTAGACAATTGGAATTACATTTGCATGTCTACTTAACATGTATCCAACACTCTTCAAAATTGCTGATCCGAAACAAGGCTCTATTCATGAGCACATTTCATTGGATGGTACCAGTTGGTCTTTCCACTTCAAGAGAATTCGAAGGAATGCAAGTAAACCAATTAGATGCCATGCTTGTATCCATAGGTGATTCTCCACCTTGCCTCTTTCAGTCCAACTTTGACTCAAGAGTTTGGACTCCATCAACAACGGGTTCTTTCACTTTGTAAAGTCCACCTATAAATCCTTGGTGGAGAATGCTCAAGATGTTTCGGTTCTAATTTCCCATATAAGGCCATTTGGAATCCACATGTCCCACCAAAAATATGTTTCTTCTATTGGACATCACTCATAATAAGATTGCCACCCAAGACTCTCTTCAAAGATCTAACTTCAATCTTGCAAGCGGATGTCCTCTTTGCCTTGTTGAATGTGAATCAACCGAACACCTACTTCGACATGTCATTTCTCTCAAAGTATGGTCCTTAATCCTCCAAGGTACACGGTGGTGGATTCCTCCTCTAACAATTCTTCAACTAGCTCAAACTTGGTCTTCTAAAGGTATTTTAGGTCCAAATAAAGAAATATGGGACCTAGTATCATCTCGTCAGTGATATGGGCTTTATGGAATGAACGCAATCGGAGAATTTTCGACGAGAAATCTCTTTCTCACTTCCAAGTCAGCGTGGAGGTGAAAGCATCAATTCTAGGTTGGAGTTCCGCAGCTTCAAATAAAACTTTAACTTCGAGGCTTGATTGGTGTGTTTTCTCCTGGGATAACATGTTTCACTAACATAGTAACTTAAGAGTTTGTTTCTCTTTTACTTCCAGCACATATGATGGACTGTATCCCCTGTTTTTGTTCTCTTCTTTTCTTGTTTTTCTCTTTTTGTCTTGCAATCTGTAATTCTTTCTTCTCTCTGCAATAAATACCCCCTTTCTCGATCAAAAAAAAAAAGAATGAATTGTTTCTCAAGTCTAAAATATGAGTAATCACTCGGATTAACAGTTTAAAGCACAAATGGATTGCAGTTGGTAGAAGTAAAAATTAAGAATTGAAGATAATATAATTTTCCTTGTCAATCGGCTGCCAAAAAAGACACAAAAGCAATAAACAAGAACATGAAAGAATCGACGATAATAAAAACTCATCTTCGGTTTATGAAACCAACCGATTGGGGTTTGTGGTTAGAAAAACCTAGCAGTAAATGAGTTGCGATTGGTTTTCCCCAATTTTATCCTGTTAATATTGGTTGTTTTACGGTTGGATACGTAGGGAAAACCCCAACCGTAAAACACGTTGATGTGACTCAATAATGTTGTAGTAATAAGGTTCGTTGAGACTTGTGAAAGCAAAAGATTTTAGAATTATAAAACTTAAAAACAAATAAAACTTAATAAAAAAAGTGATTTCAAGATTTAAAAATAGACCAAGGCTCCGGATTCCACTATTCCTCCTAATTGATTGGTTTATAATGATATTTCAAGAATTATTGTTAAACACTTTTTCTCGTTAATTCACTATTAATCTTTATGGTGTCCAAACATTAAATTGTAATCCCTAGGCATGAATTATCAAAGTATTGATTCTGAGCATAATACATCGAATTGATTCACAACTAATTAAGAAAACCAATTTTTTCTTTATGTTGATCCTAGTGAATTAAATGAAATAAATAATTAAAGAAATTACCAATCAAGCATGAGTGAATAGTTTCCTCCGTTGCCTCAGTCACTGGGTATTTTAGCCGCTCATCATGTCGAAAACCCTCTCAAAGAATTTATTTATGCTCAAAAATGGGTTACAAATGATGAACAAAAAGAGAAATGATCAAAATCGGGTTCGCAACAGTTATAGTGTTGCAAACTCTGTTACAGACTACGATAGATATGAAGTGCGGCTGTTACGACAGCTGCGACCCACGCTCGGTAGTCGTTTTTCACTGTTGAAAACGACCGTCTTTGAGAGTCTGTTCTTCACGTTCTTCACAAATGCAGCAGCAGAACTCGATTCTCTGAAACTTGATTTTCCGGCTCTTGTAGTGTACCAAATCCTCCCAAACTCTCCGTATCCCTTCTATGCTACCCTAACATCGTATTTATACTCGAAAGGGACAAGGATAACTCCTCATTACTCCAGGAAATCTCTCCATTATTCCGCAGCAAATAAATATATATTCGGGATATATTGTTTCCTTTCTTGCCTTCCCATGCGTCTGAAGATACTCCAACATGATTCTACACGCTCCAACACAACTTAGAATGAGTTTATATGTTTGTAGCACACGGAAACTTCCCACAATCCCGTGAATATCCCCTCGTGAACGTGTTACCCTGTTTTCCTTCTCGCGGCAATTCCAGCCCAAATGGATCGAAACCAACTCCTATATCATCCCTGTATAGCCCATATTAGAGTACCCAAACAATTCCAGCCCTTTAGTCTCCTTTAATCGCCTCCAAAATCCAAACCCTAAAACTGCGGTGAGTTTGCATGAGTTCCATAAAACTGAATTTTGAAATGGAGAAAATGAAGTCCCCTATCCTTGCGGGGTGCGAATAGCAGTGCCTCCTTGGGGTGCCCCTTAGCAAATGGGTTACCCCTTATCCAAAGACGAGAGTCCGAATATCAAGTGTCCTCCGGGTGTTCCGCAACTTTTCGAGCCGATTTTTCCAAAAATATTTATTTCAAAAATACCTAAAAATGCATAAAAACACAATATTAGTACAAAAATCGAGTTCCAACAATACCAGCACTGAGGACAATTCAGACACAAAAAATGTGTCTATCACACGTCTAAAAAACTTAAAAAATTAAATCTTTTAACGTACTTTCACCAATTTTGAGTAGTAAAAAGCCTTGAGTGAATGTAAAGATGCAATTTTGAGTAGTTAAAAATTAAATCTTTTAACGTACTTTCACCAATTTTGAGTAGTAAAAAGCCTCGAGTACTCCCCCCCCAGGCCACTTTAGGGTAAAAGAACAATAGAAACCTCAACGGCTCAACCCAAATTTCAAACCCCAAATTCGGTCGAACTTCACGCCATCGGCTTCGTACTAATTTCAAACCACTTACAACCACCACCAACACGATATCGTCGCCACTTTTTCCATCATGCTAAACAGATGAAATCAGTGATTGCGAGATAATGATGCAACTACCAACAAAAACAGCAGCACAGTGGTGTTTTGGGAGTCTGGGATTTACCGGGCTGTGTTGTGGGAGATTTTAACACAATTCGCTATGTCGAGAAGAAGAACAGAGACATTACCGCTAAAGAGGTATGGCTGAATTTTCAAATTTCATTTCAGACTGTGAGCTGTTTGACCTTCCATTGTATGGTGCTCATAACACTTGGTCGATCTTTCAAGAGGATCCAATTTTCTGTAGACTTGATCGTATGTTAGTTAACAGCAAATGGGAGGAGATGTTTCCTAACACCACACAAAGCGCAAGACTTAGACCTACTTCCAACCATTACCCACTGATTCTTAATACTCATGGGATTACTAGTAGTCATTTACCTTATAAGTTTGAGATTATGTGGATGGAAGACAGCTGACTTTACGAATTGATCAATGGGTGGTGGAAGGTTATGAAGCTTCTGGAAATCCTGGTTATATCTTTTGGAAGAAGTTACAAATGCTCAAAGGAGATTTGAACACTTGGAATTAAGCCCAGTTTGACAGTACAAAGAGAGTAATGGATGACATTTTGGTCAATATTCATGATATTGATCAGAAAGATGAAGCTCGTGAAGCGACACTACAGGACAGACTCGATAGAATCAACCTTAAAAGTGAGTTTAAAAAATTGGCTAGACTGGAGGCTTTGAGGCTGATAAGTAAGGCAAAAGACAAGTGGGTGGATGAGGGCAACAACAATACGGGTTATTTTCATAGATGTACAAATCATAGGAGAAGGAAAAATTTCATCATTTGCTTGGTAATCGAGGGGGAAATAGAAGAAGATAGTACCGTGATTAAGGACCACATTGATGATTACTATACCTGGATATACAAAGAAAATATTCAACAAAGACCATTCATGGAGGATGTTCAATTTTCATCAATTTCACTGGCAGACAATGTCAGATTGGAAGCATATATTTGTTGGATATTTTCAACAAACCCTTGAATTGAGTATTTGGAAATCAGGCCGTTTCCTATGAGAAGAAGACCGTTCTCAGAAAAGGACTCATGAATCCAGGAGAAAGCACAGGGTCATTAATGTGCGAGCTATGGAACACACTACTTCCTGAAATCAATATGTGTGGAGGTTCCGGCTTTATCACAAGGGGTACTTGGTTCAAGATACAATTCACCATAGGACCTCGATGAAGCTTTGAATATCTTACACTAAATGGAGGTTCAAACCCAAAAGGTACCTATCATTTATGTATTGGTTTCCACGATGATGCTTTGTCTCAACTTAGCTTGAACTACGTTGGCTTGATCCCACTCTGGCACGTAGGCGATCACTTAGGTGATGCAAATCACTCCAATTTTAAAACCTTTTTCTATTCTTTATTTTGGTTTTTTGAAAATAATGGGAGAATGTTGGATATTTTCAACAAACCCTTGAATTGAAGGCATTTAGGCGGCGTCGGGGTTCGACCTATTGTCAGTTAGAAAACCTGAACAGAAAACTCGTTTCACCAATGGACGCATTGAAGGAAGAGACGCGCTTGTTCACTCTGAAAGATGCTCGTAGAGATGAAGAGTCATCTCCAAAGGGTGATTTCCTCTTTAAATAGGAGACTTGTTCTCATTAAAAACACATCTATCAACTCTCTCTGTTTTCTTTCTTACAAGCATCATCAGAAACAAAACTAGTGTGTTTTTGGTTGGATCAAGGTCGTACAAGCTTTGAATCCAACATCCGTTGTGGGGCTTCAAGTATCCTGACGGAAATATTCAATTGACCTGTTTGTACTCGCCAAATCAATTGGGAAAGGGTCGAATAATTGTCGAAAAGAATCTTTCATAAGAGCCTTGAACCCTAATACAACATTCTTTTCTTCACCCTGTTTTACTGCCAATTTTCCAACAATATTACGGAGGAAGAAATATTGAGAACCATTAAGTAAATGGAGCAAAACAAGGCCCCAGGACCTGACGGTTACCCAATAGAGGTTTTCACTAGATACTGGAATATTTAAGGAGAAGATTTTGTGAAGGTGGTGAAGCATTTCGAGTTAACAGGGTCTTCGGATTGGAGAATCAACAACACCTTAATTACACTAATACCAAAAAAAAAGGAAACAATTGAGGTGGTTAAGGATTTTCGACCTATTAGTTTGATTAACACCTCGTATAAAATCATTGCTAAGACGCTGGCCACGATACTGAAACAAGTTCTTCCTAGACTGATCTCGGATACCCAAAGTGCCTTCATAGCTGGGAGACAGATTACAGATAGCATCTTGCTCGCTAATGAGTGTATGGACACCAGGGTGAAACAGAAAGAAGCTGGATGGGTATTGAAGGTGGATGTGGAGAAAGCGTACGATAAGGTGAATTGGAACTTTCTACTTAAGGTAATGGAGAGGATGGGAATTGGTTTCACTTGGAGGAACTGGATTCGATCTTGCATTTCACATGCACACTTCTTCGTTTTGGTCAATGGCTTACCGGGTGCTAATTTTAGGAGTTCTAGGGGTCTCAGGCAAGGTGACCCCTTGTCTGCTTTTTTATTTACCATGGTTATGGAAGGTTTTTGTCGGATGATCGCTAAAGCTGAAGAAAACTTAATTTTATCTGGTTTTAAGGTAACTCTTGATGGACCCACCGTATCACACTTGCTCTTTGCTGGTGACACTTTACTCATTAGGGCAATTTTAACCTGTTTTGAGTTAGTGTCGGGATTAAGTATAAATCTAACGAAAAGCACAACAATTAGTATTGGATTTACGACACAAGATGAGGTTGTGGAAGATCTTCTCAGTTGTACACTTGAAGACTTACCTTTCAAGTATTTGGGAATGACAGCAGAGGCTCAATATAGGTGCAAGAAGATTTGGGACTCGGTGGTTGAGAGTGTAGAGAAAAGATTAGCAGGCTGGAAAAGAAGGTACCTCTCATATGGGGGGAGATTGGTTCTTATTAAGAGTGTTCTGTGTTCACTCACAGTATACTTGATGTCTGTGATAAGTTCCTTAGTCCCACATCACCTAATCCAAGGTTAAGTGGGGTGTTTAAAGGGCTCATAGGCACCCTTAACTCATAGACCGGTTTTTGGGATAAGTTCTACCCATGGGTTATTATTAGTGGTATCAGAGCCAACCATCATGACCCAATCCCCCTCCACCAAAGGAAGCCCTATAGGCTAGATTAAGGTAGGTGGTAGGTGGGTTAAGCCATTGTATACTATGTATGGGCATAGTGTCTACCCATTGAATACTGGTAGGTGGGTTAAGCCATCGGGTCAGTGTCGACAGAGTGGTGTTATGTATGGGCATATTGTCTAGCCAACGTGGACGTTGGTTTGGAAGCGTTGTGGAATGATAAGGTCCTTAGTCCCCCATCACCTAATCTAAGGTTAAGTGGTGTGTTTAAAGGTCTCATGGGCACCCTTAACTCATAGACCGGTTTTTGGGATAAGTTCTACCCATAGGTTCTTATCAGTCTGCTTTCACAATACTACCTCCTGTAGCAAAGAAGATCGAAAGAGCAACGAGAACTTTTCTTTGCGGAACAAACTATGGGAGGAATAGAACGGCACTGGTGGCGTGGCACAAAGTTTGTCACAATCAACAAGAGGGATGGTTGGGCATAAAAGTTATATCAGTAATGAATGATGCTCTACTGTGCAAGTGGTTGTGGAGATTCTCAACTGAGCCGGAGGCACTATGGAGAAAAATTATGGAGGATAAGTATGGGTGTGACAGTAATGGTTGGGATGCTAATCAAACTAAGCAACCGTATGGCATGGGGTTGTGGAGAGGGATCTGTAATAGAAGTGATAAATTCAAACTTGGAATTCAGCAATAGGTTGGAAACAGGGGAAAAACTCGTTTCTGGGTGGATAGATGGCTAGGCGATTAGGTGCTCAAGGACAAGTTCCCAAATTTATACGAAGTTACTAGAAAGCAAGGTTGTTGTGTAAGCGAATTGGTTACAAGTAACACAGAAGGGGGACCAGTTGGGTGGTGGATTTTTTACCAGGTCAACAAAGACCTACTTTTTTTTTTACTGTTGCATAACATTAGCAACAGCTACAACCTGTTGCTAAATTTGTACCAAAAAATGGAAGTCGGTCTTCTTTGACTTAGTCAAAGAATTTCGCAACTGCTGTGAAATTTCGCAACATCCAAAATCTGTTGCTAAATTTTTTATCGCGACTTTGAGAGTCAATTTCGTTGACCTAGTCAAGAATTCGCAACCATTAGTAAAAATTTTAGCAACTGCCATCAAGTCATGCTAAAATTTGATTCGCAACGGCTGGTAACTCATTGCGAAAATGATTCATGACTTCGAAATTAGCAATAGCTACATGTCCGTTCTTGAAAATTGAAGTCGCCCTTGTAACAATGACTCTTTGCTTTTTGCGAACCGATTCCTGTGCGAGAGGCTGTTGCAAAACTCCATTTTTGGTGTAGTATTGAAGTTGGAAACGGGTTGATTGCTTTTACCTTTCTCCCTTGTAGCTGAAACAGATGTCTTTCTCCGTAGTACCAAATACCC
The DNA here is from genome assembly GCA_023531295.1 of Papaver armeniacum. NCBI lineage: Eukaryota > Viridiplantae > Streptophyta > Magnoliopsida > Ranunculales > Papaveraceae > Papaver > Papaver armeniacum. Next base: position 195,712 of record JAJJWW010002516.1, on the reverse strand, counting down.
TGACCTCTAACTGGACTGTAAATCACATGTCGCTTAAGGCTTAACTGAAGCATGTGTTGTGCCGCTGGTTCATGGAACTCATCAATTATGGTATACAACATTGCCTTAATGTTGATACTAGTTCTGCACACTTGTTGCATCCTTTGCATAGCAGCAATATTTTGACCATCATTAATCTGACAATCCAATTATCAGCTTTGTACTTGTACACGACTGGAAAAATTAATCGTTTATCGTGAAGATCAGGTTCGCCGACCGTAAAGTAAGTATACCACCAATACCGAAAAATAACATTGACGAAAATTGATGTGTTAGTACATTCACCACTAGTTTGACAACTCGATAATAAATCTAATAAATAGTTCTTACCTCCAATATAACCCAAAATGCATTTAAGCTTTCTGTCTTCTTAATTGAGAAATCACCGAGACAGATGTATAGCTCAGCTAAAATTGCAGAACCCAATCATAATTTGGCGTTTTATTTAAATCTTCTAAAGATTCCAGAAAACCAATTAATGGCATTGTGCTAGCATTGGGGAAAAAAACTTGGCCTAACATCCATAATACAAAGATACGTTCAAGCTCAGGATAATCTTCAGCTCTGTGTATCTCCTTGGCATGGTAACGACTCAAAAAAGCCTTCAACCCAGACACTCTTAATCCAAATGAGTGTAACTGTCTGGATTCTGGCTTTCTTTCAGTATCATTTGAGTACAAGGGGAGTAATTGTTTCCATCTTCCTTCTGATATACACTTTAATTGGTTGTATTGTACTATTTCACCCTCACATTTTATTCTAGTCAACATATACAAGTCTAACGGTGTGCACCCTAAAAACAACATGGTCATAAAATTAAAGTTTGTATGTGGAACTAAAATTTTTATTAAACTAAAAAATTGAATCTCTAAAAATTAAAATTTGTTTCTCAACTAAAATTTAAACTATTGAATGGAAAAAATAGAACTTACCACACTCGAAATCCTTGAAAAAGAACGTATTTGAAGTGTTCCACCAACGTTCATAAATAACTCGCACAATTTGAGTCATGTGGTTTTTGCCTTTCATGAAATATAAACGCTGCCAAGGATATCTTCTCAAGGATGCTTGAACAGCTTCGGGGAGTAACCCAAACACTTCAGTTAGCTCAGACCACCCACCTCTTACGTTAGGTAACAGAATTCGCTCGCAATGGTTACATAAATGCGTAGATGTTACACCAGATCCAACTAGTTGCCTAACATTAGCAAACTCGTGCTCTTTATCCTGAACCAATACCATACCACTATCTGCAACAGATTTTCCTTTTTCTTTCATGTTTCTTATCCTTTGTCTATTTTTTTTCCTGGCGAGATTGGGGTATACTCAAACTAATTGGGGTATACCCAATTTTAAGTGGACATGTGACCTTACTAAGGGGAGGCCAAAACGTGGTAAAGTTACTTTAATACCCCTACACTAATCAACCTAAAACTAAACTCTAAACTTAAAAACCAAAAACTGATTAATCTTCCTCTAATCCTTCTTCTCTAAACCCTCTCCTCTTCTCTTTCATTCCAAAAACCTAAAATCTACCAAAATTTTCAATTTTGATTTTCTACAAAAAATGGTTGATTCTAAACGATCCAAAGAACAAGAGTGATTCAACTGGTAACATGAAAAGATCCAAATCGGAGGGAAAAGGTAAGGGAAAGGTTGGAACGAGTAAACCCAAGAATGCAATCCTTGAAGATGCTGAAAAGAAACCTATAAAGTCGAAAAGAAGATTGTAAGTGATTTATAAACTCAAACCCATTATTGTTTTGTTGTATATGATTGTTAAATTAGGTTAGAAATCGAAAATTATGATTTTCGATTTGTTGGCCTAGCAAAGGTCGATAGTTGAACAACACGCCGACCATTGGTATTTTGAAAGCGCCAGCATGGTCTCAGGATGAATAACATGCCGACTTTTCATCAGAGCCATGGCGCCTGTTTGACAATAACCAGGGCCGGCAGGGTATAATAACCAACCATGCCGGGTTGTATTTGGTCGGCGTTGTTTTTCACTTGTACCATGCCGACGTTAGGCATCAGAAACCTTAATTTCCTAATTTATTAGTCGGCATCTTTCATAGATAGTACCATTCCGGCGTTTTATTATAAAAGCATTCCCAACTTCATCTTCAACCTTGCATAAAGAATGGAAGTTTCACCACCAAATATTTGTAGTCTTTGTACACTAAGTGGTCATTTTGCAAGGGATTGTCCCTTTGAAGGAAGCAAATGCACTATTGAAGGTTGTAAGGGATTCTTATTTCTCATGAAAGCCGCAATAGGAGGTGTATATCAACCAGTATGCTTCAAAATGCACTTGTTGTGGGTTTTTCTATTGGATAGATGAGCGTGTAGCTCAGTATGAAGATGAAGTTGCTAAAATCAACCTTCTACCATGCACAGATCCATGTTGCGACGGTAAAGATGAAGCTAATTACCTCTCCTAAGAAATTGTGTACTGGAAAAAAGATACTATATATGTCCCAAATGTGTTAGGGTAAAGTTTTTAACGTTTGTATGCTTTAATTAAGGTTTGTATCCGATGTATTGTCGGCATTGTCTTAAATTATAAACTTATTGGCTCCCACTTAGTCGGCATTATACTATATTAAAAGCTTTCCGACGGTTGTCCTGTCGGCATGGATATTATAATACACCTTACCGGCTTAATAGAAAATAACATTCATGAACAATTTGTGAGGGAGTTCTAAGCGGCATGGTTCTGCTAAATAACAATACTCCACGAAATTAAAGCCGGCAACCTCTCAAAACCAGGACCGTGCCGGCTTAATAGTAAAAACATCCAGAACAATTTTTTAAGGGAGTTCTTAGGCGGCATGGTAAATTTCATAAACATCGCCGTGAATAAAGAGCCGTGACTTGTCAAAAAGCCGGACCTTGCCGGCCATATCGAGCGACTTTTCTGTCTTGTCATGCATTGAGGCCGGCAGTCTGAAGAAATAATACCGTGCCGACCCTGGGATAGCCGGCAGCTTGTCAAAAGCCGGACCTTGCCGGCCATATCAGGCAGCTTTTTCCTGTACTGTCATGCATTGCGGCCGGCAGTCTGAAGAAATAATAGTGGGGCGACCCTGGGATAGCCGGCATGTTTTGGTAATGAATATGATGCCGACCAAATGAGAATACACCCAAAAAAACACATCCATTTCATTCATTCGTAGCACTCCAAAGTACATTACACAAAACACGCATGCGATTACAAAAGTACTCCAAATCTAGTACGAATGTTTTGTCTAGTACTCCATTGTACACTACACAAAAAGCTGCTTTATTCCCTAATCATAATCACTCCTCACTCAAATCTATTGGAGGAGTTCATTCAAACCTATTGAACCTCCTTTAGTCAAATCTATGGGACATTCCCGAGACTCATCTATAACATTCCAAAGGGCCATGTTGTCCTCATAAATTTTCATCCATTCCTTGCTCTTGTTGTTTGTGAACTTCTCCCACAAACTAAACCTACATAGAGGAGGTAATGGACATTCCTTATTGAGTTGTAGACCAATAAAATGATTTTTATCCACCAAAGCCATGACAATTCTTCTATGCTTGAGTTGCTCCACGCAAACCGCATGTTTCGGTGCAAATGCTATAGATAGTCCCTCACTAAAAAAATGTACCACGCAATTCCAAGTATCTGCCAATAGATGGCCACACTCCGGCATTCTCAACCAATGCTCCCATTTGATCAGTGCGTTTCCCTCCGGGCCTTTAACACTAGTTAGCAAACCTTTGAAAGTTGCTTCTTTCTCTCCATGGAACCTTCTAGAATAATTGAGATATGGAACTCCTTGTCGTGTTCTAGTCGAGCGGCCATCTTCTTTCTAATGTATTGGCATTGGGTGATATTCTCTTCAACCGCTCCACTTAGGTGTCCCAATTGTTGCGAGATAACGTGAAACCCACAATTTCCATCTTTCGGAACATCGTCGGTACCAATCACGAAATCTTGAATAATTGGAGGAGTTGAGTACGATACTTTTGCAACACCGGTTGTACTACCTTCTTTGGACGACTTTTTTTCTTCGCCACATCTCCTTGGCTTGCTTGGCTCTCAAGAGGTAGAGTTCCATTTGTATTCAAGTTAGAGACGGTTGGTGTAGTTAAATCCTTCTTTGGCCGACCTCTTTTCTTTCCAACAAATTCCACGCTTGCTTGACTCTCAAGAGGTAGAGTGCCATTTGTATTCAAGTTAGAGACCGTTGGCGTAGTTGAATCCTTCCTTGGACGACCTCTCTTCTTTTTAGCGGGCTCCTCCTTGTATTGCGCCTCGGTATAAACATGTCCGGATGGATCGCACTTTGTACTCAAATGCTCTTTAATGTTTTCCCTTTTGGATTGATCACTATTTCTACTTAAAAACTCATTGATTTGTTCTCCTTCGGATTGATCTTGATCGCAATTTGTACTCAAAAACTCTTTGATTTGTTCTCTTTCTTCCGCCCTCGTCTTTTTGGTAGTTGGTCTACCATTAGGATCTTGTTTCTCCGGTTCTTCAAGTTCTTCCATAAAAGGGTAAACTATCGGCATCAACTTGTGCTTCATAGTTTGTTTGTCCAACCTATTCAACTTGGGGTATTTTTCGAGGATTATTCTCCCAAGTTCCATGTCGCCAAACTCTTCACCGGATCTTCTCTTGGGCCGGTTTGAAAGATAATTGCTTCCAATAGGGATCGATATCATCAAGAGGAATGGGAGTTTTATACCTACCAAGCATATGACGACATGGAAGTCCGATAGCCTTCATTATCCTACACTTACAAGGAGTGCTCAAGTCGTCATACTTTTATACTTTTTAAACAAAGCGAGATGTTTCATCATAAAACGTATTGCCCAATGCGATACGTTGCAATGTATACCAACAAGCATCCAATTATCCTCCTTAAACTCCCTCAACTTCCGGAAGCTACTTTCTTGGAATTGGTTTTTTATCTTGTTGATATCATTATTAGTGTATTCATGGATAGCATGTTGCACCGTCACAATCCCATTTTGACTCGTGAAAAGTAGACCTTTTAGTCTCCCATGCGCTTGCTCTACCATACTTGTGGATTCAAGTTTGAAATGTTTATAGTCATAAGTATAAGCATACACAAACCTCTCTTTGTGTGGACTCAACCATTGTTTCTTGCAATATTCCACTACTTTGGGGTAATTAGTCCCCCAATCATCCTCGAAATCCTTCAAGTTTAACTCATATCTTCCCACACTCATCGACCAAACCACCTTATCCCACGCTTTCATGAATAACCCAAACTTAATCTCACCTTCTTTCCATTCTTCGTCTTCTTTCTCTTTCTCCTTCTCTCGCTCCTCTTTAGTTAGTTTGCTAAGACGTTCATCTTCCTCTTTTCACGTTTAATTCCTTTCTTTGATTTCGGTTTTTGGATATGACTTCTACAATTCTTTCTAAGATTGCATTGTATATGCCAAGTGCAAAGGAAATTTTGTGCATTGGGAAAGACTATCCTCACGGCGTTCATTATTGCTTGCTCATTGTCTGGTGACTATAACCCCAGAGTTTCGTCTTCGTGGTAGAGAAGCTTCAAAGTTTCCAATGCCCAAATATAACTATCATCCTTCTCACGATCCATAAAACACCATGCCACCGTGAACGATTGCTTATCCGAGGTTTGTCCTACAATGTTCAACAAAGGCATGTTGTACCTATTCGTCTTATAAGTACAATCCATGAACAAAACTTGGTAAAAGCAACGCGCCAATTGAATCATATCGGGATGTGCAAGAAAAATACGATCCACCTTCCCCTTCGATGACTCATGGTGTCTCACCGTGTAGTTGTATTTGTGTATTAACCATTGTGATTCTTCCATCACCTTTCTTCCATCCCATTCAATTCTTTTAATAGTTGCCTTGGCCGCATAAATTGTAGACAATGAAGAGAGGTTATGCGGGTCATCCCTCTTGAACTTACTTAGGAGCTTACTTGGTTTAATTCCCCAACTTGTTCTTACTTGTTCGAACTCGTGCGGTTTCAACTTGGCAACTTGACAATGCCCAACAAGAGTGTCCGGATCTTTATGGCTATGCCAACCAACATCAACTCTACTCATTCTCCACACGTTGTCTCGTATCTTTGTTCCTCCCAAAAATAATCTTGAATGGGCATCCACACTTCTTTGACTTCGTCTTGTACACCCTAGTCGTCTTCTTATCATACACATAACCCTTCCTCTTGTGACTTTCCTCCGGCAAACCATAACACTCGTGATACCATTTCAAACCGCGTATCTCTTTGTTGGGTGTTTTTCACTAGAACGCACATCTTCTCTTTGGCTTTCTCAACAATCCAATTGACCGCGTCGTTTTTTCCTTCCATTCCAAATCATTAGCATAATGTTCGGAAGTATCGGGACCCCTAATTTTCCGAGCTTGAGGCCGATCCTCCATAGGTACCAATGCCACAATCTACAAAACATCAAAAGTTTAGTTGATGTGTATTACCACTACTCGGCATGGTCGACATATAAAACAATGCTTAGGCTAGAAAAGACCGGAAGGTAATAGAATATAAACATTGCCGACATGAAAAACGCCTAAGGTATGAAAACATTACAATGCTTGCGCGTACGCATTTTCAAGTAAGGGCTCCTGTGTTTCAAAAATAAAAGCCGGAAGGTTCAAATTTTCTACATTGCTTAAGCGTGGTACTTTTGCTCATGAAAAGTCGACACGTTATTCAAAGTAGAACCAAGCCGGCTTTTATGGCGGCGGATGATCGACAAGCGTCGACCTTTGCATACCTGTACAATGTAACCGAAAAAAAAAACCAAAATCGATACATTGCATGGAAAAATCACAATCTTCACGACGTAGGTTGTCTACCTGATTACTTGCAGCTCCATTCTCTTCTTCTTGGTCATTGGATTCTTCGTTTGGCTCAATACATTCATCACTTCCATACCCATCATGAGTTTGAGGAAAATAAAAGTGAGGGTCATGCATGTAATCCATTCGATCATGGTCTGGTAGATCATCATACAAGTACTCATATGTAGGAGGAAAGTTAGAAGACTCCCCCACTTCAAAATCAGGATTAGAATCACTCATCTCACTCATATCACAAATTTCACAAAAACCCTAACTTTTCCCCCCCAAAATCTCCTCTACTCCTTCATACTAATTCTCTCTCTAAATGATTTCTAAAACTCAACTTATAACTAAATCAACTAACTAATCTAACTAATTTAACTAATCTAATCATTTTAGTTAAATTAGAGTTAATCATTGTGGGGGCATTTTAGCCATTTACAAAAATATAGGTTAAGGGGTGGCTTGGTTTTACTTCATAATGACCTGATTTTGTCTTATTGGGTATACCCCAATTAGTTTGGGTATACCCCAATCTCGCCAGGTTTTTTTTTGGAACTGCTCATTTTTAAAAAAAATCCCTCTGGTTTGCTCTCTAGATAAAGAAGATTTTTTTTTGTGAATGAAAACTGAAGGGAAGAGGGTTATTTATAGGCGGTAGAGCACCGACCGTGGAGGGTCGAGATTAAATCGCTGGCGATTTAAACTAGACCGGGAGGTCTTCAAGAGACCGCTAGCGGTCGAGACTACACCGCTAGGTGGAAATTCGACCGCTTATCTTTTTTCCCATAGTGACGTAGCCAGTTTGACAGGCCAGCTGGCAAGGCAAATGGGTGGGTTTGCCACCACATAGGAACCGGCCTTAGCACTGAAGATCCATAACCATTATAGAGAACTTATGAGTAGAAATACACAGCTGAACCTACTGAATAAACAAAGGAGGAAAACCGAATTTCTTCGACGAAGCTAAATTAACATTCCATCTAACAATGTCATAAGCCTTGTAAAGATCAATCTTTAAATCACATTTTGGATCACCTACTGGTCTAAGATAATTCCTAACTAATCTTTACTTTAATCTAATTGTTTTTCCTAATTTTTGTGGGTGAACATTTAAATCACCAATTTTTTCAATTCTTATCGGTATAAAAGAGTAAAATATTTGATACTGCATTTGCGGTGCCACCAAATTATTTTATAAACATAAAACTTATATGTTGCATTTACCTTCCAAGCACCTAGAAGGTTTGTTGCACGTCACGTGTGATAAAATTTCGTAGGAAAACTAAACCTTTCTTCTTATTACGAACTTCTCACGAAGAGAGGGAGTACAATTCGAATTAGCAGTTGCTTATAAGAAGGTTAGTTGCGATCAAGGGAAGCCTTGGAATTCTTGTCTCGGCGAAACCAGTGTAAAATGCTCCTTGTATTGTATTAGACCTATAAAAAAAAAAAAAAACTCTAGCCTTCATCAACCTTTTACTCAGATTTGGTCCTTTCTAGACCAGATCTGAGCAAGATTATTTTTCCTTTTTAAGTTTTAGTTAAATAAAATTTGTTTTCTAATGTTTTGATGTCTTTTGGCATATTTTTTCGTCATTTGGGACGATTTTTCTTCGCCATATTGGACGATTGTTTTTTCGCTTTGCGGGAAGATTTCTTCAAATCTTCTTGGCCGGATAGTGTCACCAATTTTTGTTAGAAGAAGGTTTGTTGCACGTCACGTGTTATAATTCATTGGAAAAGTAAACCAGTGTAATATATATAGTGTTTTCTCCTTGCGTATGTTTGGACAGCACACTACATTTTATTGACCAAAAAAAAAAAAAAAAAAAGCTCTGCTACTAGTCACATCTTAATTATCATCAGATAATGAGTTCATCACCTATAGTCGTGCCTTTGGTTCGTGAATTGGTTAAAGAAAACATCACTGAAATCCCAAATCGATACATCCGTACTACCTGTCTCGATCATGAAGAAGATCATCACAGTCACAGTGATGATTATGACTCGGCGGCAGCTAAGTACGATATACCTGTTATCGACGTAGAAGGCGGCCTACTCTCTGGTGAATCCGTATCGGCAGATTCTGAATTGGAGAAACTTGATTCTGCTTGCCAGCACTGGGGTTTCTTTCAGGTATGTATGCAGCAACTTTGCTGATAGATCTTGATGTTATTGGATAATTTTACAACAATCTGGTATTGTGCTCTTGATAGGGAGTGATTGATTTGTGAAAAGTATTAGAAAATGGGTTCGATAAATAAGATCAATCATTACGGTCTCGATTAAGGGAATCGAAGAATTTAGGAGAAAACTTTTCTTGATTTCGATATGGCTTGATTCGATAGACGTTGACTTAATTTGATCTTAGTACAGTCTTAAAAAATGTCAACATTGTTCAAAGCGTCATTTGACCGGTTAGTCAAGTGTAGTTTGACTGGGGTAATAGAAGGCTACATTGAACGTTGCAGGTCTGGAGAGACCGGTATTGTAGATCGTTTTTTCTCGTCGTGATTTATTTAGGTTTTGTTTACTTTGTTCGTAGTTGTTTCATGTTTTTGATATACTTGTTTATCCTGAGAATCATAGTTTTTCTTAATGGAAATGAAATACTAATGATGTGATTTATTTAGGTTTTGTTTACGTATTTGTTTCATGTTTCTGATTTACTTGTTTATCCTGGGAATCATAGTTTTTCTTAGTGGAAATGAAATACTAATGATGTGATTATAAGAAAAAACTAAATAAAAAATATGGGTTTAGAATATGTATTAGATTATGACTGGCTTTTGAATTCCAGCATTTCCAGCTTTGTTTCCAGGTACTTGACTAGCAATTGACATGTTGACTTTGATATGACGTCCATTTTCATTTTATTTTTTCATGGTTCATATAAAAGAACTGGAACTAGCAACATATGATATGCATGATTTTATCAAATAAATGTATCGTTATGTCTCTAGGTGGTAAACCATGGAATTAGCTCTCTAGTGATTGACAAATTAAAGTCGGAAATACACAACTTGTTTGAACTTCCATTGGGAGAGAAAAAGAAGATATGGCAGGAACCAGGAGATATGGAGGGATTTGGGCAACAGTTTGTCGTTTCAGATGAACAGAAACTTGATTGGTTAGACATGTTCTACATAACAGCTCTACCAACTAACATGAGAAAGCCTCAATTATTTGCCGGGATACCATTACAATTAAGGTACATATGCACATATAGATTCCTAGGTATACACTTTCCCCTTTTGCATTGGTTCGGGGCTGAGATATATCAGCTGCAAAGGTGTATGCGCATACTCGTGTCATGTTCAAGGAAGGTGATTAAATTCTCTATTAGTCTTAAGTGATCTATTCACTTTATGCAGGGAGGCGTTGGAAGCTTACTCTTGGGATTAAAGAACCTGAACATGATTCTGCTAAGAAAAATGGCTAAAGCTCTAAAGATGGATCCCAATGAGATGGAGGAGTTATTCAGTGATTGTTTGCAAAGAATGAAAATGAATTACTATCCTCCTTGTCCTAAGTCAGAGCAGGTCATAGGTTTATCACCACATTCAGATGCTGGTGCTTTGACGTTTGTCCTTCAGCTCAATGAAACCGAAGGCCTTCAAATTCGTAAAGATGGAAAATGGATTCCTGTAAAACCCATCCCTGGAGCACTTGTAGTCAATATCGGAGACATGATTGAGGTAACACAATTTTGTATGCTTTCTTTACACAATTCCCACCTTTTTATTGCATTAACCTGACAAAGAATCATGCATTAGTCTAACAGTAGTACGTACTGGTTTGGCAGATATTGAGCAATGGTGCCTATCCAAGTATCGAGCACAGAGCAATGGTAAATCCAACAACAGAGAGACTTTCAATTGCCACATTCCATTCAGTCAATCCAGATGCAGAATTTGGGCCTGCACTTAGCTTGATTGACCCTCCACATAAACCAGCATTATTCCGAAGAGAGACGGTGAAGAAATACTATCAAAACTTCTTTTCTCAAAAACTTAATGGGAAGACCACTAGCCTAGACTTCATGAGGATTCAAAACGGAAACCAGTCCAGTTGATTGTTATCAACGTACCCGTTACATTGTTTATCTAATTTATTATCTGTATTGGTTTGGCTAAATTAAGTGTGGGATTTTTAGTTTATAATATGAATAAAATTTCTTGATATGTACATCCACATCTATTTATCCTATTTCAACCCCTAGACGTAGGCGATAGTGGAACATATATTGAGAGGAAAGATTAGTTTTCATTACACAGAAGAAGACTGTACAATAGCATTAAATACAGGTTGTCATAACAGAAGAAATCACACGGACCATACACGTGTGTTAATCCTAGACATGAACTGTAATAACAGAAAATTGTAAAATAACTAGAGGATATGTTACTACCATCCCTCAAACTGTAATGGAGAAACCACTTTCAGTTTGGTCATCAAAAATTCAAATCTTGGGGTTGCAAGACCCTTAGTGAAAATATCTGCTATCTGTTGAAGAGTTGACAAATATGTAACCTGTAAAGATTTTGACTGAACTAATTCTCTGATGAAGTGAAAATCAAGAGCCATATCTTTCATTCGCTATGAAACACCTGGATTTGAAGATAGAGCTATGGAGCTTTTGTTATCACAGAAATAGTTGGTGAAAAATCTTGAAAAATATGTGAATCCTTCAAAAGATGACATAACCAAATAACTTTAGTCAGAGAAGCTAAGGCCCCGTATTCAGCTTCGATTGCTTGATCTTGAAACAGCTTGCTTGCTTTTAGAAGACCAAAATGATTCTGATTATCACCAAAGAAAATACAAGAACTAAAGAGTAGATCTTCTGTCATCTGGATTACCTGCCCAATCTGCATCTGAGAACCCTTGTAATGCAGTGAATCCTTTAGTAAAGAACAAGCCATAGTTTAAAGTGCCCTTGACATATCTTAAAACTCTCTTTAGCACAAACAGGATGAATCAAGTAGGAGATTGCATAAACTCGGCAAATGCAGTTTCATCGCAGCGATTTCGAGTCTTGTCCAGGTGAGATATTGCAGAGATCCAACTATGGACCTATATTCAGTTGGATTGGACAAGACTTCACCATCATGAGCACTTAGTTTCATTGATGCAGGATGAGGAGTAGAGCATGGTTTAACACCAACTAAATTTGTTTTGCCTAATAAGTCAAGAGCATATTTAGTCTGACTTAGAAAAATACCAGATTTGTTTCTTTTTACTTCTAGACCCAAAAAAATAATGCAATTCCCCTAAATCTTTGACTGGAAATTTTGTACTCAGGTAAGAGATAATTTCATCACAATGAGATATATTGTTCCCTGTTATATATGATGATATCATCAACATAAACTAGAATAATGGTGAGTTTAGAGCCAAGTTTCTGAACAAACAAGGAAGAATCTGCCTGAGAAGGATGAAAATCAAAAGAAATTAGAGCATCCATAAATTTTTCATACCAGGCCCTTGGTGCCTGTTTTAATCCATAAATAGACTTATGTAATTTACAAACATAATCAGGATGATCTTTATCCTCAAAACCAGGAGGTTGTTTCATAAAAACCTCTTCTTTTAAGTCTCCATGCAGAAGTGCATTACTAACATCCAATTGCTTAATATCCCAGTCAAAACTAACAACAATAGAAAGAACTAATCTAATGGTTGCAGGTTTCACAACTGGACTAAAAGTATCATTATAATCAAACCCCTCAAGCTAATGAAATCCTTTTTCCACAAGTCTGTCTTTGTGTCCTTCTATAGATCCATCAGGGTTATACTTGATCTTAAAAACCCATTTACATCCTACCATATTTTGACCATAATCTTGAGGTACTAAAGACCAAGTATCAGCATCTTTTAAGGCAGTGTGTTCATTATGCAAAGCAGTTAACCAAACAGGTATCTTAGCAGCTTGAGAAAAACATGTAGGTGTAAAGTTATCAAAATGAGATAGATGAGATGCAGACAAAGCATATTTTGTTGAGAAGAATACCTTTGGTTTCAAAATACCATGCTTAGCTCTTGTTGTCATGTGATGAGCAGAAGTATCAGTAGATGTACTTGTAGATGTATTTTGTAGAGCAAAGACTTGTAGAAATATCAACAAGAAGTGATGTAAGTAGGTTGTAAAGAAGTATTAGCTGATGTAGTAGTATTCAAAAATGAAGTATCCAAAACAGCAGGAGTATCCAAAGTAGCAGGTGTACTTGGAAAATCTAGAACCATAGAAGAATCAACATAACTTGAAGTAGAAAGAGTATTATAAGGAAAACTATCTTCATGAAAAACAACATGTCTGGATACATAAACTCTCCCAGTAGAAGGATCTAAACATCTGTAGCCCTTATGATTTGAACTATAACCAAGAAAAGTTCACTTCACACTTCTTGGTTGAAGTTTATTCTCAGTATAAGGTTTCAACCAAGGAAAGCATAAACATCCAAAAGTTTTGAGAAAGAAATAATCTGGTTCCTTATTGAATAAAGACTGAAAAGGAGTTGAAAAAGATAAAGATCTAGTTGGTAATCTGTTTATAATGAAGTTTGCAGTAGACAAAGCATCAAACCAGAACTCAAAAGGTAAAGATGCTTGATATAAAAAAGTTCTGGTAATCTCTATAAGATGCTTATGTTTAGACTCTGCCACACCATTCTGTTCAGGTGTGTGTGGGCAGGTTATTTCATTAAGAATACCACTATTTAGTAAGATTTTTGTTAGAGCATTGTTAACAAACTCTCCTCCTCCATCAGTCCTAATGGTCTTAATTAGACAATTCAACAAGTTCTGACTATAAGCCTTGAAATTAGTGAATACAGTCTTGAAATCTGACTTGAGAGACAAAGGATAAACCCAGCAAAATTTCCTATAATCATCAATGATATTAACATAATATCTGAATCCATTTGTAGAAACTACAGGAGCTGGACCCCAAACATCCATGTGTAACAATTGTAATGGTGCAGTAGTAGAAGACATGGACATATAGAAGGGTTGTTTATGACTTCTACACACTTGACATTCAGTACAAGAGAGTGGTTTATCAGAAAAGTTTAAAATCCTAGCTAGCCCACTAAGAGATTGAAAAGATGGATGTGCTAATCTTCTATGCCATGTTGTTGAAGAAGCTTTATTGCAGACAAAAAAGCGGATTTGACAAATGAAGGCATGAATTTCCATGTAGAGGAGCATTAATATTTCCATGTAGAGGATAAAGCCCATTTTTACTGAGCCCTTGAAAAAGAACCATCCCTGAGTTCAAATCCTTAATAGTAAAATCATTTGAAGTAAATGTCAGAGAGCAGTTGTTATCTCTAGTAAATTTATGAACTGAAATCAAGTTTTGTGAAGCTATAGGAACATGTAGAATATATTTAAGTGTAAAATCTTGATTTGGGACTGAAACAATAGAAGAACCAGTTTTGTTAATTCTCATACCTTCACCATTTGTCGTAGTAATAGTTTCATTGCTTCCAGAAACAAAATTCCCTTTCTTGACATTCATCAATTTAGTCCTTAACTGTATAGCATGAGTCGAAGAAATACGAGCAAAGCGATCAGAGATACCTTTCCATAGCTCAAAAGAGGAAGTTGCAGAAGCAAAGTATGAGATAACACTATCGGAAATAGTTGAGTTGATCCACATCATGATGGTGGAATCTTCATCCATCCAATCAGTATATAATGGATTTTCAATTCCATTGTTAGCATTAGCACGAGTTGTATATTGAAAAGGACACTCATATGAACCATCTAGATATTTCAAGATCTTAAATTTACGAATAACATGAAGCATCAAGGCTTTCCAGATGTAAAAGTTATCATCTTTCAGTTTCAATTGAACAATACTAGTAAGTTGATTGATTGGTATTTTAGAAATTGAGTGAGAAGTAGGATTTTCCATTTGATTTATATCTAAATATTGTAAAGATGAAGAAGAAAATTTGTAGGAATTATCAAGAAAATTTGTAGGAATTATCAAGAAACTGAGAAATATGGAGATTGAGAATAGAATTTTCAGAGAAGCACAAGATATGCAAAATTGATGATAATGAAGATGAAGATTGTAGAAGGTGATTGAAAAGATAGAATCAGAGTATCAAGATAGTTGCAGAAGCGAGATCTAGATCGAGTTTCCGTCTGATACCATAGTGGAACAGATATTGAGAGGAAAGATTAGTTTTCATTACACTGCAGAAGACTGCATAATAGCATTAAATACGAGTTGTCATAACAAGAAATCACACGGACCATACACGTGTGTTAATCCTAGACATGAACTGTAATAACAGAAAATGGTAAAAATAACTAGAGGATATGTTACTAGGCGAGACTAGGTAGCTAATCGATTCTTAGAGCAACTGCAGTGGTGCGACCATAACCAAAGAGCAAAGAGCAAAAAAAAAACTAAAATTTGGGTTTAGTCCGTGTTGTAACGCAGTGGAGGGAGACTAAAATTTGGTCAGGCGCAACTTTGAGTTACGCCCCAACCAGGCGCAATTCCAAATCTCGTCCCATTTCTTTTTTTTTCTTTTTTTTTTATATTATTGTTGGGGCGCAACTCAAAGTTGCGCCCAATTTTTTTTTTTTTTTTTTATTATTGGAGTTGCGCCCCATTTTTTTTTTTTTTTTTTTAATTGTTGGAGCGCAACTTTGAGTTACGCCCCATCAGGCGCAACTTCAATTTACGCCCGACTAAAGACCAGACTAAAGACTAAATATGGTCTGGATTTTGGTTATAGTCCGGTCTTTGGTCTTTACTCCGTCTCCACTGCGTCTGTTTTTTACCAAAAAATTTGGTAATACTCCACGACTGTGGATGCTCTTAAGAGCTTGCCATCTAAATGCATTATTTTTCGTCTCGTGCCACAAATAATAATTTCAAACTCAGGTCAGTCGTGTGATCAAATATCCAAAAGGTCATTGATTATTTTTTTCGGTTGATTGGTTCGCTGTACATTAACGGTAATACGGTAGAAGATATCATAAATAAATCAACCAACTTCAAGGGGACACAAACTCGTGGCTCATTGTCCCAATACATGATCCCAGAATCCTCCCTTGCATCAAGATCTTAATTTTTTTTAATGTCGGCCAACAATATCCCCACTTTGAATGGCAAGCCGGCATTGTATTCAACCGAAAAAACAATGCCGATATTTGTTGGAAATTTTTTGGTTTTAATCAGTCCACTGCCGGCACAGTCAGTTAATTCTCGAGCATGCCGGTACTTCTAACGACATAGTATGTTGCTTAAATTCCTTTACCGGCACATGATGTAAAGTATCCAGAAAATTGAATTTTTTTCACTTGACTACCGTCATTGATATATTTCTATCGAGCATGCCGGCATTAAATTACGGCATTGAAAGTTACCAAGAATGCCGACACCATTTTTCGGCATGGTCTTCATCAATTCCGGCATAGTCTTCATCACTTCCGGCGATGTAAAAAAATTTTTATTTTCGGCATGGTCCTTATCACTACTGGCATGTCTTCATCACTTCCGGAATGGTCCTCATCACTTCGGCATGGTCTTCATAACTACCGACATGATCTTCATCAATACCGGCATGGTCTTCATCGTTTCCGAATGATAAAAAAAAATCGTTTTCAAAGTGAGGAGCCGGCAGAGAAGGAGAAGAGAATTTGAAAGGGTGTGGGGAAAATTTAGAACTTGAAAGAGAGTGGGGAAAATTTAGAATTTGAAAGGGAGTGGGGAAAATTCTAATTTGAAATGGAGTGGGGAAATGGGGGATATGATTTTGTTTTTGATTTTAAGCTTTTAGATTTTTATTTTGGGGGAAGAGTATTTTAGTATTTTCGCCCCCCAAAAACACCCCTTAGCATACACTATCGGTTGGGGGAAGTAATTTATATCCCCCAATTAGTTTAAGTATCCCCCAATCGTGTGTTCTTTAAAATCGATTTGTGAGGAGATTCCGAATGTGTTGTAAGAGGTACTTGTTCAAGACAGGTTTTACCGACACATAACCTCAATAAGGTGTATTATTTATGTATCAATTTCTACGATGATTTTTTGTTTCAACTTAGCTTAGAATACATTGGTTTGATCCCACTCGGGTACATAGGCAGTCACTGAATGATGTAGTCATTTTTATTTTGAAACTTTTTTACTTCATTTTTTGATTTTTGAAATTAGGGGGAAAATGATAACCATGTTCCATTATGTTCACATCTCTTCCCATAAGCCACTATTAATGCCCCTTGGAGGTGTCTGTTAGAGATGAAGAGCTATCTCCAATAAATGTGAATCCTCCTACAAGTAGTGAAGATATTCTTCCATTCAATCAAAAATTTTGTTTTACTCGATCCAAGCATCACTAGAAATTTTCTTATTGTGTGTTTGGTTGAATCAATTAGGGACACAAATCATGGATCCAATTACCTTTTTATATGGCTTAAGTGTATCCTGGCGATATTATTTCACATATCCTTTGTAATTATGCCAATTTGATTGTAAAGGTCGAAATAATTGTATAAAAGAAATCGTTTGGATCTAGCCTTAAAGTCGGAAGTACAACATCTTTTATTGTGTTTTCATCCTCTATTTCTAAAGCAATTTTTACAATATATCATAATTATCGTGTTCGGAACTGGGTCTAACAAGGTACAGTAGAATCTTTATATATTGATACTCCATATATTAAACCGGAAAAAAAATCCGACCATTTAAAATAGTTGTCTTCTTCAAAAAGAGATACTTCTGAAATTGAGAAGTAATTTGCTATAACCATTATTTGAGACAAACCCGGATGCCCTGAATCTCTTGGATTGAAGGTGAAATCGCAGCGCCGCCAAATTGAATCATTGATGTTCTTGAATAATCCAAAATAACAAACCACATACCAACCAAAATTCCTAGAAATAGTCACCTTCGCGAAAATTGGATACTATTGCAGTTCATCGCTCTTTCTATTTGCTTGTATTTGGATAAGTTACTAGGACTTGGGTCTTATCTTTCC
Organism: Papaver armeniacum; assembly: GCA_023531295.1. Classification (NCBI taxonomy): domain Eukaryota; kingdom Viridiplantae; phylum Streptophyta; class Magnoliopsida; order Ranunculales; family Papaveraceae; genus Papaver; species Papaver armeniacum. Next base: position 177,815 of record JAJJWW010002516.1, on the reverse strand, counting down.
TTAAATGCTCTTTGATGTCACTTCTACCGAAGAAAAAGCAAATTTGGGGATTTTGGTTTCATTTATTCGATACAGGGGTTAAACTGAACAGAAAGGCAAAAATGAGATGTGGAAATCAAAGTATGGAGTCGAGGAGGCAGATACATGATATCATGTTTTTAAGTCTGGATTTGAAGAAGAAGAAGATAACTTTTGTTTTGGCTATCTGAGTGTTTGGATGAAAATGCAGGATGGGTGTTTGATAAAATGAGTGAACAAAGACTTCGCTTAGTGCTTGCTGGGGTTTGTAGATTATGCTTATGAAGTGTTTTTATATCGATGCCAGAATGGAATTCTGCTTCTTGGAATGCTCTATGATTGTGCAAGGTATGTTTAAATCATGAAATTTTTTTCAATTGCTTGAAAGGATGCAGTTAGAGAAACTTGAGTTGGATAAATTTGTTATTGTAGCTAGTATGTTATCAGCTTGTACAGGATTTGGATCTTTATAGCAAGGAGAGTAGATATAGGAACATGTAAAGAAGAGTTGATTTGAAGTGGATAATATGCAGTAATTAAAGAGTGGATGGTGGTGGCTTTCTATTCTTAATAGTGGAAATTACAGGGGTACATGGCAGGCCGCAGGCTTCCTGGCATTCTGTACACCCCTATTTGGATTTTAATTTTCTTCTTTTACGATGTTCTTGATTATCTTGTAAACATCCATGTAACCTCTATTTTTCCATGAATTAAAATGTTGCATGATATCAGGCAAAAAAAGAAAGAAAAAGATACTCCATATATTAATAACCTCTACATATTAATAAAAATTTATAGTCCCAACTTGAGCCAGTGAGAAATAGTAATAACCTCTCCATATTAATATTAATGATTTTTTCAAGTTCCGCCTTAAAGAATTTACCTCCAAATAGTAATAATCAATATTATATTAAAATATATATATATTTAGTTACATTAAATTTATGATTAAACGAAATACTTATCTATAGTTGTTTGAGAAAAATACGTAATTTTTTGGATTACTAATGCATCTTTTAATTTGCGGATGCGTAATATCTCATCAACATAGACACCTTCTAAGAGTCGTTGGGTTCAAAAACACTGCTCCACAGTTCCAATTCATATGCCGAAAGAAAATACTTCTGGGCATTGATAGTGAGAAGACAACCGAATTGGAGCTTGACAATGCGGTTCAAAATGCAATAAAACATCTCAAGTCGAAGTTCGAAATATCCTTAGTTGATTACACCAGTTATGCAGATACAACAAGCACTAGCAATCATGGCCACTACGTCATCTACTGGGAGCTTCGACATCACCACCATAACGTTATAATTCCTAGGTCCTTGTTTGAAGAATGCTGCTTCAAAATTGAAGAATCATTAAGCTCCGAGTACAAACTGCATCGTGCATTAGATAAATCAATTGATCCTCTAGAGATAAAGATAGTGGAGACAGGAACTTTCGATAAATTGATGGATTATGCAGTAATCCAAGGTTCATCAGCTAGCCAGTACAAAACACCCCGGGGCATGAAAAATGTTGAGCTTCTAAACTCTTGTGTTGTTTCGAATTACTTCAGTCAGCAATTCCCACACTATGTTCCTGGCTTGTGATAAAAAAAATGTCCCAAGAAAACTGTTCTTTTTTCCAAGTATTTTTTTCAATGAAACCAGTTTAGGTTTCCAAGTTTTTAAATAAAAAACTTCTTTTTTCCTACTAAGTTATTTAATAAAACCTTTTTCTTTTCAAGTTTTTGATCTTGTTCCGCATTGCTTGCTTTGGTATGTAATTTCTGGTCCCTCATTTTGAGCAATGGTGCCTATCCAAGTATCGAGCAAAGAGTAATGGTGAATTCGGCACCTGCGCGCAGGCAGCGCTCACTTAGCTTGATGGATGCTCCACATAAACCAGCATCATTCCGAAGAGAGACTTTGAAGACATACTATTTAAACTTCTTTGATTATTTCGTATGGTATTGGTACTGGTTGTAATGTTAATCTCAACGCGTAATAAATTCCAATTTCCATTTCTTCCTGGTGTGTGCAATGTGTTTCATGTTTTGAAACTAAAATAAAATGAACAGAACCATATACTGCTATGTACGACGATTAATATTGATCATGCATGATGCTTCTTTGGTGGTGATTATATTAACAGGGCAAGTGTAGAGAAGTAAAGGGAAGATAATACGGAAGTAGGTTAACCGTTTGTGTATCTGATTACCATAAAAAAAAGTCTACCTAAGAGCTTCTCCAATGGAACGTATGTGAAGATAAATGTTTAAATCCACATAGGATAGACATTCATTTTTCTTCCAACCCTTTCATGTGAAGCTGACATGGCTTAGTTTTTGTTAGACATTGTCAAGGTGAATGTCTAAAACTTGACATTCACCTTGACAATGTCAAGCTATCCTAGTAAGCTTTTGCTTCATTAAAATTAATTCCAATATACAAAATAACCATTTTTAGTTCCAATTAAATATTTAAATTACTAAAAATAAAATTTACATTTAATGAAAAAAGGATCACAAGCAACACCATTCGAGATGAATTCTTTTTTTTACCTAAACTTAAGGAAAAATTGGAATGAAAATGTCTAAATATATTGCCACCTAGGAATTACACACAACAACCATTGGAGAAGCTCTAATCTTATGGTTGAGATTTATTTCGATCTTTCTTCTTTTTCCTGGATGACGTGGTTAAAACTGTATGTATCTCTTTCTTCCAAATCGGTTTGACACGCAAGATCCGCTATTATTCACCTGGTATTGCGCTGGTCATATAGCAATTCCCGTACTCATTATAAGGTTAGTTGCGCCTACCCGTTCAAACGAATGCTTGAACCATAACTTGAATTAGCACATTTGGCGACAGTTTCCAACTTGAATGTTAAAGTTGAACAATGGTTCTAGACATACAACACAAAAAACAACCCTAAAATAATATACCCCAATGGAGGGTGATGATGAACCGATTGGGAAAAGGGTCCCTTGATGAATACCATGGGACCCAACAAACAAGAAAACATGTGAGTGATTGTTTTAGAGTTATTTTTTTTTGTTGTCCATAAAGAAATTTGAAAGTTGAATGATCACGAAGCTTGGATAAATCTCTTATTTCAAGTTGTGGTTCGAGCACTTGAACATGAACTCTAATCAAGTCTGACACGCCTAATTGTTAATTAGGAACAATGCTACACTAACCGCCATTTGGAACGCGAAATATCTCGTGAGAGGATCTAGCGGCTGAGAATGGGAATGATTAGGAGGGTAAAGGCTGCAGTGGGGACCACCACTGTCTCACTCGGTGATCCTCCAGGGATTCTCTCATGGTGTACAAATGGTTAATTAGGTGCAACGAAATGTACTTTTACACCTAGGGACAAAAGGATATTGTATTTGTTAAAAAATACGTATATGTATGAGGTTTGTGTCCATGATAGCCAGGGCTATCAGACGGACATCGTTTAATGGGGACCCTGATCCGAAGGTCGGGAAGCTCCGGATGGAGTTTTCCATTGGACGGCCGTAAAAACCCAATCCAAAGTTTACCATAAACAAGACTCTTGCCTATATTGTATCGAAGCGAAGAGAAGACTTGCTCCATTGATAATATAGGTACATGCTATGTTGTAAAAGGCGTTGGGCAAGGCGAGGCGCCCCAGGCGAGCGCCCGAAAATTACAAAAAAACAATGACAAGCATAATTTGGCGCCTAGGCGCCTTTTTTGCCTAGGCGCTGGTCCAGCGCTTAGAGCGCCTTTGGTGCTTAAGCGCCAAAGGCGCTCGCCTTTCACAACATAGGGTATATGGGAACCAAGATTCTGAACAAGAGACGATTACAACTAGATGGGACTATGGGAGGATGACATAACAAGATGATCGAATTAATTAAGCTGTATACAGAATTAATTAAGCGGAATAATGGGATTTCTTCTCCAACAGGTAATATTCTTCTTTGTCGAATGGGTTGAGCTTAAATTCTTATTTGAATTGAAATTTTGGTTTACACAGAAATTAGGGTTCTTACATGTCAAATTTGGGGCTTTGTTTATAATGTTTTAGATTCATGAATATTGCTTGAATGGGTTTACGGTAATTCCATTGAATTTGTTGGTTTAGAGTTGAACTTGATCTCTTTCTTTCTCATCGTATGTTGTGATCAATGCCCCGGTTGATTGATATCTAACCTTACACTTTTCTCGAGAACTCTAGACCTAGGAATTTTTCTTCTTTTTGCTCAATATTGTATCTAATAAACTCAAGCAGTTTTTGGATTAATGTGAAGGTATGATACATTTGATCCATAAATTCTTACCTATAACGGCTTATTGCAGTTACCGGGATGTAGGTGGTGATGAGTAACGCAGCTGGATGTCATGGCACCATTAACATGGATATGATATGATCTTTATGAGGATGGAAAGACATGTTTTAATAGGATGGACCGAATAAGATATGGTATGATATAATTGTTGCCATCTAGGGTGTCAATAGTCAATCGTTTGAGCTGCCATGGGTCATGAGAAGTAATATTAGTAGTCTGTAGGAAAAGATGTGCTAAGCCCTTATCACCTTATTTTGTAAAATGTTTTCTACTCCATGAATGCTATTAAAGCTTGAAACTTTTAACGGTGTGTTGAACCTTGGTTCTTCAAATTGCAGAAAAGTGTGAATATCAAAAAAAAATCAGCTCAAAATAGGTCCGTCCACATTACTAACGGTAATAGAGACAACATAGAAGGCATAGCTCACATGTATATATACAACTAGATTAGATTCAAAGGGAAAATTAATTTAATTTTAGGGCTGTAAATTGTTTGGTTCTTCAGTGTGAAGTGGTTCTGGACAAGTTTGGATTAACAAGGTAGTTAGAAATATTTAATGCTTCTTAAGGGTTTTTGATTTAGTAAGTGTACTGTTGGAATATCAAGACATGTTAATTATTTTGGTTGAAAAGGATATCCAAGGGTTTAACATGATAAGTTGTCCGAACCTCTTGGCCAACAATTGGGTTTCTTTCTATCCTCTTTGCTTTTGCTCCAGATTTTGATAATAAGGTCGGGCTTTAATTTGAGGATTTTAAATCGGAATTTTTATTATGAATTTTGAATATTTATAAGTATGATTGGGTTTTGTTTTATGTTACTGATGGTACAACTCAAGGGATATGGGTTACTAAACATTGACTATCCACCACATCACTTGAGAATGACTATAATTTTTTTCCCTCCTGTTTCATGAAAATTACAAGATGGAAGCTATGCCAGTGATTTGTTTCATAAAAATTACAATCGCTATTAACTAAACCTGGGTTTGTGTTAATATGCCTAATCTTTGCTACTAGAAAGTGTCGGTGATTAGGTATATCAACACTAACCCACTTTAAGTTAGCAAATAGTAAGAATGCTCACTTTGTGCTCCTATTTGTTTTGTTGGCTTGGATGGTCGGGTCTTGGATCACATATCGTTGAGATTATCTTACGAGAAGATGAGAACATGGAAATTGATGATGCCCTATTTCATAATGATGTTGTAATCCAACGTATTCAATGTAAATCATCAAGCCTTTTAAGTAATGATGCTCTTAGACACAGATTGAAGTATAAGGTAAGCGTTTTTCTTATGTAAAAAGCCTAAAATATTTCCCATTAGGGTCTTTGTTCGCATATGTCATTTTCCCATATGCATCTAAATCCTTTACGGTGATAATTTTTCTCGAATGCTTAGGTTAACAAAATCCAAGTTCAGTATGCTAAAACTGCAAAATAATTCGACCTTTCATGCGTCAAAGATTCACTCTGGGATCATACTCAAGAATTCGTTAAAGTTCTCGAAATGGTAATTCCATAACACATATATGTATTACTCCATGATATACTCACTTCTGTGCATCAAGTATGGCAAGGAAAACATGCTAATTATTAGAATATTTCAATGCTTGGGGATTGACTATTAAGATACATCTGATATGGTAGATATTTGTTGTTTTATAAGGCCCAAGTGGCATAGGTTTCCTCCTTTAAATCAGTGCATATACCAATCCATGCTCAACCTATACCAGTAAGCTACACAAGGTCGGTTATTCGTCTTTAGACGCACTGGCCTGCTTGCCAACCCTTTAGGTTTCGGTGTCCCAAGTGTGTTCCACATAAACTCATTTTGGATCTGTGTCAATTTTTCGATTTTTGTTTTTTGCAATTAGTTCGATAATGGCCAGATTAAGGTAATTGATGTTGACTTTGCAGAATGCACAATACATATTATGTATAAGATAAACAACCTACATCCAACAGGAGAAAATAATAATCCAAAATCTGGTATGTTTTCTTAGCTCTCCTTGATGTTTAAAGCTTCTGGAAATATGTTGAGTGTGCGCACTTGAAATTTTTGAGTGATAATGTGTTATAGTACTTTTGTTTATACTACATCATTATGTCCTTCGGGGCTATGTAAATGCTGGGATATGCTGGTTTTAGATAGCCATATGGATGCAGCTAATTTATAGCAGCCCTTGCATAGATTTGTGTTTTGATTATGGTGGTGATGTTGTGTTCGGAACGTTGTCGTGTAAAGGTGTGTTTGTGTAATTTTTTCATTGATCTATATAAAAAAACTGTGTATGGGTTCTGGGCGTCAATAAATCACTTGGTTTTGGCCTCTCAGGCTGATATTCACTTATTCTCTAGCCTATGTTTTGCAGTTTCACTAACTTTCGCACTTATATTTACAATGTTTATATATGCTGCCGTGCAGTAAGATATGATAAAAAATTTACTGGAAGAGCAGTGTTGCCCTTGACAATGTTAATTTTGGGGAAGAAGGTGATAAAAAGACAAAAAAACTTGAACCTCTGTTTGCTACAATAGCAATGATAGTAATCACATTGTTTGTGTTTCTCCGGTCTTCATGTTCTCTCCGAAGTCTTCATCGGGTAACTCCATAAGTTCTTATGCGGATTTCGATTCCTATTCTGCATCGTTTAAACTAACGTTTCATGTTTAGGTTGCGGACAACCATATTCCCCGGGGATACGAAAAGAGGTGGGAGTGGTTTTGCGGCAGCAGTGGCATCTGGTGGCAGTGGTTATGATTTTGGTGTCGATCCAAACTTAGATCCTGAGCTTGCTCTTGCTTCTAGATTTTGCATGGAATGGAGAGAGAACAAGACAAGAAGCTGCTAAAAAGACAACTCAAGAATTTGCTAAAAAATGAGGGGAATCGTCAAATTTAATCAAACGGTTAGTCTTTTGTTCTAATATCAAGATCTGCATTTTTTTCCCCGCAACATGTACTATGTTAGTTATGCATGCAGGAAGTAAATGCCTTTGTATACATGCATTTGGTCTTATGTAACACATAACAAAAATTAAATGACTATATTTATATACTTGATTAAATGTGTTGAGTGTTGAGTATATTTGGTTTATAGCGCAATTTTTTTCTATGAAAGGTGGTTTTATGTAGGAGCCAGGAAGGATATGGGTAAGAACTACAACAATCAAAATGAATTCCACATGTGATGATGTTGATATGGCTAATCAAGTCTTCTCAAAAATGAATCAGAAGTGTCCTTGCAATATATGGTAATAATAGTTTTGGCAGTAGATATTAAAACGTATGAGCATATTTGGCACAAAACTATTTTGTCTTGATACAAATCAACAACATCATCTTGATACTACTACCTAGGAACCCACTGCTTTGTGCAAGTTTTTTATCTTTATAAGATGGTTATTATAGGAGTTAAGGTGTAAATTGGTAACTCAAATCTTGACTAGCGAGGCTGTTAAAAGTCGGCAAGAGATCGAAAAGGGAAATGGTGGATAATATTAATTTGGCTCATTTATTCAACTAACTAACTTAACTGTGCTTGATTACCATAGTTTAATTAACTCAAAATTTCAGACCATTTTTTTTCTTGGGATATTTAATGTTTGGTACCCTAAGCAAATGTCCAACACATTACTTTGGTACCCAATATTTTAAATATTAAGGGTTGGTACCTGGATCCATGGTTGACCGTCTAATTAAAAACGCTATTGTGACCCGACTAACTGACGCACTATAATATGATACGACCAACTAAATTTTGGGCACTACACCAGCCTTTAAATTTTCTCCACCGCCTATAATCTTTGTCAAGACTAAACGATACGGCCAACGAAATATTGGGACCGACTAATTAATATAAATATGCTCCAGACTAACTATATACGCTCTCGACTATTATAGACAAGACAAACTAACACACTAATTTAAATATGCGCACTACATCTGCCTTTAAAATTTACGAGGCCCCTACCCTTCCGGCAACTATGATCCAACTAATTAAACACGCTACTTTGACCCGACTAACTAACACACTATAATATGACACAACCAATTTAATATTGAGGTCGTTCTGCTATGGCCACAGACTGATTGATTCCTTAAGTAAATCTCCATATTATATTTTTCTACTAAGAATATATAAATCGTAAATCGACTATTATAGACAAGACCAACTAACACTAATTTAAATATGCGCACTACATCTGCCTTTTTAAATTTTCTCCACACCGCAGGGCCATAGGCCCCGCCCCTATCTACTATAGTCCAACTAATTAAAAACGCTATTGTGACCCGATTAACTAGCACACTATAGTATGACACGACAAACTAAATATTTGGGCACTACACCTTCCTTTAAATTTCTCTTAGTTGGATATGCCCTGGTCCCCTATCCAACTACTATGGTCCAATTAATTAAAAACGCTCTCGTGACCCGACTAACTAGGACACTATAGTATGACACGACCAACTAAATATTGAGACCGTCTACTATGACCATAAACTAAAATTGCATGGGAAGATACTGATCGACCGACCAAACAAATGAACAATAAACAAAACTCTAAAAAAGTTGAGAGATTTATCTTCGTATTTTCGATTAAAGTTCAATTCTATTATTGTTTAGGTATTAAATCTTTAATTAATATAAACTTTAGATATTGATTCTTTAAGTAAAGCTCTATATCATTATTTTTTTCGTTGGATTATATTATATTTTTAGCTATATAAGCCATTAACAACTTATCGAAGATCGACGAGAGGTTGAGCGCCGGCCGCAGGCCGGCGTGATACCTAGTGTACAATAAAAAAAATTTATTAAAAGAATTATTTGCACCCACCAGTTGCGCAGAAGATTTTTCGGGTTTGCTCAAAATTAAAAGGCGCGACGCGCCCCACCATTAACCACAACCATACTCATAGAGGTTAGCCCTACAATGTGGACAATAGATAGAACAGTCGGTGAGGGAAACAAGCTACCTACCTAACCATTAATGTCAAAGATAAGATTATAAAAAAATCAGAAACTTTGGGGGAATATATCTCAGATCAAGTGCCGGCCAAGAACATATTTTACCCGTGTAGATGTAGAAAATCCTACATCCACATCCAAAGGATCACAGAACATGCATAAAGAAGTCAAACAAAGAAGAGAGGTAGAAGAACACAAGATATACGTGGTTCGGCATGATTACCTATGTCCACGGGGTGAAAGGATGATCTTATTACTTGACTCACGACTACAAGTTGTGTATTTTCTCTCTATACTCTTGGTATGCTCTCTTTCCTCACTTCTCACTTACCTCTCTAGCTCTCTACATAATTCATATTTATAGTTATAAAATGGTGATACAACGATATTACAGTGTTGGGCCTAATACAGCTTCCTTGATGCTCTCCTCGGGTGTCTACTCGATGCTTCATCCGATCTTCCCTTCTGCCCGAGTCGAAGCATCTGGCCGAGTGGTAACTTCATCCGATGTTGCTTGTTAGGTGGTGTTGATCGACGTCGCCTTTTAGATTCCTGGCCGAGTTCTACTTTGACCGAGTTTTCCTTATCTCTTCACCTACTTTGTCAGAGCATTAATTGTCCTCGAACCCGAGGGTCGTCACATCAGAACTTTTTCTCCCCCTTTGCATCGATCTCTCGACCTGTCTTCATTCCTCTTTTCTCATGCCCAGGTCTAGTGGGGTGATTCGGTGCTTTTAGTACTTCGCTTTCCTCGGTGCGCCCTCGACTGGGATGGCTCCACCTGTCCCTGTGGATTACTCACACCTACATTTATGCCCCTTCTTCCACTCGTGTAGTCGACACGTGGGGAAGAAACCGCCTCGTCTTCCCACGTCTTCGGTCATGCCGGGTTTCGCGCCATGTTGTTCCCCACCTTCTTCAGTTGCTACAACCGGTTTACCTTCCTCGTCGGTTACCACAGGTGAGGTTTATAAGCTCGTCCCTTAAACCTTATTTTCCTTTTACACTCTCCTTTGCCAATTTGTTTTCTCTTCTCTCTCCATTCTCATTTGCCTTCTTTCCCCTGCCATTAATTATCTTCTCCACGGGTTTCCTTCCTCCCTTCTCCATTATCCCGTATCTTTCCTGCTCCTTCTACCGCTGCAACTTCCGATTCCGGCTGTGCTTTTGCTCCTTCTGTCGTTTCTTCTACCAACTTCATGGCGTCTTCAACTCCTTCGATGACGGAAAAAAGGTGCGTGAGTTATGTTTTTTCTGATGAAGACGGCGTATCACTTGATTCCCTGTTTGCCATAGAGAGTCCTTCCAAGTATGATTATCGTGCTCTAGATTCTATCTTTCCTGATAATCCTTCTTCGTTTTGTTGTAGGGATGACAAGATAACCTGCTAAGGACTTGTCGGATGAGCAATTCGTTCAACAGATTAAAAGATGAGTTCGACCTCCATGGATATGACGTCGAGGCTCTTGTCGGCCAAAAGGGTGTTCGAAAAAGATGATGTTTTGAGATTTCCCCATTCGGACGAGGCGACCATTGTCACCGAGGGGCCGGCTAGAGCTCGACCCGTGTTTCCCTACATGATCCTAGCCGCCCGTTCTGGTACGAGGCCCTTTCTAAGATTCGCACGTGTCGCGCCTTGGCTCAGTGGAATGTCAACACTTTCCGTATTCTGTCCGAGTGGGAGAGGCGTAGCCGAGGCGAGTGTGCTCCTACTACTTGGTCTACCTACGATCCTTCCCAGGCGAGTGACTATACTCCTGCCCGTTTCGCGATAATTATCGGAGCGGGACCACTACTAATGGCGATCTTCTTGGGTTTCTTTGCCAGCCCTCATCGCCATAAGACTCTTCCCGAAGGTGTCAAGAGACTTCTATTGGATGAGGATCCCGAGGGAAAGAGTTCCAACAAGCATGCCCGTCATACTAATGACACGGCTTGGGATCGGGTTCCATTGGCTATTTCCGGTCCTCTTCTGAGTGGCAAATTTCCTCATCCGGCCGAATTTTATCCTTTCTGGGTAGTCAATATCGATCGGGTAAGTGTATTTCCCTGTCTTTCTAGCTTGATTGATTGGCTCGGGCGACTCGTGGGGGTGATGTTTTAGTTTTGGTGTTTTTCAGACTAAGTCCTAGGGTGTTCCCTCACGAGTCTCTTGTTCATCGGAAGAGAGATATAATTGCGGGAGCGAGGAGGAGACAGGGGAAGGTAACAAATATACTCATTTTTTTTTATTTGACGTACATGTACATGCCCCTATTTGTTGCCTTGTATGGTTCTCGACATCGGCTCATGCACGGGGCGAGGGTTGACAAGGCCGGTGGTGCTTCTTCGAGGACGGTGAGGATCCCGATGATCGGCGCCTTTATCACATTTCCTGAGGAAGTTGCCTCAGAAGCCTTCTGATGTTTCGTCTACCCTTGTAGGTGGAAAGCCCAAAGGGAGGGGTAAGGAACTTAAGGATGATGTACCTGCCCCGGAGGAGTCTGTACCCCGGGAGATGACTAATGAAGGGATTGTTCTCGCCACGGCGTTGTGTACCTCTTATCCAGATGGTGATGATGATGATGGTCTTTTGATGAGGAAGATGATACCCTCGGCAATGAAGAGAGTCGGGATAAGCGGATAAGTCGGGTGGTAGTGGAAACCTTGTGAGCAATCGTGATGTATGGAATGTTCTTTGTCGGAGGTGGATTGCTTGGAGTCTCTTTCTCCCGCGATTCCTAATTCGGACAGCAGTACCTCCTTCACCGTCTCGGGCCCTATGTGCAACTCTCTGGGGGCCCTTATTTCTCCAGATTTTTCCTCTCTGTCCGATGAGGAGAAGATCAATGTTGTTTCATTGTATGAAGCTGGTCTAAAAAGTACCTTTGATCTGCTAGTGAGTTGAGTTGTTCGGATGACACCCTCGTGTTTCGCGGTATGTGCTGACCATGATGATGTTTGTAGGATATCAACCGCTCGTTCTTTGAATCTTGCCATCCAGCGCAGGGAGGTCGCCGAGAGGGAGGGTCTTCGTCTCTTGTTACAGCAAGAACGCGAACGATCTCGGAAGTTGGAGAAGGAGTTGGCCGAGACCCAAGGTATTTATTTTACTTTCGATTAGTTATGATTGATCTTGTAGTGCCAATATCCTGAGCTTAGTACTCCTGCCTAGCCGAATCTTCTAGTACGGAGGCCGACGCTTCCACAAGGTGTCGTTTGTTGAAAAGGGAAGTGAATATAGAAACGGGATCATGTTTTGAACTTGCAACAGAGAATAGTTAACAAGGATGCTAAGATCGATCGTTTAGAGACCGATATTGAGGATCTTCTGTCCAGACTGCATCAGTTCGAGACTTTTGAGTATGTCCCCGAGGAAATTGATAATCTTAGGGCGAACTTAGCTCGGTTCCAAGTTATATCCGCCGATAAAACATTGTTGGCTGACAACTTAGAGAGTCAATGTGGTCGGTTGAGACTTCGAGTTCGAGATTTGCATGCGAGATCGTCTTCGGATCTTGAGGGAGAGGATGTTTGTAGAGAAGTGTAACCAGAAGCCCTTGAGAAGCTTAACGAGTCCAAAAAGGTTTCGAGGAGTTGGAGTGGGTTCGCTCTCAATTATCAGGTTTGCAAATAGCCCATTCCCGACAGAGGGCCGAATGGAGTGATCACAAGAAGTACTGCCCCACTAATGAGTTTAACGAACAGCGATATTTAGAACTTTCTTCTAAGATGTCTTCTCTCGAGTGTAGCACATCTCGAGTCAAGAGACCATTAGAGTAGTTGCTCCTTTGCTGGAAGGTGGTGTGCCTCGTATTGTGCTTTCCGTGTCGTTGTCTTGGTGTTGTTATTGTGTGACTGACCGTCCTTGTTGTTTTGGTAGCCGAGCAGAAGAAGGCGACATTGTTGGAAGAAGAGAATGCCCGATTAAAAGGGAGGGAGGCTGAGTTGCTCGAGCGGGTGGCCACTGCCGGCGGCCTCGATGCGGCTGGCGCAAAACCTTCTTGTAGAAAGGCGAAGTTTAATGATGAGCTCGTCTCGAAGGTTAAAGCCGGTGTGAAGGTCATCTTTGGATAAAAGCGGGCCGATCACTGCTTTCTAAGAAGGCGATTCCGGCTCGTTCCTTCTAAGGAGTGAACATGTTTTTTGCAACAACAAGGCGTCGCTTTCTTACCCTTTCCCTTGGGTTGTAATTCGCTCGAACACCTTTAATTTCTCGTAAACTTTTAATGGGGTGCTGCGTCGCCGATTTGGTTGTGTTTCTTGCTACCGACGCTATTATGCATGTTACTGTTCTTATTTTATGTTAAGTTGACGATGAGTGGTTTATTTTTGCGACCTTGTTACGTATGCCTGCATGAATAGGTAGGTTAATCATAAATGCCGTTTCTGTCGAACACGCTCAACAAGGAGGATCATTGGGCCCAATGTCATGTCCCGATTGAGGTATCTCATCACCGTCTTTCGAGATCTAGTGGAAGGGCAGTTGGTCTTTCCTAATTTCTACGGGATCGATATCCCAAGAAGTTATCGATTAACTTTCTTGGGAAAGTGATTTCGGCCACTTGCGAGGGGAGCAATGTTGACTGCTCGATTGTGGAGTACTCATGCCTCGACAATCGGCCACTGGTTTCCAACTACCAGGGCCCTAGGACTACCTCGGCACTTGCACACTGCCATCTCCCCGAGTTCGAATAGCCCGTCTTAGTGTAAGTCGCCCCGGCACTTGCACAATGCCATCGCCCCGGTTCGAAACGACCATTTAGACGCACTTGTCATATTTCCAACCCCACGTGGCCTTTTACGGAAATAAATGGCAAGATATCATACATGGTTTCATGGATGATATAGCTTTAGTCGCGTAGCATTCCACGGTCGTGGCTCAGGTGTTCCGTCCGGTTTTAATATCTTGTACGCCCCTTCACCAACCTTTTCAACAATGGTGTAGGGTCCTCCCCATATCACGTTCATAACTGGGTAGATGCTTTAGTACTAACTGTCCTGGTTGAAATTCTCTGGGTCGAACCCGTTTGTTGTATTCTCGCTGGATTCTTCGCTGATAATTTTCCATTTTTTGCAAGGCCATCTCTCTTGTTTCTTCTAGATCGTCGAGTTTATCCAGGATAAGATCTGCTGAGATGTTTCGCCTCCATGCTTCGGTTCTTGTGGTGGGTATCATCGCCTCTGTGGCTTCGGTCCCGTATGTTAACATGAAAGGCGATAGTCCGGTTGCCTCTCTGCGGTTGTCCTATATGCCCACAAAACGTTATAGAGTTCTTCGCACCATTCTCCATATTCCCCATCGAGCTTCTTCTTCATGTTATCGGCGATAGTCTTGTTTGTGATCTCACCGCCCATTGCTTTGGGGGTATAGGGGTGTAGACTTGCTCTTTCGGATATTGTAGGTGTTGAATAGCAGTAGATGTTCTTGCCACGTGCGTTTCCCATTGTCGAGACGATTGCTTCTGTACTCAAAGCGACATATGATGTGTTCCCAGATGAATCGGAAAACATCTTTATCCCGTATGTGTTTTAGTGGGGTGGCCTCAACCCACTTAACGAAGTAGTCGGTGGCTACGATTAAGTACTTCCTCTGCCCCGATCCGACGTGCAATGGTCCTACAATATCGATCCCCCATTTAGCAAAAGGCCAAGGGCTGATAACGGAGTTTAATGTCACTGCTGGTGCGTGTATCTTTTTTCCAAATTTTTGGCATTCGTCGCAGATGAGGGCCATATGCCTTGCGTCCTCATTCATGTATGGCCAGAAGTATCCCATGGTCTTAGCTCGTGCCGCTAAACTTCGGCCTGAGCTGTGGTTTCCCGCAGCCCCATAGTGCAATTCGTTGAGGATCGTATGCCCTTCTTCTTTACTCAGGCATCTCAGTAATGGTCCCAGGTATGACTTTCTGTATAGGGTGCCATCTCGAAGTTCGTACGTAGCTGCTTTGCTTTTGATCTTGTTGATCTCGGGTCGCCCCTTGGGCAACTTTCTGTTCGAGGTATTCGTGAATTGGTTTCCTCCAATCATCGGCCTGATATTGATCAGTGGTGGTCGCCGCGACATGTGCGCCGATATCCACGGTCTCGGGTACTGATGGCATTAAGACTATCATAACTCTGATGCCTTCGACGCTTGAATCTGTCAGCATAGAAGCAATATACGCCAGGGCGTCCGAGTGGCAATTGTCCTTTCTACAGATATGCCTGAACTTGATGCTCGGTATCTGACCGATGTAGAATTGGACGAGCTCCCAGTATTTCTGCAGAAGAGGGTCATGTATGGCGTATTGCCCGCTGATTTGTCGGACAACTAGCTGTGAGTCTCTTGTAAGCCGTACTTCTTGGATTCCCATTTCCACTATCAAGAAACAAAGCATGTACTACCGCCTCGTATTCCGTGACATTGTTAGTTGCTTTTAACTCAAGCCTGAAGGAGTGGACCATCTTTTTCCCCTTTGGCGTCGTGAAGACCAATCCTAAACCCGATCCGTATTTATTGGATGACCCATCCACGAAAACCTCCCATCGCGTTGGGCTGCATGGATCGAGCAGGTCGGACGGATCCTCTTGGTCTTCCTCCATTCCGGGTATGTCTTCTACTTCGTCTTCGTCACTGAGGGGGAAGTCTGTCAGGAAGTCGGCCACTGCCTGTGCTTTTACCGCTGTTCTCATTTCATAAACGATGTCGAACTGCTTTATTTGCGCGCTCCACTTGGAGATCCGTCCCGACCTGGCTGCATTGTCGAGTACTGACTCTATGGGGGACTTTGTAAGCACCCGAATCTTGTGGGTTTGGAAATACGTCTGAAGCTTTTGTGTTGCAAATACCAGTGCTAATATTAGTTGCTCAATCCTGGTGTAGTTCCTCTCGGCTGGATTCATGGTCTTGCTGATGAAATACACCGTCTTTTCTTCTCCTCCCGCGTTCTTGACAAGAACGGCGCTGATGGCGTGACTGGTTGCCCCAAGATATAATGTTAGCACGTCCTCGGGCTCAGGTCTCTATAACACCGGTAGACTCGCGAGATGTTGCTTGATTTTTTGAAACGCTTTTTCACACTCCTCGGTCCATTTAAACTTCTCTCCTTTTCGTAACGTTCCGAAGAAGTCCTTGCACTTGTCGGACGACCGAGAAATGAATCGCCCTAAGGCCGCCAGGTTCCCATTTAGTCGTTGCACGTCTTTAACTGTTACAGGCGATGGCATCTCGACGACGGCTCTGACTTTATCTGGGTCGGCCTCAATTCCTTTGTCGGTGATTATGTATCCTAAAAACTTGCTCGAGGTGACCCAAAAGGTGCACTTGGCCGGATTTACCCTCATCTTGTACCTCCTCATGGTTTGAAATATGCCTCGGAGGTCGTCGATGTGGTTGTTGGCCACCTTGCTCTTGACCAGCATATCGTCCACATATACCTCAATGGTGTCGTGTATTCTATCTTCAAACATGTCCTCTACCAACCTATGATAGGTATCGCCGGCATTTCTCAATCCAAATGGCATTTTGGTGTAACAACACAATCCTCTTGGTGTGAAGAAGGATGTATGCTCTTGATCTTCGGGGGCCAGAGGTATTTGGTTATACCCTGAATATCCGTCCATGAGAGTTATCGCCTTATACCCGACAATGGATTCCACTAGCTGATCGATGCTGGGGAGAGGGAAGCTGTCCTTAGGGCATGCCTTGTTTAGATCACTATAGTCGATGCAGATTCGAACGCCGTTCCTTTTGGGGACTATCACCATATTAGATATCCATTGTGGGTATTGGGCCTTTCGAATGATTCTGCTACAGTACAACTTCTTCAGCTCGGCCTCCACCGCCGCTTGTAACTCGGGTGCGATTCTTCTCATCTTTTGCCCGATAGGTTTGAACTTGGGGTCTATCCGTAAGTGGTGCGAGCATACTTCCGGTCAATTCCTTCCATGTCGTGCATTTGCCAAGCATATATATCCATGTTCTCCTTCGGAGGAAGAGTTATCAACCGCTGAGATTGTTCGTCTCAAGAGAGACCCTATTCTCACTAATCTTGGCTCCTCCTCGGTGCCCGGATTGACTTGTCGGGTTGGTTCTAGGCCGATAAATTTTGTTTTGGTTCGCCGATCACATCGGCTCTCGTGATTGCTATAAGGTCTCTTTCTCCCCGGCTTCATAGGTAGCGATGGCTTGTGACATTACCCTTTCCAGCTCCTCTCCCGTTTCTATTTCCTTAGACTTCTTCTTTTCTTGACGTTTCCTTGACCGCCTCTCCTCATTCTGCTGAACGTCTATCTGTACGCACTGCCTTGCCGCCTGGGGGTCGCCTAACACCTCCACCACTCCTCGATACGACGGGAACCGCAATCTTTGATGATAGGCCGAGGCGACTCCCTTAATTCCCGCAAGCCAGGGCCGACCCAGAATCGCTTCGTATGGAGACACAACATCAACCACGCAGAAGGTGGTGAGTGTGTCAAGGAATTCCTCTCCGTCCGAGACTCGGAGGGTGACTTCTCCATTCGGTACGGTCACCGTGCCGTTGAAGCCGTAAATTCGATAGGTTGACGGGATCGGGATGTCATCGGACAATTCCATCCTCTTGAAAGTGTCATAGAACAGGACTTCGACTGAGCTGCCGCCGTCCACTAATATTCTGTGGACGCCCCATTCCTCAATCAGCAGAGTTATGACTAAGGGATCCCCGTGGGCCCTGGCCATTCAACGGGACATCTTTCGCCGATAAGGTGATCGGGTTGCATCATCCATGGTTCCATGGGCGGGGTCTTGGCCACACCGAGGATCTCTTTGCCCGATCGATCCCTTTTATGGATTCTCGAGGTGATACCGGTTCCCAAGTCGTATCCTTGAGTGGACGAGTGCGATATGGTGTTGCGGCGAATCAGGTGCCACGATTGATTCTTATTTGATGCACCGGACGTCGGGATAAGCGGTGTTAGGTGTCGGCGATGTCTTGACGAAGTTCCATAAATATCCATGTCGGATTAGGTGATGGACGATGTCTTTCACTTCCTACAATCATTAGTTGAATGGCCTCGAACTGGTGGTAATGGCGTAACTCGGGTGGTTCCTTGTTTCATCGAACTGAATTCCCGAGTCTTTGGGTATCGGATATCGTTCCTCTTCTCGACTTCTTTGAATATCTCTTCTAGTGGTGCATTTAGCGGGGTGTATGATCTAGGTTCGTGGCGGGCTTCTTTCCTTTCTCAACCCAAACCTTCTTGCTCTCCCATGATGCAAATGTGCTCGGCCTTTTCTCGGATCGCTTCATGGCTTCTCGCGGGGTTGCCTCTACCGTGGCGCTCGTATCTTGTAGTCCTTTGTCTTGTGCTCCTTCCGGAATCTCCTCTAGGGCGATGTAGTGCTCTTACATTTTCCGGATCTCTCTTAGCGTCTTAGGCTTCTCCGTGTACATTGCTACCCAGATGGGATCTGATTTCCCTAATGAATTCTCGAAGCCGAATATCTGCTGGTCGACCGGTACCTTTCCAATGTCCGTACACAACTTTCTCCATCTGTCCATTAGAGAGCGTAGCGGTTCCCTGAATCTCCGGGCAAGTGTGAACAGCTTATTGACTCTGGGCCGGGCTATACTGTTGTGCATGTAGGTCTCGAGGAAGGTTTCCACCAGGGCTGCATAGCTTCCAACGGATTCATCGGGCAGGGGGTAGAACCAACTCTTTGCCTCGCCCTCCAAACTTGCCGGGAAAAATTTGCACATGACCACATCATAGTTCTTCCATTGCAACAAGGACATTCCGTATATTTTGATGTGCTCTCCCGCATCGCCCATGTCGTCAAACCTAGATGGGAAGACTGGTAACGTGCACTTGGGCGGGAATGGAGTTCGATCTAATTCCTTAGTAAACGGCGTCTTCTGGGCTTCACTGATTATTACGCTAGCTTGTCGTCCTCGCTGTTCCCTGTCAGTTTTTTGACCATTTGCTCGAGTTGTTCGATCTTATGTTTGGTTGTCGCGTCCATGCCCTCACTGGTTACTTCTTCCTCGGTCGAAGAATCTTCGGCTGGCCCATACCCTCCTCTCGGCCGGTTAGGATCGGGCATGCATTCTCGGCTTGGGTAGTGGGGTGGGGTATTCCTCGGCGGAGTGTGGTTGCTAGAAGCACCTCGGCTCGATGGTCCTCTCGACCCAGTCCTCATGTTACGGAGTTGGTACTTTTCATGTTCTAAGGCCAGGTTTCTCCTTTGAAGTTCCCTCAATAGGTCCTCTTGCCTCCTTTGGCTTGCCAGTGTTACGAGTAACATCGGGTCGGTGCTTTCGTGGCTAGAGTGGCCATTCGGTTGTGGTCATGTTATATTAGGGGGTGCGGTGGGGGGTCTCGTCGAGAGAACGACAGGGGGACGATTGGAGCTACGGGATGGGCGGCGCCGTCGGGGATATCCCGAGGTGTGGTCGCCCC
This sequence comes from Papaver armeniacum, assembly GCA_023531295.1. NCBI lineage: Eukaryota > Viridiplantae > Streptophyta > Magnoliopsida > Ranunculales > Papaveraceae > Papaver > Papaver armeniacum. Next base: position 158,105 of record JAJJWW010002516.1, on the reverse strand, counting down.
TTGCCAAGTGTACTCGCCTAAGTCTCCAGCCCTCTAGCTCCAAACAGTGTTACGCCGGTCGTATTTCTCTCCCTCATTCCTCATGTATCGTCTCGCACTTCCTCTTCATCCTCGGTATCCGATGCGGTTTTTCCGTCTTCCATCTTTGTCTTCATTCCCTCTCCCCGACGGCCCGGATTAATCCTCGGCATCCGGGTGGTAGATCGTCGTCTCGGCCCAAGTCGACCTCCTCGTCGGCTTGAGTAGTCATGCCTTTGATCAATGCCCGAGTCTCGCCACGGTTATTTGGCCGATGATCTTCGTGTTGAGAATCCGTGAGTCCTTCTTGCACACTAGATCCCGCCGTGACTCGGTTCCTCGGGATCCTGCTCTTCTTGGAGGTACTCGCCATTACCTTCGATATCGTCCTCGTTCCTCGGCTAGCACACCTATTCGTACCTACGTCGAAGAAAAGACACGGCACTTACTTCGAACTACTTTCGAAAAGGTTAAGGATAAAGTACAACATTTCGCTCGACGGTGCAAGGGCGGGAAAAGTTCTTATAGTACACTTCCATTTGCGCTAGCGTGTCGGTCTCGGCCCGGTCGAGTTGTTTTGGCCGTAAAGGACAATCTTTGAAAAGCTGTCTCGACAAATCGCTTTCGGTACTTTCCCTATGCATTAATCATTATTTGTCCTAACATTCCCTATGCCAGAAGTCATTGATTACCCGTACATTAAAACGGAAGATCTCTTTCTTGACGACGATGGACGCGTGTGACAACCCTCAACGGCACTTTGTCTTCTTTGGCCTTACTATAGAAATGAATCATGGGATTTCTACAATTTTTTACTGATACTGTAAGGCTTCTAGCGTAGGATTAAAATGAGAATCGGCTAGCGAACCGCTCACTATAATCCTTCCAGCCATGGTTTCCGAAAACTAGACTCAACGATTCTGAGCTAGTCTTGCTTCCACCATTATTGTGCCTTGCTTAATTTGTTAAAAAGAAGGGTTTGAACGTCAGAGCGAGTAAACGAAGACAAATGTAATGATATCTATGCTTAAATCATGGAGGTGATCTTTAAATGATAGATCTAGCAACCTGCGCGTTACGACCGTTAGAGTCTTTCATCTAGCATCAACTATCCTCAATAGGTGTTGATAGGAGCTATTGAATCTCTCTTTTGACAAGGTTTGAAACGATAAATCCCGGCGAGATGGGGTTTCCTTCTAGCTTCTACCAACATCGAAAGATGTTATTTTGGGAGCTCACGGATCTTCCAACGACTCACTGAGGTATCTTAAGCAAACAGTTTAACTTAATGAAATAGTCTTGACGACTTTGTTTAGACGAAAGACATGTTTTACTAAGAAGACAAAGATAATAAACAAGAACACAAAGCGAACTCACATCAAAATCGATAAGGTTTTGCTAAGAAAACAAAGATAAAGAGCAAGAACACAAGGCGAACTTATGCCGAACTCTGCAAGGTTTTGCCAGGAAAACAAGGATAAAGAACCAAAAGAGTTTCTCTCTTAGCGTCAACTAGCACACAAGGTGGCTTAGGAGCTTGGATTTTCCTCTTTTGGTAACCGATTTCAAGGTATCCGAAGATGTTATACGGTCCCCTTAGTCGGCGCCAGAATGTAGATGTAGAAAATCCTACATCCACATCCAAAGGATCACAGAACATGCATAAAGAAGTCAAACAAAGAAGAGAGGTAGAGAACACAAGATATACGTGGTTCGGCATGATTACCTACGTCCACGGGGTGAAAGGATGATCTTATTACTTGACTCACGACTACAAGTTGTGTATTTTCTCTCTATACTCTTGGTATGCTCTCTTTCCTCACTTCTCACTTACCTCTCTAGCTCTCTACATGATTCATATTTATAGTTATAAAATGGTGATACAACGATATTACAGTGTTGGGCCTAATACAGCTTCCTTGATGCTCTCCTCGGGTGTCTACTCGATGCTTCATCCGATCTTCCCTTACGCCGAGTCGAAGCATCCGGCCGAGTGGTAACTTCATCCGATGTTGCTTGTTAGGTGGTGTTGATCGACGTCGCCTTTTAGATTCCTGGCCGAGTTCTACTTTGACCGAGTTTTCCTTATCTCTTCACCTACTTTGTCAGAGCATTAATTGTCCTCGAACCCGAGGGTCGTCACATCAGAACTTTTTCTCCCACTTTGCATCAATCTCTCGACCTGTCTTCATTCCTCTTTTCTCGTGCCCAGATCTGATGGGGTGATTCGGTGCTTTTAGTACTTCGCTTTCCTCGGTGCGTCCTCGACTGGGATGGCTCCACCTGTCCCTGTGGATTACTCACACCTACATTTATGCCCCTTCTTCCACTCGTGTAGTCGACACGTGGGGAAGAAACCGCCTCGTCTTCGATCCGCAAAATACAAGTCGTTTAAAAAAAAAAAAAATTCTCCTTATGTTAAGGACAACTTTTGATGTCCAAGCCGACCTAACAAGTGACTAGTGAGTGGGTCATGCAAATGGTACAGAAAAACGACAGCACGGGAATGCGGGTACGATGATCAAACAATTAACAAAAAAGAGATGTACTGTATATACACTGAAATGTCTTGTCTTGTATTAAACGATCGATGTACTGTGTTAGGTTTCTTTCTGCCATTATGAGATTTACGTAAGATTCTCCTCGAGCACAGCCACGAGAACCCTCTTGAGTTTACCTTTACACAAACTTGGAAAAAAGACTTGGATAAAAAGTGTGATAGCAATGTCCCTCTTATTAAATCAATAATTACCCCTACAATCTTGGTAAAGTATTTTTTTCATCTTCTCTTCTCTCCATCAATCCTAACCTCCATTAAAACCAAAAATTTCAACGCCGTCTTCGATTAATCACTTATGCAAAAAATTGGTAGAAGGGCAAAAATTAGGTATGAAAATTGAAATTGAAATTTCAAATAACTCAAAGAAAATTACTGACCAACTTCACTGTAAGATCTTAGGAGATTTTGAAGAACATACGGTTGGTAATAGTTCTATCAATGTGATAGCAATGTCCCTCTTATTAGTTAGGGGGTATCCTATAGGGGGTGTAGATTGACTAGATTACCCCTTTCATTTTAAATTAACCAAAATCAAATCATTTTTTTTAAACCTAATGAATCGATACAATAAGAAAAATCAAATTAGTATTTTTTCATCTTCTCTTCTCCATCAATCCTAACCTCCATTAAAACCAAAAATTTCATCGTCTTGATTAATCGGCGATTTGAAAAATGTTTGGAAAAACCCGATTAGGGTTTAGTTTATCGTGTTGGATTTAAGTTAATTTTGTATCAAAAATTAGGGTTTTGTATGAAAAATTGAAATTGAAATTTCCGGGTTTATGGTTACCAACCGTATGTTCTTAATCCGAGAATTTTGTTCGATTTACGGTTGGTTTTGAGCATTTAATTACCAACCGTAACTAAGTTACTGATTGGTATCGAGCATTTAGTTAAATCCAGAATCGGTTTTACGATTGGATCTTCCCCAAATTTAACCGGTTACGGTTGGTATTCGATAACTTACGAATCAGTAACTAAGAGTTACTGTTGGTTACAAGCAAAATTGCAAATAGTAAGTTCTTCCGAAAATTCAAAAGTTTTGATTTTGTTATGTACTTTAGATAATTTTGAGCGAGAAAAAGCTAATGGGAACAATTTAGAAGTATACCGGGTCACTGGAATCACTCATTTTGGTTGAGGGAATCAAAATCTAGGATTTCACAAATATCACATAAGTTTTCTTTTTTTCCTCCTCTAAATTTTTTTTTTTATAACTCTAAAAATCTGATGTTAGAGTTATAATAAGTGAAAATTAATTATCAACACTAATCTTGATTATCATTACTAATCTTGATTATTAACAATAAGGGTTAATTAGTCATTTCCATATTTTTATTGATAAGGGGTACTTGAATTTACTTGTAATGACCTTTTTTGTCTTATTAGGTTGCCGCCCCTCTACCAATTCTTGCCGCCCCTTTACCAAGCTTGATAATTTATGGGTGAAAAAGACATTTAGATTTTGATACTGTTTAAATGGACAAAAATATAAAAATATCCCGGATGTAACAAGTTTCATCCTACCCATTTTTTCAAATACTCTTTCTTTTTTTTAATTTACATCAAGATGCATCCGTTTCATCCTCGGTATTTTTTAAGTTTAAGCCCGGATGAATCCAGTTTCATCGTTTCTATTTTTTTTTGTCCAATTCACCCATAATAATTTTTATTCGTCCATTTAGACCATGTTTTAAATTTTTTTTGGACAAATAACTCATTTTCCGTTACCTATAAGGTTATATGATGCAGCCTATTTCCGCAACAACTCCTCCCATTTGAAATGTACATATTTCATAATTTCCCAGCAATGGCAGCTTACAAGTTGTTCATCATCTGCTTAATATTCCACCTATTCCCACGGCTCCCGGAATTTGAGGCAGTCTCAAGTGGTAAAGTGGTTCCTTATCTTCCTGGATTAGCAGTTCAACCTCTTCCTTTCCACTTAGAAACCGGGTCTGTATATATAACTTCATCATTCAATTCTCCTGTTTATTAATCCTGTGATCATATCTATAAATGGGGCGATGATATTAACTCCGGTGATCCATCAATCCATACTGCAGGTATATAGGTGTTGGTGACAGTGAAAATTATCAACTGTTTTACTACTTTGTCCAGTCAGAAAGAAATCCTAAAGAAGATCCTCTAGTTTTATGGCTCACCGGTGGTCCTCGTTGCTCTGGATTCAGTGGTTTGGCACTGGAAGTAGGTTCGTATATATTATAATATAATTACATAGCTCTTTCTCTTCATATTATAACTATAAACATCTAAATTCTCCATAATTGGACGACTCGAAAGAATACCTTAGCGATCTAGCTAAGTTCACCAAAACAGGCTTCTCCGGTGCACAATTGAAACTGTTTTACGTAATAATATGAATATATATCCATATATATAGGTCCCATATCCATGGCCAAAGTGGAATACATCAATGGCAGCTTACCCAAACTGACATTGAATCCAAACTCATGGACAAAGGTATTATGTTTACTAATTCAGTGTTTTGAGTATCTAATTAATTAATATTAATCTGTAGTACCACTAACACTGTTTACTTTTAGCTTGCCAACATTATCTTCTTGGATCAGCCCGTGCACAGTGGATTCTCATATTCAAAATCGTCAAATGATCCAATAATGACCGACACTCTATCAGCTAAAAACACCCACGAATTCCTCATAAAGGTGGGGTTTTTTCACTATTCCCAGTACAAATTTCGTCACCAATGGAAATTGTCGTGTCGTAATCGTCCAAACTAATATTATTGTTTGCATGTGTTTGGTTTATTGGCAGTGGTTGATTCGAAATCCAGAATTCCAATCTAACCCACTTTATGTTGCTGGTGATTCCTATTCCGGCATCATAGTCCCAAACTTAGTTCAAGATTTGATTAGAGGTGATAAAAAATTTACTACTATGTTAATTTGGTAGATACAAACTTAATACGGTGACGGGTAATGTTCTAACTTGCCTTTCTATATACACATTGCAGATATGGAAGATGGAAAGTACCCATTCCTCAACTTCAAGGTTCTGACTTTGAATTGTATTTGTATGTATATTCACAATTTCTATTTTACGTAGACTTGGACCACTTGGTACAAATTTAGAAAATACTAGGTGAGGCTATGATGGAAACCAATACGCGGCTAAAAACCAAGCAATACTTTGCATCTTTAGTGTTATTTAAAAGACGGTTTGAAAATTGCATGCGGCCGAAACCAATCAGTAATAACTAGTATATCTCTTTGCAATTGATAATGTACCTTCCTTAATTAGGGATATTCATTGGGCAATCCGGTTACTTACATCGAAATGGAATTAAATGCAAGAGTTGAATATGCATATCATTTGGGGCTTGTATCGTATGAACTCTACCAGGTGAGCGTCATGCTTAGGAGAGTATAAATCTTTTTTATCCATTCTCAAACGTGTATTTATGGGTAATGCATCTTTTCTCTTGCCGAACAGTCTATGAAGGAAAACTGTAATGGGAATTTTCTGAATTTTGATCTCACAAATGTTAATTGTTTGCCTTATCGCAAAGTCTTCGAAGATGTAAGTTGAGTTTCTTTCCCTATTCTGTTATTTGTACTAGTACAAGCATTTCAGCTGTTTCGGATTTCAAACTTCTGTGTGGAATTTAATTATGACTGTGCATGCATTCTCTAGTTGACGGCAGGTATAAATCTGTCGTCAGTATTGGAACCCCTTTGCAATAGTGATAGTACTCTTACTTCTTCTCCGAAACCCAAAGAGACGAAAAAATATAGGGAACACAGGCGATCACTTCAGAGAACTGGAGAAGGTTTATCCGAGGAGCGTGTTCTTCCTTATTATAGTTGTTGGCGGGTAATCACTCCTTTAATTTGTCCTTTAATGCTATTCACCTCCCTATTCTCCACCTCCCTACTCTGCTCCCTCCAATCACATTCAGGTATAAGTGGGGTTCACCATTTCCCAGATGTGGGGTTTAGATTAGAGGGAGCAGAGTAGGAAGGTGGAGAATAGGGAACTAAATAGCACCACCGCTTTTTATTAAAAGATCTAACACCATGTTATAAATTATGCAGTTATCACTAATGTCGGAATATTGGGCAAATGATGCTGCGGTTCGTAAAGCTCTCCATGTCAGGGAGGTATATATATGCGTCTATAGTCCGACCTTGACGGTTTTATTTCAAGGCCGCGAATGAGTTATGAAATTTGGCTAATTTGATGAACTAATGATAACAGGGAACAGTCGAAAATTGGATCAGATGCAACCAGAGGGGCTTACCATATGAAATGAATGTTAAAAGCAGCATACCATATCATCGCAACATTAGCACCAAAGGTTATAGACATCTTATCTACAGGTGATGATTTCTTTCAGGATTGCACTTTTTGGATTCAGCTAGCAAAGGCAAGCAAAATATTTTGCATAACTTAGCACAATCTTTTTAATCTTCAACACGCAGTGGTGATCATGATATTAAGGTGTCACATATATCTACGGAATCATGGATACGATCACTCGCCAACTTGTCTGTAATCGATGAATGGCGTCCGTGGTATTTTAGTGGACAAATCGCAGGGTACGTATGTTTAATAATGATAATTGCTTATGGAATCATTCGCAGGGTCACTGACTCATTATTACCGGTTTAATTTGTTTAACGGTGGTGTCTTTCTTTTTTCTCTTGTATTAATCTGTAGATACACAAGGGCCTACTCTAATGGCTTAACATATGCAACTGTTAAGGTAATTAAACCTAGCTATAGCCACAATTAAGCATCCTAGCCGTGCGATAATAGGGTACAAATCCTAAGCTTCTCTTTTCTTTTACCCGTTTTAGGGAGGTGGCCATGAAGCTGCAGGGTACAAGCCAGGAGAATGCTATGCCATGTTTGAGAGGTGGGTCTCAAATACTCCGTTGTGAAGGATTTGAGACGGTTGCTGGTGCAAGATGCTACTATATGCTTAGTCTCTTTCCATCTGAATTTTAAATAATACTCCCTCATAACGAATTAAAAGGACACCTTGTTTTCATAATTTTACCGCATTATAAAAACGAGCCACTTGATAATACCTAAAGAGTTAATTAGTGTTTGGGTCGTAATTTGGAATACCTAAATTAACTTGGGCTACAGAAATCTAAGTGGACTTAGAAGGTACAATAAGTGGTGTCTAAATTGTACAAAAGTTAAGGAACTACTCTTAGTACTTCTAAGAACATTTTTCATTTTCGTATCCTTTTTCTCCTAGCCTCCTTCTCCTGGACATAACAGCATCTTCACCCCCTTTCGTCGTTTTCAAACGAAAAAGAATTGTGGATTCATAAAGTTCATCGTCAGTTAATTTTCAAACATGCAAATTCATGTCAAAAAAACTACTAGAAAACCCAATCATGATGACCCTTCAAATGGAAACTCAATGCGACAATAAAAACGAAGAAAAAAACAGTCAAGGAAGGAACCCTTGAGAATGAAGAAACCGAAGAAATGGCGAGAGTTGAGAAAGTAAGTGATGACATAAAGTCAATATAGTATTTTATTTTTTTTTATTGTTGTTTGAATTTCAAATTAGGTAAAAATAATCGAAATTGTGAAATTGCAGACTTTCATTGTGTACTTTTAGTCATCATCTTCCAAAGATGAATATCGTGACGACTTCCTCGTAGTGGGGAAATACATGGCATGCTGGATAAAAAATTTGATATATGCCATAAGAACATGCCTAAGGGGTTTTGGATTTTACTTTCCAATGACCCTACTCTTTTTTAGTACCTAGCTAGCCCCAATTAATTTTAGTATATCCATTCCAGTGGGTTTAGAAGAGACAGCTAGTGTTTTTTTTTTTTTTTCTTAAGTAAGATTTCATTAAAAATAGCTAAGAAGATGTCACAGCCGAGATTACATCGGAAATAAAGCCATCTAATATCGAGGTATTCATGCCCCCGATATTTAATTTACCTACTTGAAGTTTAAGTTTAATACATGAAGTTTGAGTTTAATACACTCTAATCATCATTGCCAAGAATTTTTTTGCTTCTTTAGCTAAGGTGACCGCTACCACGTGTCCTGTTCTAGGAACAAAATGAAAACCCTAGAAAGTACAGACAATTAGAGACTTTTCTTTCGCTTCCTCTAAAATAGCCTTGCTGGTCCAAGAGATGTTTGTTAACCAATTTAAACTTTTGATTAATTAAAGCTTCACGGTTACTTTCGATCTTGAAATCAAAGTCATTTCCCCTCACTCTTCTTGCTACCTATAGTCCTACAGCACGCCTCTTGTGGATATGAACATGAAGATGGTCCTGCTCTTGCTCCCACAAATGCTCACGTATCACCTCTTAAGATTAAAGCAAAACTAGATAGAATAGATTCGGATACCCAAGTAGCATCCATATTTATAAAAAAATTGTTTCTATTTGAGAGTGTCCATGGGATGTTCTTTTCTTATTTTTCTTCACATTTAAGTTCTTGGTAGATTTCTCTTTCCTTATCCAGAAGTCTACATGTCTTTGGATTTCTTTTGCTAGTAGTTGAGGGAGTGTTTCCTTGGAAAGCTTTATTGCATCTTGCTTTCCAAGCAAACCATATTTTTGTAGCCGCTATATCTAAGGATATCACTTTGTATTTGGTGTTTGAAACCAATCTTTACAGATGTTAATATAAACGGGATTTGGACGTCCCAGTTCCCAAACATCCTTTCCAAAAGGACAAGTATAACAAAAGATGTTCAATAGTCTCTTCCTGATCACCATAAAAGGTACATTTTGGGTTGATATCTCTAATTATGCCTTTTAGTTTTGAATTTGTAGACATGGCATTGTGTAAACATTTCCACAAGAAAAAAATTAATTCTAGGCCGAAAGTTACTCTTAAATTTCATACTGATTTCCATAAGTTGTCGTCTAAGTCAAGATTATAAGAGCTTATATTATTATCACTTAGTTTATTATACATTGATTTTACCGTAGTAAAATTTCATGTCTTTGTTAGTTTCCATCTCATGTCATCTTCTTTGAGATTATTTGATTATTTGATCTATCCAAGAAAAGGTTTATTTGACATATTTTTAGCTGTATTGTTCGGAGAACAGGAGGAAATCAGTTTTATTCAATTTTTAGCAGACGAATACATTAAAACTGCTACCAGAGATAAGGCATTATTCTTGATGGTTTTGAAATTCATCGATTACTTGCTAGACCGGGTATCTAGTTGTCCTCCTATATGTTTATACTAATACCTTTTCCTGCTTCCCAAATGCTATTTTGAGCCATTAAGTTCAAGCTTTTGCAAAAGATTGCAAAACCATCTCAAGTCCAAGAACATCTATATAAAGGTTTAGCTCTAAGGGGAAATTTATTTCTCGATAGGGTTGTCAACGACACTTTTATAAATGGATAGTGGCTCGGTAACTCAGTTACGATAAGAGTAATCGGATATCAAATATCCGATAAATTAAAAGCGAAACACAGAAATCAATCCCGATTCCATTACGTTGGAGTTATCGGAAATCGGATAATTTTCCAATAAGTGTCGTTATTTTTCCAAAAGCTCAGCCAACCAGTAAACCTAACTCTGCTACTCTGCTAATTCAAATTCACGATTTACCCAAATTTCCTAACTGATTACAATCTTCTAATATCATCAAATTGAAGAAAAAAAATCATTGTTTACATTAATTGGGAGACCTCAAACCCAACTGATTACAGTTCTCAAACACAAAACTCCCAAAAGATAAATAAATAGTAATAATTCAGACGATAGAATAACAATACCATAAGATCTACCTTCCTACAATCTTGATATCCCAAACTCTAAAGAATTGAAAAATCACCAACACCATCACAAGCAACAATATTTCCAGTAATCCTTTTCAACCCACCTTTTCAAAACATGATTCCCAAATAAAAATTCATCTTTGAAGTTGGTTCCAACTTGATATCTAGTAAATTTTCAATAGGACAAATTCCCACAATCTTCATAAAACAATAAAAAAAAAACGGTTTTTTGATAGAGACGGTCAAAAAGATGAAATAGGGTTAAAGGTCACACTTTTTTTCTTCTTACTTTCAGCTCTTCAATCTTGAGCATTGATTAACAGATGAACGGTTATAGATCATGACTAAAAAAATGTTTTGAATAAAACCTACCGGTATCAAATATTATCGTAACGGAAACTGCCTTAGCCGGTTCCATTACGAGAACACAAGAAGTGTCGATAAACATTTCGGTTCCGAAATCCGATAACCATTATGTCGGAAATTAACCTATCGGAATACGAATATTCGGAAACGACTATCGGATATCGGATCTCCATTGACAGCCTTAATTTCCGAAATACTTAGGATTAAGAGCTTTAGCCCTGAGAGAATTGGGCTCTTTTAACAGTCTCCAGACTACTTTGCTATTAAAGCCAAATAAAATTTATGCGCATCTCTCAATTTAACCCTCCGTTGATCATGGGTCTACACAGACTTGGCCAAGCCTTTGGATAATAACCTTTAGCATTATGTTTAAATCCCTAACATAAATCTTTTTGGATGGCGTTAATTTTATTAGAAACTTTTTTTTGTATGTAAGATAAAACATCCCATCTAAAATGTTCACATAGTAGTTGGGACTGACTTATTTAAGATCATTTATTAGTCCGACATAGGACTTTACTTTTCCACCCTTGAAATTTACGTTCCATCTGAGTAAACTCAACAACTATTGCTAGACAGCTAATTTTCAATTGCAACAATTGATGCATCTACATGTCATCTGATTTGCAAGATCTGTAATATAGATAGGTCCGCCCGTCCAACATGGTTTGTTGATTCGAAAATCTTTGGTTAATCTCCTCCACAAGAGAAAAAGTACTCTTTTGCTTTCGTGAACTGACCTTTCATATAGTAAAGTGACTGAAACATGACAAGAGAAAGGAAATGCACTATGCACACGCAATAGAGTACAAGTACTTCTCTAAAAAAGAGATAATAATTTGCATTAGAAAAAGATAGAAAATGCTAGACGACCCCACTCCCTTCCACCGCTCTCTTATCTCACTTACTGTCATGTGGGCATTGGCCAAAGCCAATAATAATGTGATCCTTTGCTTCTCCATAGGGATCAAAAGATGATGAAATCAAAGGTCTAGATGGTGCCACTTAATGGTGGAAAGGAATGGGGGAAAGGTACGGGGGAAGGGGGTGGGGAAAGGAATGGGGGAACGGGGTGGGGAAAGTGTAGCAGCTTCGAAAAAGATGCCATCCGTTCCATGACAGCAAATTAAAGTAGAAGTGTAAGAGCATCCACATCTGCTGAGTGTGAAAACGATATAAAAGTCCTGAAAGAGCCCCTAGAATTTCACCCCCGGAATTTATTTTTCCGTTAGATATGCCACCCGATATTTCCTTTTTCTTTAGGTATTCCTATAATATTCAATTTGAGAACCAAACGGATTATTAGTGAATCCATTTGGCCAAACTAATCTCGAAAACCGGCATACAAGGATAGAATTGCCCAAACACTTATAGTTGTAGGATATCAAATAACGCACACAATGTGAGACCAATAATAATTGCCCAAACAATCATCGCTAATATGCGCGCTTAATAATAAAAACCGTAAGGCTAGCATTTTTATTTCGAAAACACCAAAAGTAAACCCAACAAGAAAAATATCCATCACCCAAATGTAGAGAATGACATGAGACAAGTATTGGTGCATAGCTATTTAGGTGGTCCCCATCTCTACATTTTAGTGACGCCCTTTGGTCCACCTGAAGTACAAGTAGTAGCTTAGAGCATCCACAGTCGTGAAGTATAACCAAATTTTTTGGTAAAAAACAGACGCAGTGGAGACGGACTAAAGACCAAAGACCGGACTATAACCAAAACCCAGACCATATTTAGTCTTTAGTCTGGTCTTTAGTCGGGCGTAAATTAAAGTTGCGCGCCCGAATTAAAAAAAAAACAAAAATAAAAAAAGGGACGCAATCATTGGATCACGCCTGATTGGGGCGTAACTCAAAATTGCGCCCCAACAATTAAAAAAAATAATAATAATAATGGGGCGCAATTTGGAATTGCGCCCAATGGGGCGCAACTTTGAGTTGCGCCCCAACAATAATAAAAAAAAACAAAAAAAATTGGGCGCAACTTTGAGTTGCGCCCCAACAATAATAAAAAAAGAAAAAGAAAAATTGGGCGCAACTTTGAGTTGCTTTTTTAACAATAAAAAAAAAAAAAAAAAAAAGAAATGGGACGAGATTTGGAATTGTGCACGATTGGGGCGTAACTCAAAGTTGCGCCCGACCAAATTTTTAGTCTCCCTCCATCACGTTACAACACGGACTAAACCCAAATTTTAGTTTTTTTTTTGCTCTTTGCTCTTTGGTTATGGTCGCACCACTGCAGTTGCTCTTATAGCCTCTTTGGCTACGCACCCACCCAGTAATAAATTATGGGTATCATTGAGACGGATCATCGATTAGAGAAAATAAAATCAAAGAACACAAGATTAAAGTGGTTCGGCACTAACGCCTACATCCACTGACAAACCCCGTAGGATGAATGATATTGATCATCAGTAGAAACTGAAATGATTTTACATTTGCATTGGAACTCTTATTTATAGAGTTAACAAAACCTAGGAGATAATATAATATCCCAATACTTTGTTTGACTAGGTAACAATATCTAGAAAATTAATTACACGTTATTGTCTAGATATTCTCGAACGTTATCTTCACTTTAGGCACGGTCACTTGACCTCTTCTTCATATGCACGGTCTTCACGGTCACCTCAATGTTGTATAAGGTAAATATATTCCAACACCCAGATCCATATTTTTACCTTCCAAAGTTTTAAAAATAAAAGTTAGACCGGATATAAACTTTTGACCGATATCTGCAAAATAAAAGTTAGATCGAGTATAAACTTTTTGTAAGGTAAAATATTCTTCTTTTCATTGATCGTCTGGATGCAAATCTACTTGATTTGTTTTTTCAGAAACCAAAGTAAGAAACAAACCTATTTTGCTTCACAAAGTGTTGACCTTTAGACTTCTAGAAGTTATGGTTTTGGAATTTGACAACCAAAAAACGAAAATATTTGTACTTCCCATATCCAAACACTCTCGTTTAAACAAGCTTGGTAAAGGGGCGGCATGAATTGGTAGAGGGGCGGCAAGTGTGATAGCAATGTCCCTCTTATTGGTTAGGGGGTGTCTATAGGGATGTAGATTGACTAGATTACCCTTTCACCTTAAATCAACCAAAATCAAATCAATTTTTTTAACCTAATGAATCAAAAAAAAAAATCAAATCGATTTTTTTCATCTTCTTCTTCATCTTCTCTTCTCCTCCATCAATCCTAACCTCCATTAAAACCGAAAATTTCATCGTCTTCGATTCATCGGCGATTTGAAAAATGTTTGGAAAAACCCGGTTAGGGTTTAGTTTATCGTGTTGAATTTAAGTTAATTTTGTATCAAAAATTAGGGTTTTGTATGAAAATTGAAATTGAAATTTACGGGTTTATGCGAGTTACGGTTGGTAATAACTCAATTACCAAATCAGAATCGGATATTTTGAAGAACATACGGTTGGTAATAGTTCAAATACGAACCGTACCTTAAAAAAATTGAGAATTAGGTTTAGGTACGGTTGGTACGAAACCTTAGTTACCAACCAGCACCTAGGTTCGGTTGGTAACTTAATGAAAGTTACCAACCGTATATCATCCCGAATGTTAAGAATTTTGAAGTAGTGATGTACGGTTGAAACTATAGATGACTTACCAACCGTAGTTTAGTTACGGTTGGTTTCGATTCCTTTTTTATGAACCGTAATTAGTTACGGTTCGTATCAAAGATTTTCTCTAACCGTAATCGGTATTACGATTGGGTTTTTCCCCAAATTGAACCGATTACGGTTGGTAACTAGCTTATTTCAAATCAGTATGTTCTTGAAAAATTTTAAAATTTGATCTTTTTACGTACTTTAGATAATTTTGATCAACATAAAGCTAATGGGAACTAATTTTGATCACTCACCTCTAATTTGCCACTTGAATCACTCATTTTGGTTGAGTGAATCAAAATCTAGGGTTTCACAAATATCACATAATTTTTTATTTTTTTTATAACTCTAAAAATCTAATTTTAGAGTTATTATAAGTGAAAATTGATTATCAAACACTAATTTTGATTATTAATAATAAGGGTTAATTGGTCATTTCCATTTTTTTTTTAATAAAGGGCACTTGAATTTACTTCTAATGACCTTTTTTTTCTTATTAGGTTCTTGCCCTCTACCGATTCCTACCGCCATACCCATGATCACTTGCCTTGGAACTATCGTTTCCTTAAACCCAAACCCTCAAACCGGCGAAGAGAAGACGCCTAACACCGACAATATCAAAAAACAAAATAAAACTCCACAACGGAGTAGGAGGAGGCAAAAAAAATAAATAAATCAGCAATGTCAGTAGTTGATGTGAGCTCTGGGATTATACGGCCAGCATACCAAGTAAGTAATCACTAACTAAACAAAATACCGGTTGTCCGGCCATTAAAATGTGTTTTTTCATTATTTTGATTGTGGTGTTGATCAGTAAAAATGAATTAATCAAGTATTGATTATTAGTAAAAAATAAATAAATAGATGCTGAACTAATCACCAGACAAAAATCTGGTAAAACCCCCCAAAAATCCAAGTATTGATTATTAGGATTTGGAAAATTAGAGTAATAATGTAAATATTGAATTAGGTTTTTTTTTTTTTTTTTAGATTATCCAGACGGCGACGAGTCAATAAAAGTCAAGAAGCATGCTCCCTTTCAATCTAATAAAGAAACAATTGAATGAAAATTATGTTAGTTTTTGGAGGAGAATCTAGTGTGTGGCCGACCCTAAAGATAGAGACACAGGGAGTTTTGAGATTTCTGCAGTACTTTCCTTGGATTTTATGGTGAGTCATGCATTCACTTCTCTTTATACAATGATGATTGTAATTACGCGAGCAGTGACGAAATATGATTAGCATGGCACCAAAAGAACAAGAATCATGCTTATTTTCTTATGGCTGAAATTATTCTAGGTTCGCCGAGAAGAGAATCTAGTGGTATGTATGGGGTTCACTTCTAAGTCAACCTCCTCCTTGGTATCCAAAGTAACTGGCTATTCATAATCCCATTTCTCCGAGTAATGCTTCTCGGAATTTTATGGTACGTTTTTGTTTTCATTTCTCTGAATTTATGGATTTTACATGATTTTGGATTCTTAAATTGTCAATTACATGGGTTTTTAGTAAATCATGTTTAAGAATTGTGCTTTGGGTGTGTTTGATTGATCTTGGATTGGTTACTTATTTTGGTTAGTGGTATATGAAATTCTTAAGTAACATACTGCTTTCATTGCTAAACAGAAGAAGAATTTGTAAACACATAATCATGGAGAATCTCTGGACATTTTTTTGCGGAGATTCTGATTGTAATGGTGCAGCAACATGTGGTTTTTCTGAATTCCTACTGCCTTCTTCTTGTGTACATAATGGCGTTGTCGTTTGCTTAGATGTCCTGCTACTATTTGTGTTATTGTCAACTGCTGTTATTTCGAAGCCTTCTTCTGCGAAGACGGTTAATAATGCTTCGTGTGGGTATACTTCACTGGTGATTGTTTCTGCTGTTTATAATGGTTGTGTTGGATTGGTATACTTGGGTTTGGGGATTCTTCAAGTTAGTAAACAGATAGGTGTGTTGCCTTTGCATCGATGGGTTGTAGTGTTATTTCAGGGATTCACATGGTTGATTCTTAGTTTAAATGTTAGCCTTAGGGGAAAGAAATTTGGGAAAGGGATGTTGAGGCTTTGTTCTGTAGTGACATGCTTGATTGCTGGACTTCTTTGTTTTTCAGCAGTGTTGGTCCTTGTGGTCGACAAAATGGTTTCAGTTAACATTGTTCTAGACGTACTATTACTTCCTGGAGCAGTGCTTCTTTTATTATGCACTTCGAAGGGAAACCATTCAGAAGATACAAGTGAAACTGGGGACAGAAATTCTCTTTATGCACCTTTGGATCTAATGGACATATTGAAGCAGAAGTGGGAAGTGAAACTCCTTTCGCGAAGGCAGGATTTCTTAGTAAAATGACATTTTGGTGGTTGAACCCCTTGATGAAGAGTGGTAAGGAGAAAACCCTTAATGATGCAGATATACCGCAGTTGCGGAAGGTAGATCGAGCAAAGGGTTGTTATATGTTGTTTATGGACCGACTACGTCCGCAGAAGCAAACTGATGCACCTGAACCACCATCAATTTTATGGATACTGGTTTTTTGTTACTGGAAGGAGATATTAATATCTGGATTTTTCGCATTGCTCAAGATACTCACTATGTCTGCTGGTCCTCTTCTTCTTAATGCCTTCATCAAGGTTACCGAAGAGAAACAAACTTTTAAATATGAAGGGTATGTATTGGTTGTTTCATTATTCTTCACAAAATTCTTTGAGTCGTTGGCGCAAAGGCAATGGTACTTCCGTAGTAGATTAATAGGCATAAAAATCAGATCAATTCTCTCGGCAGCCATCTATAAAAAGCAATTGAGGCTTTCTAATTCTGCTAGGATGGTGCATTCTGCTGGCGAGATAACAAACTATGTTACTGTAGACGCTTATAGGATTGGTGAATTCCCTTATTGGTTTCACCAGACATGGACAACAATTCTGCAACTTTGCATTGCACTAGTCATTCTTTTTCATACTGTGGGGCTTGCTACAGTTGCAGCATTGGTTGTAATAGTATTAAATGTGGTATGCAATACTCCCGTGGCTAAACTACAACATAAATTCCAGTCCAACCTTATGGTTGCACAGGATGAGAGACTAAAGGCTATGTCAGAAGCCCTTGTGAACATGAAGATTTTGAAGTTGTATGCTTGGGAGACACATTTCAAGAGTGTGATTGAAAGATTGCGAGAAGAAGAACTTAAGTGGTTGTCTGCAGTGCAGCTGCGGAGAGCTTACAATGCAATTCTCCTTTGGTCATCCCCAGTATTGGTTTCGGCAGCTACTTTTGGGGCATGTTACTTTCTTGGTGTTCCGCTTTATGCTAGTAATGCTTTTACTTTTCTAGCAACTTTACGTCTTGTTCAGGAACCTGTTCGAGCAATTCCTGAGGTTATTGGTGTGGTTATTCAAGCAAAAGTTGCGTTAGCACGGATCACAAGGTTTCTTGGGGCACAGGAGCTACAGACTGGGATTTCTAAGCAAAAGGATAATGGAGACCAACTTAGGCCGGCAATTTCTATCAAATTGGGCAACTTTTCATGGGAAGAAAATCCGTTAAAGCCTACACTTAGCAGTATAAACCTGGAGGTTAAACCTGGCGAGAAGGTTGCTGTCTGTGGTGAGGTTGGTGCAGGAAAATCAACTATGTTAGCAGCAATTCTTGGAGAAGTTCTGAACACTGAGGGAACGGTTAGTTCTTATATATAGCAGTACCTTTTTTGTGTATCATTGCTTAGGTTGCCATGTTCATCTACGGAATAACTTTAGTTTTGAATATTCATAAATAATTAATGTTGTTGATTTTCTCCCCTCCGCAGGTTCAAATTTGTGGTAAGATTGCGTATGTTTCACAGATGGCATGGATTCAAACTGGAACCATACAAGATAATATTCTTTTCGGATGCAACATGGACAGAATAAGGTACCAAGAAACATTAGAGAAGTGCTCACTTCTAAAGGACCTTGAAATGCTTCCTTTCGGGGATCTGACTGAAATTGGAGAAAGAGGAGTTAATCTGAGTGGTGGTCAGAAGCAGCGCATTCAACTTGCTCGTGCTCTCTATCAGGATGCTGATATATACTTGATGGATGATCCATTTAGCGCAGTTGATGCTCACACTGCTACAAACCTATTTAACGTCAGTTCGTGACACGTCCTTAAAATTATTCTCTTCTTTTTCTAATTGAAAATTCTTTCTGTCTAAAGTTTATTCAATTAGTTTGGTTGTGCAGGAGTATGTAATGGGAGCTCTATCAGCAAAGACAGTCTTACTTGTGACACATCAAGTCGACTTTCTTCCCAAATTTGATTCTATTTTGGTGAGATTGCATTTCTAATATTTATGACTACTTAAATCGTTATGCTCCATTTTGGTAACATAATAGATGATGCAAGATCTACTTGAAACTTGCTGATCTATGAATAACTTCTAGCCTTCTAGGATATCTGAACTTAACCATGAAACAATGTGGTTTCCGTTGCAGCTGAAGTCAGATGGGAAAATCTTACATGCCGCTCCGTATCATGTGTTGCTGGCTTCATGTCAAGAGTTTTCTGAACTTGTAAATGCACACAAAGATACAGCTGGTTCTGAAAGTTTTTCAGGAGTACCCTCATATCAGAGTTATGGAACCTCTTCAAAAGAAATTTCTAAAACTTATGGTGAGAAACAGTTGAAATCAGTTGGTCATCAGTTGATTAAGCTTGAAGAGAGGGAATCTGGAGACACCGGTCTAAAACCATACCTGCAGTATCTGAATCAGAACAAAGGCTTCATCTACTTCTCTCTATCAATTCTCTTCCACATCATTTTTGTGGGTTTACAAGTACTACAGAACTCTTGGATGGCTGCGAATGTTGAGAACCCTCAAGTCACTAAATTACGACTTATTGTAGTTTACTTAGTTATTGGTTGTGGCACAATATTTCTTGTACTTGTTAGAATGATTGCTACAGTTGGTATGGGTCTCCAATCATCGAAGTCCTTATTTTGCCAGCTATTGAACTCTCTTTTCAATGCGCCAATGTCTTTCTATGACTCCACACCTTTGGGCAGGATACTGAGTCGGGTAAGAGCATTAAAACCAGATTTTATTTATTTATAATTATGTATGTGTCAAACCTTAATTCCATGCTTCTTATGTAGGTCTCTTCTGATTTGAGTATTGTAGACCTTGATATTCCATTCAGCATAATGCTCTCTGTCGTTGTGGCTATGGGTGCATATGCTAATCTTGGGGTATTAGCCGTTATTACTTGGCCAGTGTTATTTGTCTCCGTACCCATGATAATAATGGCAATCTGCTTACAGGTATTGAACCAGGCTTGCTTGTGAATTTTCAATGGCCTCTTTAGGTATATTTTTAACTTTGTGGAATTTTCTTTCTCCCATAGAAATACTACTTCGCTTCTGCAAAAGAGTTCATGCGAATCAATGGAACAACTAAATCTATGATAGCAAACCATCTCGCCGAATCCATTGCTGGGACAATGACAATCAGAGCATTTGAGGAGGAAGATAGATTCTTTGCTGAGAATCTGGACCTCATAGACAAAAATTCAAGTCCATTTTTTCACATTTTCTCGGCAAACGAGTGGTTGATCCAACGTTTGGAAATACTAAGTGCTGTTGTCCTTTCCACATCAGCACTTGTGATGGTTTTGCTTCCTCAGGGAACATTTAGTTCTGGTAGGTGCTGCTTGCCAGTTGCAACATCTGTATCACTTATGTTTTGTGAGTTCCACCAGATGCCTGGATACTAAATCATTACATGATAACTAATCTCTACTGCAGGATTTGTTGGAATGGCATTGTCATATGGTCTTTCTTTGAACATTTCCCTCGTTATCTCCATCCAGTACCAGTGTACATTAGCAAATCATATCATTTCTGTTGAAAGACTGAATCAATATTTGCACATTCCCAGTGAAGCCCCAAAAGTCATTGAAGGAAAGCGACCCGTACCTAGTTGGCCCTCTGTTGGCAGAGTTGAGATTGTTGATTTAAAGGTAACCTTTGTGAAATATTTGCATTTTTTAATTTCGTGTTCAATTCAAAGATTAATGCGGATTGGTCTCAAGCAGGTCAGATATCGCCCCAATACTCCCCTTGTTCTTCAAGGAATCAGTTGCACATTTGAAGGAGGGCACAAGATTGGGATTGTTGGCAGGACCGGCAGTGGGAAGACAACTATGATAGGTGCACTTTTCCGTTTGGTAGAGCCAGTAGGGGGGCAAGTGGTCATAGATAGCATTGACATCTCTACTATTGGACTTCATGATCTGAGATCGCGGTTGGGAATCATACCTCAGGATCCTATTCTCTTTAATGGTACTGTGAGATACAATTTGGATCCCCTGTCTCAACATTCTGACCAGGAAATTTGGGAGGTATAATTTTTGCTGACATGAAACAGGTGAACAAAATCAAATAATCATTTTTCGTACTAATAAGAATGATTTTTCATGTATATAAGGTTCTCGGAAAGTGCCAGCTTGAAGAAGCAGTACGAGAGAAAGGAGATGGACTTGATTCACCAGGTATTCTTTCAGGTTATTGGATGTCGTTCCATTGTCTTAGAGGTCCTAGTCATTAATGTCAGTTTGATATTGCAGTCGCAGACGATGGATCGAATTGGAGCATGGGGCAACGCCAACTGTTCTGTTTAGGTCGTGCGCTGTTGAGGAGATGCCGAATTCTAGTGCTGGATGAAGCCACTGCATCAATTGACAATGCAACTGACTCTATTCTACAGAAGACGATAAGGGTTGAATTTGCTGACTGCACTGTGATCACAGTGGCTCACAGAATTCCAACCGTGATGGACTGCACAATGGTGCTTGCCCTCAGTGATGGTAAGCTTTATGATGCCTCTTATAACCTTATATAACACTATTATTGACCTTCCAAAAACTTTCCAGTGTTCTGTAGATTTATAAGTCCTATGCATTTTCATTTAAACTGACGATGCATTCATCTTGTTTGTCAGGAAAAATAATGGAATACGATGAGCCTATGAAATTGATGAACAGAGAAGGATCTCTGTTTGCGAAACTTGTAAAAGAATACTGGTCTCATAGTCACTCTGCAGATTCTACCTGAAGTAACGTATCCGTCAGAACCATGGTCAGGAACGGTTCATATGTAATTGCCACTAAAGAAACTGTTAACAGGTCTATAGAGAGTATATCGTTAGTGCACCATTTGTCGGTCATACCTTTACAGGCAGCCATTATAGGGGCAGTTATGCTAGACAGCCGCCACTATTAAGAACAAGGGCTGCAATAGTGGGTGCTTTTTTATGGAGCTGACGCTGTACACCTTCGTGTCAAAGATATTAGTGAACGGGTCTCTAAAAATTGTGTCTTCTTTCTAGGACCTAAATAGAGCTCAATCATTACACTAATAGAAATACCACTCACCTATTTTTACTGCCGTAAATTTTAGCATTTGGGTAACAAAAATCTAGTAACAATGATAGGTTTGGGTAGGGCTGCCAACCCCGATCCTACTCATCCGCATCTGACTGGTAGACATTTATGATGCACGGATACTGATACGGGGACACTGATACGGCGATATTGATACGGTGAGTCGTCAGATTTCAAAAAATGGGGATACGGGATACAGTGGGATACATGTGCTTATTAAAAAATATTTTATATGATAATAATTGATTCTAGTGAAAACATCACATAAAATTTAAAGAATACCCGATAAATACTATTTGGAAATGTTAAAAAAAGATAGATAAAAAGTTAAAAATTATCTCACATCACGCTCACCCATCAAATATCTTACTGTCTTCATCGAATATCACGATTTCTAGTTCTTGCTTGTCAAGTGAAAGATTTTCTGTTTTAAGTTCTTCCATATTGTCAAGTGGATCAAATGCATATACACTAATAATATCTCATATTCCACTTTCTATGATCCTTTTGTAGAAAATTGTTGTGGGCAAACATTAAATTCTCAACATTTTGGAGTTCAATCCTATTTGTCTTAATTGAATAGATAAAATTATATGTGCTCAAATTTATCTCTGAACAACACGAGGAACATGGCTACCCAAGAAGCCTTAAGGTTAAATTTTTGTAACACTAGATGAAGCACCATAATATAACCTACAAGTTTTCTTTCTTTATAGTCAACATGTTGTTAGGTTTAGATATAAATATTTAATATGATGAGTACAAATATCAATATTTAAATTTTGTGTATATAGATTTTGCATATATAAATATATGTTAAAATTATAGGAAGTATCCCTCGCAGATAGTTTCAGAGGTATCCCTACCTTTTTTGTAATTAAAAAGATGCGATACTTTAAATTGAATATTTGACACGTATCCCTAGGTACAAGTATCCAATAATGATACATCGTCGATACGGATACGTCAACAATTTTGAAGTATCTATGCTTCTTAGGTGGACATCCAATCTCTTCATGAGGACACGGGTGCATTGTTGAAAGTTCAATAAAAACATCAAACATTGGAATGGTTGTCGGAGCAAGTGTTAAATCTGTTGGACACCAAAACTTACTAGGTTTTAGGGTAAATCGAGAAATTTAGAAAATATAGATCCTGAAGACATTACTTTTGGCTGAAGAAAAGACATTGCATAGATCTTTTTTTTTATAGTTGGCTATTAGCATTGTCGTATTGTATTAGCCTCAGTACTCTTTAAATTACATCGTTTTAAGTTGTAAAACTAAGTTTAGTTTTTTCTTTACCTATTTTCCTTTACTAAAAAAGGAAAAAGAAAAAAAGAATTTGTCATGTGCCACAGGTTTCACTATGCACAAGTTACATTTCTGAGTAGTTACTGGTGGGTGTAATTAACCATTGGATGGGTGTAATCATCCTAGAGTCATTTCCTCGAGTCATGTAATGAGTTGAGATGTTTTACTAGCCGTCGGTGGTTAAAAACCCCTTCTGTTTTGTATTATAGATTGTATTAGGTGTTATTAATCGTGTTAAATGTGAGATCGACTAATGTAAATCGATTTTCAAAACATCAAATAACTGAAAATTTTGACTTTTTTTCGAAAACACTAACCATAATCGGTTTACGTTCATGCAGTAGTAAACCGATTCTAGGTTAGTGTTTAGAAATTTACAGAGGACATACAGAATCGGTTAATGTAATAGATATAATCCGATTCTAATAATCATATTTTTTGGTGTCATATATAAACCGATTGTTACTTTTTTTGTAAGAAAAAAAATCCATTCATACTTTCATTCATTTCAAATCTAATCCTTATCGTACGAATCACGAATGCACTTAGCCGTGCATCAAAAACCCCTAGGTGACCCTAGTGGACGAGTTATAGTCTTGTGAGGGTTTGCAAGAGGTGTACCGACAAAAACTACACATAAACTCCTAAAACTATCAATCTTCTTCTGAGGAATCCGAGTTCCGTTCACCCACCATAAAGTCCGGGTCGTACTCCGAGATTTTGGATACCATGAAGTGATTGTTTTCATAAAATGTGAATGCTTCCCCCTGTTCTCTAAGTAGCGCGCTTTCACGGCTTCATGCTACAAAAACACAAACACAAACTTACTTTGTTTGTTACGAATTTATAAAAGCAGGTTATGTAAAATAAACCGCAATAATACTTACAAATTTTTGAAGGGACATGCTAAAGTGGCTAGCATTCAAAATCCGTTGTTGGATAGCTATAAAGGCAACTATTGCATCTAGGATGATTTGCTTCCTATCATGGAATTTTTGAAGACTTCTTCTATTAGGGTACCCATAATCTTTCATAAGTTTGTTATATATCTCCGCCCAAAATCTCTCAGACGAGGAGTGATCTTGAACTCGACTTTCGGTGTACCATGCTTTGGTGATCTCCAAATCTTCTGCGGAGTCAAACGAAGCCATTTTTATATGTGGAGGTATGAAATGAGTAGTTGTAGAGCATATGGAGTGAGAGAGAATATATAAAATGAGCAATTTTGGGGCAAATTGGATCCGAGGATGTGATGTTGTTTTGAAGTTGTTTGTAAAGTGGTAGTAAAAAGTTCGTTCAACCCAGACTTGTAAAGGTTGGATTTAAGAAAATACTAAAAACAAAGAAAATATGTTCACAAGTTTGTCACGATATCGAGAGATACTGAGACTCGGGATTCCACCATAAACTCATTCATGTGATTCATATATTTATTCCAAACAATTATAGCTCAAATAAAATATTGACTCTGTTTCTTTGCCAAGGTAGATTTTTGAAAAGCAACGACTGTATATCTAAAGCATGGGATATCAAAAGACTTCACCTAAGTATAACCCATCAATTGAAATCACAACCATTCAATAAAAACCATAAAACAATTAACAATTCATGCAAAAAGTCATGAAAGAATTGAATATAATTACCACATGCATGAAATATGGCTTCCTCCGTCATCCCAGTGATGGGGTTTATCTCCTCATATCAAAAACACGCACAAAATAATAATCCATAGCTCAAAAAGGTGTTTTATTGAAGAAATTATATAAAACAGAGATTTGCAACGCTGTAATGGTGTTACTGACGTCACCGTTACAAGTTTCTAAGACTGTCAAAGAACGATAGTCGTAGAACTGCGACAATTTGTGCTAGTCTAATGTTCTTCGTCTCCTTCTTCTTCAGCAGCAGCAGAGGTGATATCCTGCACTGCTTCTTCTCGGCTCTGCAACCTCCGTTTATTCCCCCAAAGTCTCGGCTCCCTCTTTAGAACTCGAAGCCACCTATATATACTCAACAACACAATTAAATCCCGAGAAACTTTCAATATTTTTTTCTTTTTCTTCACGGAAAGGTTACGATAATATTTCCTTTTCTGTTAATTTATTTCACGCGTCTTTGCCCTGAATTGTGTCCTACTCATAGAAGAAATTATCTCCTACCAAATCGTCACGCAGCTGCCTTATAAAACTCGGAAAATTTCCGAGAATAACTTCCCACCTCTGTTTTATCGTGAATAAATGGACACTCCCTTTTCTTCGCAAATATGGATCATATCTTCCCTGTTTTATCCCAAA
The DNA here is from genome assembly GCA_023531295.1 of Papaver armeniacum. Lineage (NCBI taxonomy): Eukaryota > Viridiplantae > Streptophyta > Magnoliopsida > Ranunculales > Papaveraceae > Papaver > Papaver armeniacum. The sequence goes on along the minus strand of JAJJWW010002516.1, from coordinate 132,720 downwards.
CCAATTATCCAGCCCAATTCGATGGACCCTAACTGAGTTATCGGTCCTGTTTAGTGGAATATTGCCAGAAGGCTCACCAACAATCCCGAGTATCCCCTGCTCTGTTTCATCGAAAAACCAAAGATTATCTTCTTCTTCTTTTTTTCGCATCTACGTTCATTACCTCGCCTGTTTAACTATAACAGGCCCATATTAGTCCAAGTCATAGACCAAGTCCATAAGAATCTCGTCCAAATCAATTCCAGCAAAATACGCAGGTGAGGATGTTTTTCCCGCCAAAAGAAATGGTTTGAATGTTGAATAAGAAGTCCCCCTAACCAGACTGGAGTGCGAATAACATTTGGAGTGCCTTGGGGTGTAAATAGCAAGTGGGTGCCCCTTAGTAATTGAGGTGCCCCTTATCCAAACTGAGAGTCCGACTAGTAATTTTCTCCCACGAGCGCATATACCACTTTTCGAGCCAATTTTCCCGCAAAAGCTTATTTCTCCAAAAACACCTACAAAAACATAAAATACCAAAATAAGCGCAAAATCGAGTACTAACATTACAGAGAATTGAGACTAATATAGACACATAAATGCGTCTATCAGGATGAGGTCTCTATATATAGAGAAAGACCCTAACGACTAGTTTTTTTTTTGAAAAAACGATATAATTTAGAACAATCAGTCTTCTGGAATGTCCATAAAAACCGATTATGTTTTCATGCCAAACATAATCGGCCTTTATGGTTGTTGAAAAGCTGAGGGTACCCAAATATACCTCAAGCTAAAACTTTTCCTACCTATAAGTCCTTTCTCCGAAAGTGATTGTCTATGGACTGAGTCGAGACAATACAACTAATCGGTTCACACTTCGTGTGATCGTCTATGGATACGAGATCGAGACAATACAACAACGAAGTATGTTTACTTGATACAAAGGTTCGGACTTAACAATAGGATTGCTTATCAAGTAAATAGGAATTAACGTTTGTGTGATTTACTTTAATTATAATAAAATAATTATAATGCGGAAAATAAAAGTAATTAAATGACACAGCAAGATTTTGTTAACGAGGAAACTGCAAATGCAGTAAAACCCCGGGACCTTGTCCACAATTGAATACTCTCAGGATTAAGCCGCTACACAAAATTACACCTAACTTAGTATAGTTGAGACCAAGTAACTAACCCTATAGTTCACTTAGTTCCGTCTGTATTCCCACGCCTCCGACTTGTGAATAAGTCACGTACTTGGAACAATTCCTTTGGTTCGTATTTGGTATCAACTCTATTCAACCAAGTGATATGAGTCGGACAAAGGCTCTTCTGTTTATCTTAACATAAACTCCTTCGTCGGGTCGTTAGACCTATCTTATGTTCAATCACCCAAAAGTAATCGTTTAAGATTAAGCAAATCAATACCTTTAATCACAAGGAAACGTATTGATGCCGATCTACTCAATTAATCAATCCAATCTACCACAAGGATAAACCGATTATTAATTGGATCCTCTTTTACCGAAATAAGTATTGTGCACACCAATTATTATAAAACCCAAGTCAGATCTTCAATATCTTCTTTGTCTTCAAATCTTCTTAAATCTTCAATAAAAACCTGCACATAATCACTTGAATCTCTTGTGATCAATCACGCACGAACTGAGTCCATTAACAATGGATTATCACAAGATCGTCTTTAGAACTAACAACAGTCTAAAGATCCCACATCGAAACTACGAACTAGTTTATCCAAATCTTATATCAGAAGAGAAGATTCTCAAGAATGAAAAAACTAGGTGCAATCAGATTTCAACCACCGTTAGTCAATCAAATCAATCGAAAACAAAGATAAACCGCAATTACCCGCTAGAGCTTCTCAATCCCAAAGAAGACTTTAAACTGAGCGGCCGTAAGAGATTTCGTCTAATTAGGTTACTCTCCTCTCCGAATAGGCGGCTACACCAGTAACAACAACAAAAGAGTAAATTTGTTTTACGATGGATTAGTTTGCTAGAAAGGCAAACTTCGTGTATTTATAGACAAGGAAGTTTGGACACCAAGGAATTTCCAAAACCGAAAATATTCTCAAGATATTCATAAAAGCACAGATTCGGTTTTCATAATTCCTGGAAATGCTCTGTCCAAAAATAACGATCGAAATCTCTCGGAAAATCTAATTAGTAAATGCACATTACTAATTCAGTAATTTCCCTACAAAATGAAATTAATAACCTTAATTAAAAGATTCTTAACTTACTTATGTTTCGATCCTGGGATTCTCTTCCCTTAGCCGTTAAGGAATATCTTTGAACAATTATAGAAATAAACATTCACAACACGTGTTCAAAGTTTGTTGACATCTTAACTTTGTGAGTTCTCTTTCACACTTACAACCTTGAAACCGATTTGCCACACTTCCAAACAAGTTTAGAATATGTTCATCTGACTTTCAAGAACTATGTGATTAATCAAACCAACATTCAATTACAATCATGGGTTTATGGTTCTACCAAAACAAGTTTTCGGTTCTACCTCCAAGTGAGTACTGTGCACAGTCACACTAGCTTCCCAAAAGTTCGGTTGACTAGGTACTAGGATCGGTTCCCCACATATATATGGTATCCAACTTATATGTGTTGCACATGTCCATAGGATCGGTTCCCCTTTCTGCTATAAACCTTGCTGCACCCCATACAAGGATCAGTTCCCTTTGATGTACTGCACCCCTTACTAGGATCGGTTCCCTTTCCCTTTCTAGGATCGATTCCCTTTCCCTTACAATGATCGGTTCCATTTCCCTTACAAGGTCAGACATACAAAATCCGATCATACTACAGGTGATTACTTAAGATCGGTTTTACTAATAAAAGTTATACCAATACATAAGTCAGGCCTTTGTGAATAGTTATACCAAGAACACAACAAGTTGTGAGCGGTTATACTCTATCACACATATTGGTTGTTCATAAGATATGCAATGAATAACAAAACCAATAACACCTGGAAATTTCCTTTTCGGTCCACACACAAGTTTATGAACTTACTTCCTTAGAACACATGTAAACATTGTTCCCTAGGATGAAATCCTCACCTCATACCCATACATAATCACAATAGCATTCAAATGATTATGACGATATCTTATCTACAAAGTTTAATGGTTTAGCAATAAACCTCGTATTGTATTTCTTAATACTATGTCTATCTATAGTTCAAATATGCCTTGCAGTTATGTTTTCAATATGCACGACTTGAAAGATACGTTAGGGAATGAAACAGTTCAAGTCAAATATCACTAACCTCAAGGGGAAGGATGATTGTTGTCATTGTAGCTCCTTGCTTGTTCACATCTTCAAGTATTCGCAATACTTGTAATGTCTCATATCCTAATACTTTCAAGCTAACCTATACGAAGTTTAACTCTAGTACATAATCAAGCGACTCTAAACATGAGTTTTGATTCACTAAAATATGACAACCAAACTTGACATACCAACGCTTGGTGGGTTCAACCGAGCCATGCTCTAATAATCTCCCCCTTTGTCAATTTTAGTGACAAAACTCTTACATCATATGGATAAACAAATTATAATAATTCATTACAATCCGCTTGATTCCCGATTCAAAAACACAGTGAAACTACTTACATTCAATCCTTGAAAATGTCGATGTTGACATTATAATAACAAAGTTATTACTCCCCCCTAAGGAAGATACGTAGATATTCAATCCGCACATCTTTGTTATACCAATCATATGCCCTTAGTCTGTGCTTTCACTCTTTCGTTAGATAAAAATATTCAAGTACCAATGTTATTTTCCCTAGCGATGCCAATCAATATAAATATCAATGCCAGCATCACCTGTTTACTCCATATATTTCTCCCCCTTTTTGTCACAAAAATGACAAAGAAACGAAAAAACAAAGGACAACACGAAAAGAATCTTACAAATATCAGAATAGACTTGCAAACCTATAGAGTTAGGCACGAGGGTTCCACACATCATGTTCTGATAACCAATATCAAAACCGAAACTACAAGTAGTCTTATTTTGATATGTAACCAAGGAAACAATTGTCCGAAATAATTTTTCCAATTTAGTTTAGCAAACCAAAAACAACTAAGCATATTAGTCCCTTTGTTAAACCGATTGTTCAAAAACAACCGCTTAATTCGATAAGACCAAAATAAAGATAAACTCCATTTTTCTCATCAGGTTCTAATTATCCATAAACTTAGACCTTTAAATTTTAAACAAGACAAGTACTAGGTTAGTTAACTAGCATTTCTTGTTTAGGCATTCGATTAGACTTGAATAACCGAAACCTCACTTCGATAAGTCTAACTAAGATCAGAATTAACTTAGTTTCTTATCCGGAATCGAATTGGACTAAACAACTCGTCCCGTACACATATTATTTCGTTAAGCCATAAATAATTCATACAAACCAAAATAAATAAACTTGCGTAATTATTCACCTCAACCGGAAGCAATTGAAACAACATAGACATTATAAGCACCGCAATTGCACCGTAATTTTGTAAGCCTAAACGATTGATACCAATCAAAAGCAAGATAACAATAGTTTTTATTAACCGAAACCAATTGAATCACACACACACATCAATTGTACCGAAATTTTGTAAGCCTAAACAATTGATACCACACAATAAAGCAAGATAACAATATTTTTTTCTTAACCGGAACCAATTGAAACACACATCCACACACACATCATGGAATAAATATCAATTGAACCGAAATTTTGTTAAGCAAAAGCAACAAATATATATAATATAAACTCGGGCTTTTCTTCAACAGAAAAAAGAATTAACTAACAAGATTGTTACCTTAAATTTCGCATCCACTTCTCCAATATGATTGCATCTTTGTCCAGGGAGAATTGATATCGAAATATCACCACGTTGTCATCCTTATGCGTGAACAAAAGAATAACAACAAACCTCAACCTTTACCAGAGAAAGGTTGAAAATCGGTTTTAACAATTGCAAGCAAAAGTTGAAAACCGTCGAAACACATATGCTTTTATGCTAAACCAAAACCGCTTCAACATATTGTGACTTTTTCACATATTGTTTCTATCAGAACCCCTCATAATCCTTTGATAAAGCCTACCTACTAGGGCTAGAACTTAATCCCGCTAAATCAAAAGTCACCCAAACCATGAGGGTTCACAATATGAGATCGAATATTAAGGTAGTAAAACCGAAATCAAACATCCCATAAACATACATAGCAATAAGGTAAAAGCAATTAAGCACAGGCTATGTAAACCGAAAACTATCACAAGAAAATTTCAATTCAAATAGTTTTATTCATAATAAGATAGTTTTATTCATGATAGACTTTATTGAAATAAATCAAAACTACTGTCTATTTTTCTTCTCATTTGTGAAACTCTGAAATAGACTTTTTAGAGTTTTCATCCAATGCTGAAACTGGATCCGCAGATTTTACTGGATTCCAATCATCTTCAATGATCACGAGCCTAGATTCAAGACTCACAACATTGTCATTGACTTCTTTAACTTTCTTTCTCAAATCCTTTTCCATGTTCCTTACTTCACATAAAATTAGATCCAGCTTTAGTGAAAGATTCTTGAGAAGATTATCATTGAGAGAGGAGATCTCTTCATTAGGAACATCATGCTGAAGCACTGGATATGAATCAGAATCTCCATCAGACGATTCAAGACGAAGTTTCTTCTTTGGAAACAATATTGTCCAGACTTTTTCGGTTTTCCGAGAACTGCAACTAGAGGTGGACATTTTTGACAGAACTCTGCGAAAATGAGGCAATATATTTTACCTCTTATAAGTTTTAGAACTTTTATTCAAAGATGTTTGAGAATATATTTCATAACCGAAAAATAAATTTTTTAGAAATATTTAAAACTAAATATTTACATCAGTATCCTTACTCCATATTATTAAGGGTAACTTGTAAGGATTCATGATAATCGGTTAGACTATCACAATCTGGTTGTTGAATTTTCTTCCTTTGGATATTTCAACAGAACGTTTGAGCACTTAGATTCACTTCTTAGTCTTGTTGTGGGATCATGATACTCAAAGAGCTTATTCTCTTGTTTCGAAGAGATTTTCGATCTACGATTAGATCTTGATTTTCTGGTGTTATACAGTCTCTCTCTCTCTCTGTGTTGTATTTAAACATTCCCTTTGAAAATGCCCACTTTGTTTGCACAGAAAGCAAACACCAGAATTATTACCCTTCCTGGAATCGGATCCCTCGGATCTCTTTATTCTTGCCTTCTTGTTTCTTGAATCATTTAACCTAGGTGATGAAATTTCAAAGCAATTGAGTCTCTCTCTCAATTTCTGATTTTCTGCTTTTAACACCCTAATCTCATCTTGGCAAGAACGAATGTTAGAGATGAGTTTAGATACTTGTACTCTTTCGGAGCATTGAGTAATCTCGATTTTCTTTATATGCTTGTTAAATTTTTGTTTATCATTCAGAAAACTCTGTTTGAGTTGATCAAGCGATGACTTTATTTCAAAAATGTCAGACTTAAGAAGATGAGTTCTTTTATCTTTACATGGAAACGTTTTTTCGAAAATCAAAGGATTGAAATCTTCATGAGTATCTATGTTTGGAAGGGTTTCAGAATCACAGATTTCTGCAATAGTTGCAACATGATCTATCCCATCAACTTAATTATTCTCATTAGGACAATAATCAAGAGTGTCAGTATAAGCTTTTCTTTTCCACTGTGTGTCCTTGGTTGGACAGTCTGGAGAGATATGGCCAAAGCCTCTGCACTTGTAACATTGGGAAATAACATCATCATCATCCCAGGTGTCTTCACATTTAAGTGGAGGAACACTTTTCCTTTTTGACGCATGTGCTCTTCTTTTTCGATGTCTCAACAGTCTTTTGAATCGTTGAGTAATAAGAGACAAGTGATGGTTTATTTCTCCTTCATCTTCAGAAAAGAGATCTTCTTGATCATCGGAATCTTCCGAATATTGAGTCGAAGCTCCTTTTATGGCTTTATAGCCCAGATTGTCCTTTTGTTTAGATAACATTTCTTGATCAAAGATCTTTAGTTTTCCAACTAAGGAACTTCTAGATAGAGACGAAAGATCATTAGATTCAACAATTGCATGCTTCTTAGAATCGTATCTAGATGGCAACGATCTGAGAATCTTGCATACTATATCCTTTTCAAAAATAGTCTTTCCTAATGAGAAAGGGGTATTAATTATCTCAGAGAGTTTAATGTGAAACTCCTCAAAAATTTCGTTGTCATCCATTCGAAGGTTTTCCCACTCGGAAGTGAGGGTTTGAAGTCTAGCTTCTTTCTCTGAAGAATTTCCTTCTAATATGATCTGAAGATGATCCCAAGCTTCTTTCGAAGTTTGACATGTTGACACATGATGTTGTAGGTTGCGACTTACGGCATGAATAATAGCATTCAAACCATCTGAATTCTGCTTTGCAAGTGCCTTCTCTTCGTTAGAAAACTTTGTTAAGCGTTTAAACTCAGTTTCTGAATTTTCTATCTTTGCTAGAGTATAACCATCGACGACTAATAGCCGAGTATTAAAGTCTCGTGATTGAAGAAAAGATCTCACAACAGATTTCCACCATAGATAGTTTGTTCCGTCAAATCTTGGCGGCACGTTAATTGAAGTCGATTCATGAGAAGTCGAGTTCATTCTTATAGGTTGGATCGCACCAAACACAGATTGTTAGATCTATTCGTGTTTGCCTGCTCTGATACCAATTAAAAAGGCGAGGGTACCCAAATATACCTCAAGTTAAAACTTTTCCTACCTATAAGTCCTTTCTCCGAAAGTGATTGTCTATAGACTGAGTCGAGACAATACAACTAATCGGTTCACACTTCGTGTGATCGTATATGGATACGAGATCGGGACAATACAACAACGAAGTATGTTTACTTGATACAAAGGTTCAGACTTAACCAAACACAGTAGGATTGCTTATCAAGTAAAGATGAATTAACGTTTGTGTGATTTACTTTAATTATAATAAAACAATTATAATGCAGAAAATAAAAGTAAATGACACAGCAAGATTTTGTTGACGAGGAAACCGTAAATGCAGAAAAACCCCGGGACCTTGTCCAGAATTGAATATTCTCAAGATTAAGCCTCTACATAAAATTACACCTAACTTCGTATAGTTGAGACCAAGTAAATAACCCTATAGTTCACTTAGTTCCGTCTGTATTCCCACACCTCCGACTTGTGAATAAGTCACGTACTTGGAACAATTCCTTTGGTTCGTATTCCAAATAGTAAAGTAACAACAAATCTGTTTGGTATCAACTCTATTCAACCAATTGATATGAGTCGGACAAAGGCTCTTCTGTTTATCTTAACATAAACTCCTTCGTCAGGTCCTTAGATCTATCTTATGTTCAATCACCCAAAGGTAATCGTTTAAGATTAAGCCAATCAATACCTTGAATCACAAGGAAACGTATTAATATCGATCTACTCAATTAATCAATCCAATCTACCACAAGGATAAACCGATTATTAATTGGATCCTCTTTTACCGAAACAAGTATTGTGCACACCAAAGATTATAAAACCCAAGTTTGATCTTCAATATCTTCTTTGTCTTCAAATCTTCTTAAATATTCAATAAAAACCTGCACACAATCACTTGAATCTCTTGTGATCAATCACGCACAGTTTGGAGTCTATTAACAATGGATTATCACAAGATCGTCTTTAGAACTAACAACAGTCTAAAGATCCCTGTCGAAACTCTGAACTAGTTTGAGTGAATCTTATATCAGAAGAGAAGATTCTCAAGAATAAACAAACTAGGTGCAATCAGATTTCAACCACCGTTAGTCAATCAAATCTATCGAAAACAAAGATAAACCACAATTATCTAGTTTCCCACCAACGGGTCGCGCTAGAGCTTCTTAATCCCAAAGAAGACTTTAAACCGAGTGGTCGTAAGAGATTTCGCCTAATTAGGTTACTCTCCTCACCGAATAGGCGGCTACACCAGTAACAACAACAAAAGAGTAAATCTGTTGTTACGAAGGATTAGTTTGCTAGAAAGGCAAACTTCGTGTATTTATAGACAAGGAAGTTTGGACACCAAGGAATTTCCAAAACCGAAAATATTCTCAAGATATTCATAAAAGCACAGATTCGGTTTTCATAATTCCCGAAATGCTCTGTCCAAAAATAACGATCGAAATCTCTCGGAAAATCTAATTAGTAAATGCACATTACTAATTCTGTAATTTTCCTACAAAATGAAATTAATAACCTTAATTAAAAGATTCTTAACTTACTTATGTTTTGATCCTGGGATTCTCATCCCTTAGCCCGTTAAGGAATATTTTTGAACAATTATAGAAATAAACATTCACAACACGTGTTCAAAGTTTGTCGACATCTTAACTTTGTAAGTTCTCTTTCACACTTACAATCTTCAAACCGATTTGCCACACTTCCAAACAAGTTTAGAATTGGTTCATCTGACTTTCAAGAACTATGTGATTGATCAAACCAACATTCAATCACAATCATGGGTTTACGGTTCTACCAAAACAAGTTTTCGGTTCTACCTCCATGTGAGTATAGTGCATAGTCACACTAGCTTCCCAAAAGTTCGGTTGACTTGGTACTAGGATCGGTTCCCCACATTTATTTTGTATCTAACTTATATGTGTTTCACATGTCCATAGGATCGGTTCCCCTTTCTGCTATAAACCTTGCTGCACCCCATACAAGGATCGGTTCCCTTTGATGTACTGCACCCCTTACTAGGATCAGTTCCCTTTACCTTACAAGGATCGGTTCCTTTTCCCTTACAAGGTCAGACATACAAAATCCGATCATACCACAGGTGATTACTTAAGATCGGTTTTACTAATAAAAGTTATACCAATACATAAGTCAGGCCTTTGTAAATAGTTCTACCAAGAACACAACAAGTTGTGAGCGGTTATACTCTATCACACATATTGGTTGTTCATAAGATATGCAATGAATAACAAAACCAATAACACCTGGCAATTTCCTTTTCGATCCACAAACAAGTTTATGAACTTACTTCCTTAGAACACATGTAAACATTGTTACCTTGGATGAAATCCTCACCTCAGACCCATACATAATCACAATAGCATTCAAATGATTATGGATATGTCTTATCTAGAAAGTTTAATGGTTAAGTAATAAACCTCGTATTGTATTCCTTAATACTATGTCTATGTAGAGTTCAAATATGCTTCGCAGTTATGTTTTCAATATGCACGACTTGAAAGATATGTTAGGGAATGAAACAGTTCAAGTCAACTATCACTAACCTCAAGTGGAAGGATGATTGTTGTCGTTGTGGCTCCTTGCTTCTTCATATCTTCAAGTCTTCGCAATACTTGTAATGTCTCATATCCTAATACTTTCAACCTAACCTATACGAAGTTTAACTCTAGTACATAATCAAGTGACTCTTAACATGAGTTTTGATTCACTAAAATATGACAACCAAACTTGCATACCAACGCTTGGTGGGTTCAACCGAGCCATGCTCTAACAGTCGTCAACATAAACCTATGTGGCACATGCAAAAAAAATTGAATTTTCACCGACATTAATCGGTTTATATGCACATGTATTCCGATTCTCACTAGAAAAAGATACAAAAAAACAACATTTCTAAGGCATGAAAAATTGGATTATACTGACCCCCACATAAACCGATTTCATATGGAACCTCGACAATCGGTTTATATCAGCAATAATATAGCATGATTGTTTGTCTGTATTTGCAAAATCGAATTTTGAGCATGTATAAACTTGTTTTACGAGAAACCTGTGATGGACCGGAAAATTATGGGGGCTCGTCCACCCCATGCACCTAGCAATCCTTTACTACAAACGAACATAATAACACCTTCAAGCTAAAAACAATAATTCTGACTATTTTCTCACATGCATATTCACGAATATAAAACAGTCAACAAAATGCCAGCAGCAAGAGAAATTAATATAAACACCAATGAAGTATCCCATAATGAAATACCAGCAAAAGAAAATAATCCAAACGCCAACATCTCATAATAAACATCAAGTCTAAACAAAGATCAAGTCCAACAAAAGAAAAAAAAAATCAAAGCTTCTCCAATTCCTGCCGTTTCTCCTCTAACTCAGCAAGGATCTCCGCTTCGGTAGCCTCGGCTCGCAATACCTCGTCATTTTCCAAGCCAACATCTGTAAGCAACAGGTTCAACACCACCCTCTTACTAGAAGTTGTCTCCGAGCACTTTTGAAGCTTCCCCTCCAGTTGAGAAATTTGGCTGGTAAGACGACCGCGAGGACCATTGCGGCTCTTTACCTTTACCAACAGCTCCTTCAACCACGCCACGGGAAAATTGACATTAAGCTCAGATTGTACAGAAGCCTCCTATCTACGCAGCCTTGTCACGTTAACAAGATCATCCCCTAAATGTGCAAGCTGGTCCTCAATCTCCAGGAGATTCCTAGTCATGTAGCACAAGATAGGAATACCCAATAGACCCACCTTCGCCATATGACCTCCGCCGCGCTCGACAATGTCTCTATAAGAAGCGGCAAGAGTAGTTGGAACCCAGAATCCGTGAACAAGAGTGTGGGTAGAAGGATCCACCCCAGCCTCGGCAGCACTCACCACCAAAGATAAGTGAAACTGCACGTCCTCTGGGTCTGCCGATACAACAGGGCTGGTCGGAGCATCAATAAGAGGAACGTTAGCCTGCTTCTCTGTAAGAACAGACGAACTTCCATCATTCACTTTAGTGCGCTTAAAGGACCCATCGCCACTAGGGACCACGCGCCTGGCAATGTCCATGTCGGGTTTCGCGGCCTCTTTTCTTTTCTTACCCATGTCCTAACGCCAACAACAACATGTCAACGAAAGGAAGGGAAAATCAACAAAAAAAATGTAATAAATAACAAGGGAAGGAGAAAGGAGGAAAACCAACCTCGGGAATCGACGAGCCTAGCATAGTATCAGCAACTCTAGGACGAGACGCGGAGGAACTAGAGGAAGATTCAAAGTCACTATTGAAACCGACAAATGAGAAATGAGCACCATTGCAAAACCAACTTAGATTTATATATATAAAAAAAAAAAAAAAAAAAAAAGAGGTGAGAAGAGGAAGGTAAAGAAAGAGGAATGACAAAAACAAAGACACGTATTAAGTGGGAAGCTACCTGCAGGATCATTAACGTCTAATGCCACGTGGGATGAGGACCAACCAAAAATTGACCGACTAGACCCAAAAGGGCTCATTGATTAAAAGACGGCACTGGGAGACACCGGAAGTTCACGCCTGCCACGAACAGTTTCATCCCTAAGATGGTGAATTGATGATAAGTAAAGGCGCGATACCAATCCATCTCCTGAAGGGAGGGTAACCCCCAAATCTCTCAACTGGTCCACAAACGAGGGAGTTGACCTTCGCCGCTCACGTCCCCCGGGGGTTGCGATGCGCTCCTCCTATGACTTTGACGTGACTGAAAAGGCGTAGTATTAGCAGAGGAACAAGGGCGCGGAGCAGAAGACTGATTCGCCTCCCGCCTGACTTTCTTATTTAAACTACTCTCAATCCAATCACATTCGGGCATGTTTAAGTATTCGTCCATCACGTAAGAAGGGGCTTTCCACCCTAAGCGATTGGAAGGAGGAGCTCCCTGGGGAAGTGATTTCCGCCATCCATCTCAATCAAAATAAAGCGTGGAAACATAATGACATAACAGAAAAAGCAAAAAAAAAATATATATAGCAAGTACCTAGGGCGCCGAAGGTATAATGAACGTCTTCACATTTAATCGCGGAGGTTTTCGGTCAAAAAATGCCCCTTTCTTTGGCTTCGCAGGTTCATGACCATTGGGCGGGGACCAAGAGGTCACCACAGGATCCGAGCGACCTTTGTTGGCGGGAACGAGATGATGCTCAGCAACCACGACATTTGACCCGACCAGACGCATGAAGTTCTCGAAGATCTTGGACAGTCAGATCACGAGGGGGAGAAGACTCGCGCAAAAGAAATTTCAAAGCTCGACGCCTTAAAAAATCATGATACTCGTGGGCTCTCTCGGTAACCTCCAAGGGCCGCGCTGAGATGGGTTTCTTGAACGAAAAACTGATCCCCAGATCAGACAAATAAGTCGCCCCTTTGAAGACATAGCGGTTGAAGCTGGCGACGATGTCTTCAACGTTAGAATTATTTGGAGGAGGAAACCTAGGAGGAACCCCTTGATCAAACCCAAATTGTCGAGCCGCGCGATCAGGATTATACGACATAACAATGAATTTATCGGCATAAAAACCAGGGAGATAACCAGGTAATAACACAACCATCACCGAATCAAAGTCCGCTGCCGATAAAGGCTTTGAGGAATCCAACTCAACATCAAAAGGATGGAGAAAGTCATAATGCGCCGGACCTGAACGATCATCTTGGTAAGGAAATGGTTCGAAATCCTTGGCTATATCCAGATGCTTGCCTAAATCGCCCTTCGGTATTTTTCCCCTTCATGTTCCACAAAGCCATCCGCGGGTATCTATAGACAACGAGAAGCTTCTTCACTGAACCATCATCCTGTTTAACATCTTCTTCACGATGGATGGCGAGGTCATTTGGTTCCGGCGCGCATGGGGGGACGTGTTCCTAGTACCAAGCCTACATAAAGGAAGCAGGGATGTAGGTCTCGATCTTGTGGGATGATCCCACCGTCTGAAGATCGCAGCAGAACAAGTCAAGATGACGATACAAGCCGCCTAAAAACATCGATGCGAGTGGAAAAAAAACACCGCGGGATAACAACACCGCCATCGGCACGAGATCACCTTTAATGGTATCTTGGGGACTTTACTCAAACACATCATGGCAAAGCCAGAACAGGATAAAAGCGGCTAACTCCACGCGGGGATTCTCCTCCTTACGCCTGCAGGGAAACACTTTCTTATCAACTATCTGGGGAGCCCAATACTTCAACCAGTGAGGGAAAGAGGCATGACGGTTGACCTTGACAACCCACTCGGGATCAGTTTCCAGTGGATCGGATAGAACATGGATTTCCTCATGAGCGCGAAAAGAGCTGGACATCAGTCGATCACCGGACGAGCGTTTAGGAGGCGCCTTCTTCTCCTCTACCCACTTCACTTTCAGTTTCTTGGCTAACGAGGGTGTCTCCTTTTCGGGAGAAGCCTCTTCACCTTTAGCCTGCTCCGGAGGCGCTTGGGTCTTCCGAACCAGTTCACGACGAGAATCATCTTTACACTTCAGCAGATAAGTACACAATTTCTTGTCTTCATCATTTAGCGCTCCGAAAACAGCCGCCTCCTCATATGAATGACTACCATGGATCGGAAGCCCTGTAAGGGCGACTACATCCTCCAAAACGATGGTCGCTTCTCCCCATGCTGTAAGAAGGGTATGAACCGGAGGAGTCAAACGATATAAGAGCCGCGTTATATCACAAATGCACCTATTTACTTCCCGCTTAAGAGACGAAATTATAGCTTCCTCGATGCTGGCCCGCTAGATTTCAGCGACATGGTCGGGGTTGGAGCGTATATGAGCTGCCTAATATGGCCACACCGAATGAGTCTTCGACTTAGAACGAATATCGATAAGGGTGGAGATTGTAATCACCGCGATGAATAGCCATCTATGGGACATTTTTAAACGCAAAAGTATCCATGCTCTCCAATTCGGGTTGCATAAGCCATCCGGGAGCAGCTGAGTAAGGCAACACAGGAGGGTTTAAAAGGCGAGAAACAAAGATATCTTCTAAAGGAAAAGCACGTTTACCTCCGCGGAATTCCCTTAACCTCAGCGCGCGCTTTGAAGCGGACACACTCGTGAACTCGGCGATTGTATATAATCTGCCGTCTGCTAGAGCGGGCAAGATGATCTCTTCCTGGTTAAGATGTTATGTTTCTTCAGAACCATCGATATTAGGCTGTTCGGACTCATTACTCTCGTCGAATGATGGACCGCTAGAGGAACTACTAGACATGGCGAGTATATGGGTATGTTCAGATGGAGGAAAGAAGGAAAAGCATTAAGGGAAAAATGGATTGACAGCTCTATATATAGG
The DNA here is from genome assembly GCA_023531295.1 of Papaver armeniacum. Classification (NCBI taxonomy): domain Eukaryota; kingdom Viridiplantae; phylum Streptophyta; class Magnoliopsida; order Ranunculales; family Papaveraceae; genus Papaver; species Papaver armeniacum. The sequence continues at coordinate 117,600 of JAJJWW010002516.1, read as the reverse complement.
GGGCTTTGAGGTCAAACGTGGAAGTTACTAAGGGGAAGTGGTAATCGTCAGAAACTGAAAAGGGAAAAAGGTTTTGCACGATGGGAAATCAAAGCGTCGCCCACGATCGCAGATTTGATAAAATAACGAAATCAGCTGCGAAAGCAGGAAGGCGCCTAAAGGAGATCCTTTTGACCATTGGATCATCTGATAATTGATCCAATAGTCATGGGACTAATGTTGATACATGAAAAATATCCCCTTAACGAGTTGGAGATGCCCCTAAGAATAGAGGTGAACTTGGGGACTTAACCCATGCCCAAATAGAAGATACCCATAAAAGATGGGAGGATAAAGGAGGAATTAATGAAGAAGAAAGAGGTTATGTTAAAGAATGACATTAAGGGTAATTAAGAGGTATTAGGACATGTGTCATGAAGTGGTAACAAGAGGGACTTTTAGGAAAGCATATAAAAGAAAGGACAGGGTACAATGGAAAGACAACTCTCTCTCTTACTATTATTGGAATTGTGAGGTTATGTGTAATAGCTAGGACGGGTAGAACCTAAACTGAAATTCACCCCTCAACAATTGACTTGTCAAAATATTAAGGAAATCCTATAAAATGTCATGACTAACCTTGACTAGCTCTATTTAATATTACATTATTACCATAAGTATAATTATGTAAGAATAAGTAGAAGTTTTATTAGGAAGTTTATATATATCCATAAATGTTTTTATATAAAATAGGAATGACGATTAATACAAAGATACTGAATAGATATATATGGTGATAATATTTAAGATTTTGTATTAAGTTTATAGCAAAAATGATTTTATGATTATAAAAAATAAAGGGTATATTTGATAGTTTAAGGGAAAATTATGTCTATAAACAGAGCGGACAGATAAAAAAGACAGACCAAACTAGAAATTAGGACAGATAAAAAAAGATAGAGGGAGTATTAAAGTACAATCAAAACAACTTCACTACTAGTTCATAGAAACAATAATCATATAACTACAACAAACCATAAAATAGAAACTAAACCCTAAACTGAAAATATATCAAAACCCCTAAAACAACTTAACATAAAAAAATAAACTAAACTTATACCTTCTACGTTATTCAATTCTTCAGAGTTCTTTCTTCAAAGTAGTTCAGCTCTTCAACCTTGAAAAACCCTAAAATGGAAAAAATAAAATCGTGTTAGATTCACATATGAAGCCTTTAAATCGAAAGAGAAATAAGAAATCGAAAAACTGAAATCGAAAACAACAGATTTCAGATGAAACCCTAAAATCGATAAACTAAAATTGAAAAACTAAAATCAAAATCCCTAAAATCGTAAAAAGATTCAGAGATGAACCCTAAAATCGATAGACTAAAATGAAAAAAAAAAGAAAAAGAAAAAGATTCACAGATGAAACATGAAATCAAATTCCCTAAAATCGTGAAACCCTAGAATCGATTTACTGAAATTGAAAAACTAATACTGGTAAATACTTACCATATCGAATACGAGACTGAAACTGAAGATCGATTTTAAATCGATTTAGATCGAGACTGCAACTGAATCTTCAGTTGATATCAAGGGGAGAAAATATCTTCGGGAGCAGAAAAAAAGAAAGAGGGTGATGAAAAATTAAAATGGCTGAGAAAATTCTAAGTATAATGGTAGATAAGGCTGACGGGGTGGAAAAATAAAGAAGAGGAATGACCAAACTTTGACTTGGGCGTAAAAAAACGTCAAAGTGTTCCCGACCACACGCACTCTTCGCATGCATGAACACCTTGCAGTTGCTATTCGCAACCGAAAATTGGCTGTCGCTACATTCGAAACAGAAATACGCCGTTGCGAAAATATAGCAACGAAAATTTAGCAACGGCACTAGTGCGGTTGCTACTCTGGATTGCTATATCCTTAAAATGGTGTAGTGGACAAAGTGCTGGTCCGGTAATGCTGCAACTCATTGCGGATGCCTACGTACCCTTCACTACTATAAAGAGATCAAGCACAGACCGTAGTTCATCAACGAAGGGACAGAAACTTAAACCAACTCGTTTGCAAGTTCGTGGCCTAGCAATAATGGTCCGTTTAGGCCGTTTCGTCAAAATGCACAAAGGTTGCGCATTATCGAGTCCGCGACATGGCTTAGTGATGCCTAAGCATCAAATGCCTTATTTGCAAGGCTACGCAACTATAAATGAGTCTTACGCATCTTTTATACTCTTTTGGCTAAGTTATGAAGCTTACTTGGTGCATGGTCCGCATATGCACCTTCAACCAACTAACCCTCCCTATATATATGTTAACTTAAAATTCATACAACTTTGGAAAGGGGAGCAACATGTTTTCACCAAGTCCAACTATGATTGCGTACAATGATTATTCAACACTCATTCGGCCAGCCCTCTTTGGCCTGATGCACAATGATTGTGCAATATTGGCTCTAGGCTAATCTTCTGCATAATGCGCAATGATTACGCTTCAACGCTAAAGACCATCTACCCAACTGGCCTAATGCATCATGATGATGCAACATTGTCTCAAGGCCAATATTCCTCTCAACGCGACAGAAACTTGAGATGAAGCTTCATCTCGTGCCATGTCGCATCTTTGAGCATGCGCTATGCTAAAAATTCGGGGTGTTACAAAACCCATTATACAAAAAAATTATAGTCAAAACTTTAAGTGCATTAATTTCAACCCATGATCATCCAAAATAAACCATAGCCATCCCAAGAAAGTGTTAAAAACTTAAAACTTAAACCACCGAAAGTCTTAAAAACTTAAAACTTATAATATCTAAAAAAGAGCATCAACATTATGGAGCACCACCATCAGGAGCAGCAACACCATAAGTTACAACATTAAAAACTTCTGCTTTAGCAAAGGCTTAAGCTTTAGCCATTTCTTCAAACATACCTTCCAAATGTCTGTCACGATCCCTCACAGCTACAATCGCATCCCTCCTTGTCCTCACAAACTTGATGAGCTCAACAAGCTCTCCTAGTGAAAGCTTATCTGCCAGTGCGAGGGTTTGCTCCAAACGGGTCTCACGTCCATATGCTAACTTGTAGAGGGTTTTGGGTACCATGGGTTGTGGTACCATGTGAAAATCCTCATATGTGAGCTCTCGTGAATAAAATGGTAGGCGGACGAAGTCCATGTCTAACCACAAAAACACATAGGAATTTCAAACATCAACAATCGATTTATGTGATACATATATAAACACCGATTGTGAAATGGAATCTGATGTGACAACTATACGATCGATATATTAACATGCAAATAAAACCCGATTGTATGAGGGCAGAGTTCAAAAAAAATATAGTACCTGGAATCTGTTTATGCTAGTGCACTTATAAACCGATTCTGATGATGTCTTTTAATATTCTGATTTCAACCCGGAATCGGTCGATGCTAATCATTCTATAGACCAATTCCTCTGCATGTTCTTCATGGATGAAGAAAAAAAACCCAGAACCGGTTTATACGATATATCGACATAAATCGATTCTGGGTAAATCAGAGATTTTGATTTACCTTTTCTTGGTTAGATCCGAAATCGTTGGAGAAAAAGATCAATATTTTTTTTTTATTGGGGTTTATGGAATATGGAAGGATTAGATGAGAATAGAATTTTTTTGTTGATTTAGGTTTTTACATTTTTTTATTTTTTTTACTGAAAATGATAATGAATTAGTATTTATATGGGTTAGCTTTATGAATTAATTTGGGACTAAATTCGTCTTTTTATCAAGTTTAACATCCGTAGCCATTTATAAAAAGTGGGAGAGGAATTTAATAGGCCCCAAACTAGAAAGGTTTCTTTAAGGTTAGTAATTCATTTTCGACGACTCCTTTCTAAACTTTAATTCATAATGATTGAACTTTTAAGATTTGATCTCATATTCATGAGGTAAAATTCCAATCAAGTTGAACATTTGATTATTTGTCAATCAAAATACACCCGAAAAGCATTTAGTGACATGCTACAAAGAATTTGTGTTTTTATAAATGCAAAAGCTTGTTACATACTCACTACGGGAAAAACATACTTCGACAACCCCCCATAAGTGTCGTAGTAGATCTACAACGACACTTTTCGATGGGTTGCAGAAGGGGTGGGGGGTGGGGGTGCAGAAGGTCCCCGATTTACTGCAACTTCGAGCTAAGAGTCGTAAACGTATAAGTTGTGGTTCAAGTTTGGACTACCTTGTGGTTCAGTTGTGATTCTCTCTCGATTTTACTTTGGAAGCCTAACACATCTTCTTATAATAGATGTGAATCCGTCTTTCACTATACCTACAGAAGTTGTATGACATCCTTCCACAACAATCTATATGTATAGTAGAAAACCTTATCACAACACACCAGTTAGGTTGTCAAAGTCTAACATAATTTTCTAGAGTTTCTTTCACAACTCCTATTTATATTGTTATACATGCTTTCACAATATTTGATAAGTGTAGTAAAAGTCTGTCACACAACTTCTTTCACTGGTGTGAATATTATACTACTCTTGTTATAATGGTTGAAAATTTTTGTGCAACTTTTATTATGTATTGTACAAGTCCATAACACAACTTCTATGATTGCTGTGAATAGTACTATTACTACTCTTGTTATAATGGTTGAAAAATTTAGTACAACCTTTAATATGTATAGTACAAGTCCATAACACAACATCTATGAATGGTGTGAATATTACTATTACTACTCTTGTTAGACTGGTTGAAACAATTTGCACAACCCTTACTTATATTGTTATACATTGTTTCACAACCTGTGCCTTGTGTAGTCATAATCTCTAATACAACAAAGGTTTTGATTAGTTGAATGTTGACCTACAACCTTTGTTAATTTGGAGTTGTGTACTTAAAACTTTTTTGAAAAAAATAAATCACAGCTGAAACCGAATTTCCGAAAGTAATTCACATTCATATTAAACCTGCCAGTGTAACAGATTACATTCATTCAAGTTCACCTGCTAGTGTTAAACACACACATTCAAAAAATGGCAGAGATATAGATGTTTGTTACCAAAAGTTAAAAGTTTCCTGAACACACACCAAAAAGTTAAAGATAAGATAACATGTCTATGAGAACACTATTCGATCCTTGTGCCATGAGATAATACTTCCAACAACTTCAGCGACAAACTTGAACTCTGAAGTTGGCTTGTAGACATGAGCACCTTCAACATGAGAAATCATCACACACAGTGTAGGCTCCAAAACCTATTGGCCTCCCATGTATCTCTTTCGTCGGATCCGTTTCACTAATTTGAGCATCAGCCACCACCTCTCCTTCCTTGTATATTTCTGGCACTTTCACCTCACTTGATCTGCTAACAGGACTAGTAGTGGGAGTTGGGGCTTTTCCATTGCAGGGAACAACTATGCTAGTACTATCCATGTTGTTGCTTGCAACTGGACTGTCAGTGTGAGAGTGGACTTCAGCGCAGACACACTTTGAGCTCTTTTCCTGTAGAAAAAACAAATAGACAGTATGAGTGGCACAATCATGTTTGAATTTATCAACTATAAAAAGAAAACCAAAAACCAAACCATGAACAAAATAAATTCTCACCTCTAACATTACAAGACGATCATTCATTGCTCTACAGCTTTCCTGACACTCTTGAATGATCAACTTATAGTGGGTATTGGCTGCAATCTTTTTACGTGTCGCTCCAAACCTCATGCCTTTAAGTCTTACCCCTTTATCTTCACCAAGAGCCTTTGTAAGAACATCGTCTGTCAAGGAAGATCCACTATGAGAACCATGATGTGCTTGAGCTTCTTCAATTTATTTATGTACAAGTGTGAAACATACAAGATATTAATTGTTGCATTATTGAAGCACACATAAATTCAAAGAAGGAAGAAGAGAAGATTTCTCACAAAAGCACTTAGAACACCAGGATTTGGTTCCTTTCCTTTACGCTGTTTGTGACATGTTACCCATAAATCAGCTCTATCAATCTGTTCAGTTGTGTTTAGATCTTTTTGCTGCAAAGAAAATGTGAACCCCAGTTAGTTAACAACTTCCACAAATGAAGTCAAGTAAATTGTAGTCTTAATTATTGTTTTGGACATGCATCAGTATGCAACACTAATAAGTCAAAATTAGAGCACAAAAGAGCAGGCCATGGAACATACTCAATCGAGGGTAGAACATACCATCTTAACCTCCAGTCGGGCGTAACTTTGTCGTCCAATCGTGTGAGGGGTGTTTGAAAGAATTTCTTGCACTTTGAGCCTTTTGACCTACAAAGGTAAATTGAGCAGTCAATAGACACATTTCAAATTTTCAAGCTTAAAATATAATCATTCATTATATTAGAAACACTTACTCTGAATTCAGGCGAGCCTACACGTTTCACAAACGTCTCCCACTCATTGACAGACATGCTCATGGGCATAAGCTTTGCAAGCCTTCTCTCTCTTTCTTCCCCTTGTAGCTGATTCAAAGCCTCGAGTACCAAACCGGCTTTCCTAGATCGAGATTCTTTAAGATATACTCCCATTTTGGCAAAATAGTAGTCTTGGTAATGTTCAGGCACAATGAACCGTTGCTGCAAATAAACGTAGAACATTTTAGTTAGAATCTGCAATGAGTTAAAAAGTTGTCGACTAATGAAAAAAGTTGAAGAGTTAACAATTAATCTTTTTAATTACCTCGACTATCTTCCATATGTTGGCCTTGGCCTGTGGGGGGAACAACTCTCCAATCCTTGAATGTTAACGGGATGTTTCGCCGAACTAACACCCCTAGACAACTAGCCAGTGCGCACGGATGGATCACCAATTGGATGTTCTTTAAAGTTGAAGGTAACTTTGACTTTTGGATCTGTGTTATCTAACCTTATTGCATGCATCTGTGTTGGTCCACATGGAACAAACTTTCTTTTCTTTCTTTGTCCCAAAACCTCATCTTCCGGCTTATCATCACTACCATTATCATCATTCTCCAATTACTTTCCTACACCAGTCTCATCACCATCATCATTATCTTTTCCTTCATCAGAATCAACATCAGACTCTTCCTCTTGCACGTCTTTGTTGTGCTGTAAAATATCATCATCTTCTTCCTCTTCAAAATCAGAAAAAGTGTCATTTGGATTCCTGAGTTGAATAGTTGGACATGGGCCAGTACTTGTGTCCAATTTCCGCTTTATTGTCTTGCATTTGGAATTTGCAGCATCTTCTTTAGACTTTGTAGGTTTCAGCACATTCTTCGTCTTAGAAACTACTTTCTTTCGAGTGTATGGAGTTGATTGGTCAGTTTCAGGTTGTAGACTTGACGGAGTGTGTGTAGTACTTTTAGGATTAGTTGGTTCTACAGCCTCTTTGAACCTTGGTGATGATCGCCTCTGACAAGTATTTACATCAGTTGGAGATGTAGGATCAGTTGGTTCTGCGGACTTGTTCTTTCTCTCGTGTTCGGCACTTTGAAAGCAAGTGAAGCACTTTTAGATGGAGATGCATTATCGAGTTGGGACTGTTGACTCTTCGCCCTCTTCTTCATCTCGCAAAACCATGTATAACTTAGTTAAAATGAGAAGGTAAAGAAATTTGTTATGTTAATATAATGAAATTGAGATGAAAAGTGTTTACCTTGATTGGAAACTGCTTGACATTATTCTTTACTGTTGACTTCTGCATCATTAAATACAAAAGCTTAATTAGTATCTATTGACAACTTAAAGCGAATCATTTACATGAACAAGAGAAACTGAATCATAATGAAATCAGTCTTTACCTTATTCTTTCCCATTGCTGTAAAATTTGTTTTCATCAATGAGCTACAAATACAAAAATCAAAAATGGAATCAGTATAACATTATGCAAACAACAAAAATGGAATCAATGAGCTAGTGCACTCACTATCCTATGGGTAAATCGATCTCTTAAGAAGCAATTGTCTCGCCCATACGATAGAGAGCGCACTAGCTCTCATCAATCCTTAACCAAATTAAAGAACAAATTAACCAAGCATCATGTTCTTCTATGCAATACACTAGCAATTTGGTAGTAATAAAGAACAACATAACAACAAAATATCCACCAAGAAACTCATAATTGGTGGTTGGAATACGGAAGCCCTGCACATTCTCATTTGAGAATGAACCAGGGGTTCCGTATTCCAAGCACCAGCAATTAGAGATTCACTTGATGGCTATTTACGAAATAAACATAACTAGTAATTAAAAAAAAATCACATAGGTAATACAACTATAAATTGAACTTCATCATCTGCACCCTAACAAAAAAAAACCCAATTACTTTCAGGAAAAAAAAAAACAAATCTAACCATTTAAAGAACACATCTAAAAAACCCTAAAATTAGTATCATACACAGAACAATCCAAAAAAAAAAAAAAAACCTAAAATCAGTATCATGCATAGATCAACCCATTTAAAGAATACAAATCTAAACATCTAACCATTTATTTTCACATATTATGCATAGATCAACCAAAAAAAAAAAAAAAACCTAAAATCAATAAATTTAAAAAGAACCCCAAAAAAATCAAAACAAAATCAGTAAATCCTAGAACAACCAACAAATAATTGCATGTTATTAAAAAAAAAAAATTTCTAAATTTGTAAAATTGCATGTTAATATTATAAACCCTAGAACAAAAAACTATAATCAACCAAAGCGAATAAAAGAAAAGAGGGTTTTAGAGATTATTTTCTACCACTATAGAGATTTTCTGACGAGGGTTGTAGATAGATCTGAGGTTTGAGAGCTTTTCTGTGGATTTGAGGAGAGTTTCTTAGATGAGAGGATATGAGTTCTTGTGAGATGAGAGGATATGGTGCTATTTTGATATTCTAAGATAAAAAATGAGAGGATATGAGTTCATCTCATTTTCTGAATGAGTTTTTGCAGAGAGTTTTTCTTTGTTGAAGAAAGAGAAAAAAAAGTGAAAGAGATTAATGGAGAATGAACCGAGGGAGAGTTTTGTGTGGTCCTCAATTTTTCTTTGATTGAAAATTCAACAAGCGACACGTCGAAAATTATGGGCTGGATGTTTGGGAGGGATGCTGGGTGTAAAATCCTCAATCCGCATGATAGGTTAGATTTGGGCTTTAGAACCGTTAGATGAGATTTTTTGCAATCTGATTGGTTAGGAGAATAGGTTACGGATTGAGAAATGTAACCGTTAGATTGAGTAGTGATCCTTGTTTTTGTTTTTTCCGAATTCTAGATCGTTGGATTAGAAATAATAACCAAAAAACTAAGTAATAATACACACAGTTTCGTCAAGTTCGGGAAAGAAACTGGCTCCGAGGTCGAAACCTACCCAGGAGCGGACTCCTATAAGTCCGAAACTTGGTAAGAACAATGAATATCTGACCTTTTACAGGTAAGATTCCCTTGGAATATTCTCCAAAAACCTTAAACACAAACAGTTTCGTCAAGCTCGAGAACTGGCTCCGAGGTCGAAACCTGGCCAGGAGCGGACTCCTATAAGTCCGAAACTTGGTAAAAACGATGAATATCTGACCTTTTACAGGTAAGATTCCCTTGGAATACTCTCCAAAAACCTTAAACACACCCAGTTTCGTCCAGTTCGGGAAAAAAACTGGCTCCGAGGTCGAAACCTGGCCAGGAGCGGACTCCTATAAGTCCGAAACCGTGTAAGAACGATAAATATCTGACCTTTTACATGTAAGATTCCCTTGGAATACTCTCCAAAAACCTTAAACACACACAGTTTCGTCAAGTTCGGGAAAGAAACTGGCTCCGAGGTCGAAACCTGGCCAGGAGCGGACTCCTATAAGTCCGAAACTTGGTAAGAACGACGAATATCTAACCTTTTACAGGTAAGATTCCCTTGGAATATTCTCCAAAAACCTTAAACACACACAGTTTCGTCAAGCTCGAGAACTAGCTCCGAGGTCGAAACCTGGCCAGGAGTGGACTCCTATAAGTCCGAAACTTGGTAAAAACGATGAATATCTGACCTTTTACAGGTAAGATTCCCTTGGAATACTCTTCAAAAACCTTAAACACACACAGTTTCGTCCAGTTCGGGAAAAAAACTGGCTCCGAGGTCGAAACCTGGCCAGGAGCGGACTCCTATAAGTCCGAAACCGTGTAAGAACGATGAATATCTGACCTTTTACATGTAAGATTTCCTTGGAATACTCTCCAAAAACCTTAAACACACACAGTATCGTCAAGTTCGGGAATGAAACTGGCTCCGAGGTCGAAACCTGGCCAGGAGCGGACTCCTATAAGTCCGAAACTTGGTAAGAACGATGAATATCTGACCTTTTACAGGTAAGATTCCCTTGGAATATTCTCCAAAAACCTTAAACACACAAATTTTCGTCAAGTTCGGGAAAGAAACGGCCCCGAGGTCGAAACCTGGCCAGGAGCGGAGTCCTATGAGTTCGAAACTTGGTAAGAACGATGAATATCTGACCTTTTACAGGTAAGATTCCGTTGGAATACTCTCCAACAACCTTAAACACACACAGTTTCGTCAAGTTCGGGAAAAAAACTGGCTCCAAGGTCGAAACCTGGCCAGGAGCGGACTCCTATAAGTCCGAAACTCGGTAAGAACGACGAATATCTGACCTTTTATAGGTAAGATTCCCTTGGAATACTCTCCAAAAACCTTAAACACACACAGTTTCGTCAAGTTCGGGAAAGAAATTGGCTCTGAGGTCGAAACCCGGACAGGAGCGGACTCCTATAAGTCCGAAACTTGGTAACAACGATGAATATCTGACCTTTTACAGGTAAGATTCCCATGGAATACTCTCCAAAAACCTTACACACACAGTTTCCTCAAGTTCGGGAAAGAAACCAGCTTCGAGGTCGAAACCTGGCCAGGAGTGGACTCCTATAAGTCCAAAACTTGGTAAGAACGACGAATATCTGACCTTTTATAGGTAAGATTCCCTTGGAATACTCTCCAAAAACCTTAAACACACACAATTTCGTCAAGTTCGGGAAAGAAACTGGCTCCGAGGTTGAAACCTGGCCAGGAGCGGACTCCTATAAGTCCAAAACTTGGTAAGAACGATGAATATCTAACCGTTTACAAGTAAGATTCCCTTGGAATACTCTTCAAAAACCTTAAACACACACGGTTTCACAAGTTCGGAAAGAAACGGCTCCGAGGTCGAAACTCGGCCGAGAGCGGACTCCTATAAGTCCGAAACCTAGTAAGAAGGATGAATATCTGATCTTTTACAGGTAAGATTCCCTAGGAATATTCTCCAAAAACCTTAAACACACACATTTTCGTCAATTTTGGGAAAGAAACGGCTCCGAGGTCGAAACCTGGCCAGGAGCGGACTCCTATAAGTTCGAAACTTGGTAAGAACGATGAATATCTGACCTTTTACAGGTAAGCTTCCCTTGGAATACTCTCCAACAACCTTAAACACACACAGTTTCGTCAAGTTCGGGAAAAAAACTGGCTCCAAGGTCGAAACCTGGCCAGGAGAGGACTCCTATAAGTCTAAAACTTGGTAAGAACGACGAATATCTGACCTTTTACAGGTAATATTCCCTTGGAATACTCTCCAAAAACCTTAAACACACACAGTTTCGTCAAGTTCGAGAAAGAAACTGGCTCTGAGGTTGAAACCTGGACAGGAGCGGACTCCTATAAGTCCAAAACTTGGTAAGAACGATGAATATCTAACCGTTTACAAGTAAGATTCCCTTGGAATACTCTTCAAAAACCTTAAACACACACAGTTTCGTCAAGTTCGGGAAAGAAACTGGCTCCGAGGTCGAAACCTGGCCAGGAGCGGACTCCTATAAGTCCGAAACCTAGTAAGAAGGATGAATATCTGATCTTTTACAGGTAAGATTCCCTTGGAATATTCTCCAAAAACCTTAAACACACACATTTTCGTCAATTTTGGGAAAGAAACGGCTCCGAGGTCGAAACCTGGCCAGGAGCGGACTCCTATAAGTTCGAAACTTGGTAAGAACGATGAATATCTGACCTTTTACAGGTAAGCTTCCCTTGGAATACTCTCCAACAACCTTAAACACACACAGTTTCGTCAAGTTCGGGAAAAAAACTGGCTCCAAGGTCGAAACCTGGCCAGGAGAGGACTCCTATAAGTCTAAAACTTGGTAAGAACGACGAATATCTGACCTTTTACAGGTAATATTCCCTTGGAATACTCTCCAAAAACCTTAAACACACACAGTTTCGTCAAGTTCGAGAAAGAAACTGGCTCTGAGGTGGAAACCTGGACAGGAGCGGACTCCTATAAGTCCAAAACTTGGTAAGAACGATGAATATCTAACCGTTTACAAGTAAGATTCCCTTGGAATACTCTTCAAAAACCTTAAACACACACATTTTCGTCAATTTTGGGAAAGAAACGGCTCCGAGGTCGAAACCTGGCCAGGAGCGGACTCCTATAAGTTCGAAACTTGGTAAGAACGATGAATATCTGACCTTTTACAGGTAAGCTTCCCTTGGAATACTCTCCAACAACCTTAAACACACACGCTTTCGTCAAGTTCGGAAAAAACGGCTCCAAGGTCGAAACCCGCCGAGGAGAGGACTCCTATAAGTCTAAAACTTGGTAAGAACGACGAATATCTGACCTTTTACAGGTAATATTCCCTTGGAATACTCTCCAAAAACCTTAAACACACACAGTTTCGTCGAGTTCGAAAGAAACGGCTCTCGAGGTGAAACACAGACGGGAGCGGACTCTATAAGTCCAAAACTTGGTAAGAACGATGAATATCTAACCGTTTACAAGTAAGATTCCCTTGGAATACTCTTCAAAAACCTTAAACACACACGTTTCGTCAAGTTCCTGGGAAAGAAAGCGCTCCGAGGTCGAAACACGGCCGAGCGGACTCACATAAGTCCGAAACCTAGTAAGAAGGATGAATATCTGATCTTTTACAGGTAAGATTCCCTTGGAATATTCTCCAAAAACCTTAAACACACACATTTTCGTCAATTTTGGGAAAGAAACGGCTCCGAGGTCGAAACCCGGCCGGGGAGCGGACTCTATAAGTTCGAAACTTGGTAAGAACGATGAATATCCGACCTTTTACGGGTAAGCTTCCTTGGAATACTCTCCAACAACCTTAAACACACACAGTTTCGTCAAGTTCGGAAAAAACCGGCTCCAAGGTCGAAACCTCGGCCAGAGAGGACTCTATAAGTCTAAAACTTGGTAAGAACGACGAATATCCGACCTTTTACGGAGTAATATTCCCTTGGAATACTCTCCAAAAACCTTAAACACACACAAGTCCACAAGTTCGAGAAAGAAACGGCTCGAGGTTGAAACTGGACAGAGCGGACTCCTATAAGTCCAAAACTTGGTAAGAACGATGAATATCTAACCGTTTACAAGTAAGATTCCCTTGGAATACTCTTCAAAAACCTTAAACACACACGTTTCGTCAAGTTGGGAAAGAAACTGGCTCCGAGGTCGAAACCTGGCCAGGAGCGGACTCCTATAAGTCCGAAACCTAGTAAGAAGGATGAATATCTGATCTTTTACAGGTAAGATTCCCTTGGAATATTCTCCAAAAACCTTAAACACACACAATTTCGTCAAGTTCGGGAAAGAAACTAGCTCGGAGGTCGAAACCTGGCCAGGAGCGGACTCCTATAAGTCCAAAACTTGGTAAGAACGATGAATATCTAACCGTTTACAAGGAAGATTCCTTTGGAATACTCTTCAAAAACCTTAAACACATACAATTTCGTCAAGTTCGGGAAAGAAAATGGCTCCGAGTTCGAAAGCTGGCCAGGAGCGGACTCCTATAAGTCCGAAACTTGGTAAGAACGATGAATATCTGACCTTTTACAGGTAAGATTCCCTTGGAATACTCTTCAAAAACCTTAAACACACACAGCTAAGTGAGTTTCAGATTTTGCTTATCCTACTAAATATGTGAAATTTAAATAGTTAACTAGGCTCGTGGTATGGGCTGCGCGGATGCACCAATTTTGGTGCCCGTGTTCGCGTCAGACACATGAAGGATGTAAGACGCTGACACGACGCGTCCCACATGTTTCTTTCGTATTTTCCATATTTTTATAATTTATACTAAAAGGTTCGTGTAGACTTGAGTCTCGTGTGCATTTACGAAGCTATAAACAAGTGAGTAAATTAACCCTTTTTTTTTTTTTTTTTTTGGTATAGAGTCAACAAACCCTTACTTGGTATAAATTGCGAATTTTATGTGTATAATATATTGAAAACCAAATTAATTATGCAAATTACTCTGTTAACCATTTTAACGACGTCATTAACCTATTTAAATTCCAAATCGACAAAACTTATATAAATCTTTTATGTAACGATATGCTATCTATAAATAAAATGTTATAATTTAGAGTTTGCATTCTTTTCAATGGGTAAATTGGTATTTCATTTACTTATATATAATATAAAGATTTATATATATATAATTTAGAGTTTGCATTCTTTCTGATCGGTAAATTGATATTTCATTTACTTATATAATTTATTATATAAAGATATATATATATATTCATGTATTCACATCCTATATTTTTAAAATTTTGTTCGTGTCTGTGCAACCCAGCACGTGACTTTAAAGATGTGAGAAAGTAGTAAGGCTTACTCTTATGGTCCTCCAACCTTGAAGATCCAACGTAGAAAGCGTGGTCTTTCCCCCCAAATTCAACAAACGCCCGACGCTTTTGTTAAAAGGTTATTTATACAGGGACGCCAAATGGTGTCCCAAAAAAACAATAAGCTTCAACTGATTGGGCGTCAAGAAAAATATTCTCTCAAAAATGCCTAGAGATGCCGAATCAGTTGGCTTGAGATGACAATTCATTGGTTGTTTTGACCAGTTGGCCGGGTAAAACAGCTTATGCTTTGACATCTGGGGAAAATTTCCTTTCATGAGCAAGCATCTTGCGTCAGACGACCAAGCATCTGGCATTTTTGTGATGAATTTTGGATCCCCATTGGGGATGGCAATGGACTTTGATGAGGTGACTTACCAAAAATGTTAGAATCTTGGATGATCATTATAGTAAGCCCAATCAGTGAGCTTGTGAAGGGCGATGTTAGACATACCGGGATTTTATCCCGAGTACTGTCCCGACAGATACAACTTCTGGGGCTACCGGGAGAAAATAGGGGTTGGGGTTTGGGCCTCACCACAGTTTGTTTATGTCCGGAGAATTCCCGATAAACCTAGCATTTCTGGCTTGTGAAACATTATGAGTTTTAAAACTTGTCGAATGCGGACATTCGTAAAATCTTAATTGTTGAATTTGATAATATTTTTGTACTATTGTTCAGCTTTTACAAACAAGTTTGTAATATAATCGATGAAGCATGATTTCTTCGCAATGCAAGCTTGACCTACAAGCGTGGTATTTGGATGATGGCACATTGGTAGGCGATACGTTGGAGGTGTCGAAGGCATTGAGCATCATTCGGTCAGAAGGTGGAAGTAGAGGGCTGCATCTAAACATCAAGAAAACCGAGATTTTCTGGCCTGTTGTTGACCCTAGGATTTTAGCCGGTAATTTGTTTCCGGCCGACATCGGTAGACCGTCTAGAGGGGTCAAACTGTTGGGTGGACCAGTTAGCTTAGATCTTCAGTTCTGCAGCGATATAGTTCAGGCTAGAGTGGACAAAACAATATATCTAATGGATACTGTGAAGAAACTACAAGATCCTCAAAGCGAGCTTCTTCTATTACGCAGCTGTTCCGGGGTGTCCAGATTATATTTTGCTATGAGAACTACCAACCCTCTGGCTTTGCTTCAAGCTAAATCTCTTTTTGATCAGCGTTTGTTTCAATTTTTAAGACACATTGTCACAGGAGATGGCGCAGGCTTCGGACCCCTCCAACAGCGTTTTGCCACCTTACCAATGAAAGAAGGCGGTCTTGGGGTTTACACCATGGAAGATACTGGCCACTATTGTTATATAGCCTCTTGTTTCCAGACTAGGGGTTTACAAGAGACCATGCTTAAGGTGTCCTCCACTGACGAGCCAAGAAAGTGTTTCCAGCAGGCTTTGAATAGCTTCCTTGAGGTATGTGGATTGTCTTCTTCTACCTTCAACATCAATAATATTGCCCCCCATCCCATGCGTTCTCTGGCAGTGTTATATTTTGATGTTGTTAAGAAGAATATTCCGTCAAACTTCACTATGTCCACTCGGGATTCTGTTTTATGGCAAAGTAACAGGATGACTCATGCTCAAGATTTTTCTTAAGGCGATTCCAATTAGTGGTTTAAATCAAAGCCTAGGACCTCGTCAATTTAGGTCTGTGTTGAGTTATAGATTGGGCATACCTCTTTTCAGGGAAGATAGTTCATGCTCTAGTTGTAACAAAAAGATGGATATCTTCGGTGACCATGCTTTGCATTGCGCTAATGATGTCGGTATCAAATTCCGCCACGACCTTGTGAGGGATGTATATGCCGACATTTGTTACAAGGCTGGGGTTCATGCAAGGAAGGAGGTAGAGCTTGGTTTTTTATCGAATAACGATACTTCATTAAGACCTGCAGATATCCTTGTTCATGGTTGGGAGAACGGTCAGGATGTCTGTTTTGACGTCACTGGTGTTTCACCATTCGCTGGCGGGGGAGTCCGTACTTTCATACCCGGTCATGCCATTTCTAGGGCTACTAAGCGTAAACGTGATAAATACCTAGTCAAGTGCTCCTTTCATGGTTATGGGTTTCGTGTTTTAGCTTTCTCGACTTTGGGTGAACTGGGTGAAGAAACGATCATGTTCTTGAAGAGGTTGAAGAATTGTATATCAAATCATGACGCTAATTATAAGATAGGCGGTACTCTTTTTTATAGAATAGGTTTAGCTATCCAAAAGGGTGTTGGTGCCCAGCTTGTGGCCAGGCTACCCACCAACCTATTGTATTAAAAACAATGTTTTTCAAGATTGGCATACATACATTAAAATTCTCCTGAATCGATGAACTTTTTTTTTTTTAATAAGTAAAGGTTATGAACAACCATATTACAGAACATCAGTTGGTCCCCTCGTGAAGTCGGTACATAGGACAGGCATGAGTTTTTTTGTTTCTTATATATAAAAGGGAAAAATACGGTTTAGTCCAAAACCCCATCCAAATATACTAGTTAGTCCTGACCCATTCAACTAGGTACAAATTAGTCCTTTTTCATTGAAAGTACATAAATAACCTTCCTGATTTACAATTTAGTCCAAATATTTACTGTTTAGTCCAAAGTGACTCACAATGATGTCAGCAATTTTAAATAATATAAAAAACAATTAAAAACAATTTATCTTTCGAACCGTTTGTCCAAAATTCACAAACTTTATATATTCGAAAAGCTCTTTACGAGAGCTACAAAAAGAGTACCCATATGACTATATAATTCTCATTTTTTAAAAATCTTAGTTTAGATTGGCGTACAAACATGTACATGTCCACAAAAATCCAAAAAATCAAAAGACAAAACAAGGTGCACCAGTTTGTACACCAACATAGCAAAAGTAGACTGCAGCTGAATCTCATACGATAACAAGTTAGCTAGGTGATCCATTCCCAAGGGTTTACCGAATGCTCCTCTCATACCAGTTTGAAGCCTGTCAGCTCCGGCACATGAAAACATCTTGTTGATACGTAAGACATGGAAATGATGTATTTATACTGTTCATCTATACATACAATGACGAAGAGGAAAAAGTGGTCAGCACAGAGATCAAACTATTGTTTCATGAAGTTTTTAATTGACAAGGAATCTAATAAAAAAAACAAAATAATTATACAGTGGGAGCTAGAATGCTAGATATTGGTGACTCGTAAGCAAAAATACCGATGTAGCACCAGTTTCTAACTTATTTTTCACCTAGGCCTATATAATTGAGTAATCACTGATAGCATGAATACTGGGTAACACATTGATAAACCATCCAGTTCTAAAGCCCAGAAAAAATGATTATACTAACTTACAAGTATGAGCTTAAATCTATTCATCTGTCTGCAGAGATTATTTTAATAAAACTGTTCGAAAATGGCACTGAAGCTGCAACATATATCCTAGAATGTACATTATCTTTGCCTAAGAGATGTTACAAGGATCTAAATTTCTAATGAGAGGACAACTTTTGATGGTATAAGAAAGAGATGCAGTAACTTTTGATGTTTTGTGTTATAAAAATCCAACATTTATACCACAAAAATACACATATTACTGAGATAACACAATAGTGTACAACTTTGTACACATCTATAGAAAATCCAACACCTGTACAATTAGTGCTTTCCCTAATTTTTGGTTTGTATACATAAATATAGTCCTACAAGTGTACAACTATTTACACCTAAATAATCAACATTTGGACTACTATGCACACCTAAATAACATAATATGTGTTTACAACTATGTACACATTAGTGCTTTCCTAATTTCTTAGACTTCAAAATGAATAACATGTGCACAATTATGTACACTTTAATAATCAACAAGTGTAAATGAAAATGAAAATAAAACCACCAACATGGAGATTTTAATTGGTTGAATCGGAACAGCTAGACTGCTAAGTGATAAAAGACAATTCTTCGATATACAAACAAAACGGATGATGGGCATATGGTATGTGTATCTAAGAACAACAAGCTTTTAGCAATTCTTCAAGTAGTTTTACGCAAACAAAACTAATGATGGGCATTAAATATGTGTAACAAGCTTTTGCAAACCTTCATGTAGTTTCGACATGAGCCAAGTTCTCTGGAACTCCAGCTCGAGGTGGTAAAACTTTGGCGCCAAATTCAAATTAACATCTTGGACTTTCTCCATTGACAAAAGGATCCTGAAACAAAGAGAATACAATCACAAGTTATCAACAATACAACTACAATCGAACAAAAACTAAGTATATGTAAAACAAATCAAGCACATATAAACAGAGAGAAACACATACAATAGGTGTACAATTATGTACACATTAAGAATCAACATGTGTACAATTATGTACACCTTAGTTACTACTCTATGAATTGCTGGTGGGAACCCATTTAGATGAGGACATAACAAACACATGTGCCATATCTAAATCGTTCCATCTCGTTCACCTGGTAAGAGAAACTTCTGAACAATCCTTCCTTGCATCAACAACTATTTTTATTTGCATCACTTTTTCCTCCCTTAAAACCACCTTCTTGGATATGAATGCAATCTTTTGGAGGTAACATTTCAAAGAAAACAAGACGATAAAAACCAATACCAACCAATGTGATGAAAAAATCATGTTAAATGTAGAACACCCAATGAAAAATTCAGTTCACAAAACAAAATATCGAATCCAGAAATCGATATATGCACTCATTAGAAATCAACAGGTGTATAATTATGTGTACATTAATGATCACCAGGTGTGCAATTATGTGCATATTAATCATCAATATGTGTAGAACTATGTGCACATTAACGATTTATAGGTGTAAAAATCAGACACGTCAACTAACAAAAATGTACCACTATGTGCACATTAATGATCAACATGTGTACAACTATGTGCACGTCAACTAATAGGGTGTACAAATATGCACATTAAAGACAACATGTGTACAATCATGTACACATTTAAATCAACATGTGTACAACTATGTACACATTACCAATTCAATATCTAAAGAGATGAAAGTCGGATTCTACTCAAATCTGTAAGGACTTAGTAACCCATATGTTAAAGAACTTACTAGTATTTACTTCTCCGTTCATTGTATCCAATGACCTTGTTCCCCAATCTCATCCTGTCAATTCTCAATTTGTTCCCTGTGAATTGTATATAGAAATGAAGTTAATATCTTAAAATGAAATCCCTCATACATACTAGAGCTCAATACATGTGTATAACTATGTGCACATTAAAAATAAACATGTGTGAAATTATGTGCACAATACCGATCAATGTATAACTAAGGAATTCATTTCAAAATTTAAAGTACCTAAAAATGTAGGAACAGTCCAAAGGAAATGAATCAATCTAAAATGTTATAAAAGTATTCATGGTTACTAAAGGCGGGTACGTACCAGTTTTGCTAAAGAAATCAATCCATGGCTTTGAAGTCGGTACCAAGCAACACAATGATTAACATATATAAAGGTAAAGCTAGAGCTCCAACCAAAGAATCAAGGAGAGAAGAGTTGATATCTTGTGGTTATATTTATTGATGCATGGACAAGAACGACCTTGGGAGTATGGAGTTGGCTAGATCTTCATTCATCTTCACTGGAAGTAGGGGCATCTTCTTCATTATTCTTGCATATCGTTCAAGCTGAGCAGCATACAAACAAAATGGAAAAATTAAAGCACATATCAAAATAAAACACAAGACATCTTAATAATAAATCGAGATTTTGAATCTCAAATTCAACATCATCCCTGGTCACGTGTCGTTTGACACTTATACAGATAGATAACATATAATATCAACCAACAAAAAAACCTTTATCCAAGTTACCCCTGCCCATAGACCAAGAAGGAGATGAGTAATATCTTTGAAACCCTGGAAGTTTCAAATTCAAAGATGTGTACAACTAAATACACATTAAAATCAACAGGTGTACATTTATGTACACGTTAATAATAGCGGGTGTACATCTCGTGTACACGCTAACAATAGCGGGTGTACATCTGTGTACACATTATCAGAAAACATGAAATTTCAAAGTATCGTTGATGCATCTCTCATAAGTAGTAAAGCCACCACACTTACAGACGACAAGAAAATAAAAGTGACTGTAAATCCATACATACCCCACTACCCCATGTTATTGTCGAGCTAATCACTAAACCATTATAGAAACTTGAACTGGACAGTTACAATTAAGCATCTGACGTTGAACAATCCACTACTTACTATATCATGAATTAAATCAAAAGACAAATTTTTGACCCAAGAGAACTATGACAAATGGGTTAAGAAATTGAAGCAGAAAAGTTAGAACTAGGAGAAAAAGATTTACTGAGCTAAGATAGCCACGGATTATTTTGCAAAGATCCCTAGTTACGAGGAAATATGGTTTTTCTAACTACCGAGCTAGGTACTTGTGCCATGAGCGTTATACTGTAAATCAATTATTGAATTCCAATCAGCTTGAGATGTTGAAATCTCATTTTAGATACAAAGTATCTTCATGACGACCCTTGTGATCGTTCTTTAAAAGAACATTTTAATTCACAAGTATATTAGATGCTATTAAATCTAAATAATTCATTTCTTGTCAAATATGAACTCCACTACTTCCACTTTAATTACATGTGGCAAATACTAGCGTCATCAATGTTCATCATTTGATATTGGGTTATCTCTGAATATTAACTTTGAAATATTCTTTAGGACATTGTTTAAATGAGTTTTGCCTCCTTACAAGTCTTAGCCACATTTAACTCTACTGAAAGAGGTGTTCTTCTGCCCATACAAAAGCATGGGAATCAACTATCTTAAATATTTTGATTGGAAACTTAAGCAAATAAATCATAGATTACAGGGAATTTAAATGATCACCAGCCAAATCAATAGTAAAGGCATCATAAGGACTATTGGGATCAAGTTAAGTCCTAAGAAACCATTAAGCACACCATAAGATTATGCACTAAGTGACAAATTTTTTAAGAAATACGTAACATTCAGAGACACGAGCATTTTTCCCCACCAAATGCAACAAGGATTTCAAGCAACAACCATATAAACCTTAAATGTAAATAATTCACAAACAAAACTATGATTGCCCATCAGTAATCACCAAATGCAGATGACCAAAAAATATATGAATTAGATGATAAATGAATCTAGAGATAAAAATAGAACACACATGACTCAAGCTCAAATAAAAAACTAAAGTTAAACAATAAGATTATATATGATTTGTGACTACCTGTTCAGATCCAAGTCGGAAAACACATCAGGTGGTTTCCATTTTTTGGAAACAGGTTCAGGAACAGAGAGAGTTTTGGAATAGGAAGATTAAGATGACATGATTATAGATCTGAACTCTTATTTAATCCTAAGTTGAACAAAAAGATCAACCGAAATCTAAGTAATTAGGTTTCCAAAACTGCTAGAAATTCCCAAAATTAATTTTTAAATCGATAAATTAACAATGGAAATCAAATTAAATGACCGGAATGGATTCAACTTACCTTCAAATCGCCGATGATGAAATCGTCAAATTAATTTGATATACTTTTCTCAACTTTTCTTCCAAACTTCGAGTTAATCTTCAAAAAGAATGAATCGGTGATGAGAAGGTTTAGGTTTATTAATCTGAATCAAGTGTTTCTTTGATCATGATATTTATATTTTGTGATCGAATTTTTCACTGAGATGACGAGATTACTCAGAGGGCTGTTCGTTGAATGAAAATGAACAAATGAGAAATGAAACACGAAAGTAATAGTTTAGCTTATGGGCATTTTCGCCATAAAAAAATTATGCTTTGGACTAAATCGTTCCTATAAGGACTAACCCGTTTCAAATTTGTTTAATTTGGACCTTCTTGTACCAGGCCTGATATGGGTAGACTAGAGCGTCCAAAGCCCAGCAGAAATGGGATTAAACGTCAATTTCTACTATATAAAATGAGGCCAAGTTAGCAAGTTTGACTTTTGGGCAGCGCAGGAGGGCAACCAAAGAGAAAAATATCTTACGAGATGCCTTATCCTTTTGTCAAAGAAAGAATACTGCTCAAAGAAAAAAATAATATCAAAGTAGATAAGGCAAGGTCCTGAATCATGTTTAAGTAGAAGTATCTAATCTATTATATAAAGTGAAGACCCCCGGGCACCGTTCATGAACAGTCTTTTGAAGCTGTACATTTTATTTGGACTATTGTCCGCATTCCACGCTCAAAGAAGTGATGAGAAAAAAATAACGTGAGGATATATAAGTAACTTAATTTGTTTGTAAATTAACTTCAAAGAAAAATCAACCCAACTTAATGTGTTCATGAACAGTGCTTGAAGCTGTAAATTTTGAAATCCCAAAATCAGGGGCGGAGCCAGGTTTTAGAAAATGGGTGGGCAGGTTACCAATCCCCTTGTGTTTTAGGGGGTGCAAATGGGCTAAAATGCCAAAAATTTGGCTTAAGTGGTCACAATTGGGCTTGGGAGCCAGCTGGGCTGGGTGGGCAATTGCACACCCACCCTTCCATGTGGCTCCGCCCCTGCCCAAAATTGCCCTTATATAATGTGCACCTAATTTATGTGATATAAATAAAAATGAGGGTATAATCGTACTTTAAGTTTTTTTTAACACACCCACTCACTCTTTCACCCGGATCAAGCTTGCACGTGCCGGACACTAGTTAAGCTATAAAAGAAGGGCATAAATTAGAGTCGGTATAGTTGTTTAATAGTAAATCAGAAACGTTCTCACTCACTCCTCATTTTCTCTCTCGACACTCTGTTCCACAACTCAACATCAAACAACAAGCATCATCTCTAATTACAGTGAGTGAAATTAATTTTATGAATATACAGAGTCAATTGTCATCTATAATCTCTGATTTTATATCCTATCTAGTCTTTTGAGGTTTTGATTTTCATTAGTACTCCTAAATGCAAGTTAGATTTTAAGACTCTACTTGGTGATTTTGCATCTAGAAATGTAAAAAGAGTCATTTTTGAATCGAATCAACTTTTAATTACTATTTCTTTTTGAACCATATTTTGTTACATATACATTTGAGAAATTTGACAAGCTTCTGGAAAGATTTGGCAACTTAAAAATATATGCATTTGCCGCTTATACTCCCTGACTGCAGTTGTTTTTATGAAGGAGGGCAATAATTTTTGGGTATGCTTTGCGGCAGCACGTACGTACTTAATCCATCACGCAGCAATGGCAACAACTTACAGCAAGAACACAAAGAAACTAACTAAGCACTTTACTATTATCCAGCTGTTCATCATTTGCTTAGTATTACTGGCAGAATTACAGGCAGTCTCATCAAGTGGTAAACTGGTCACTTATCTTCCAGGATTACCATTTCAACCTCTTCCTTTCCATTTAGAAACCGGGTCTGTATAATAATACAACTTCATTTGCATTTCTTACTTTTTCGTTTTGTCACGTCTATAACTGATTAATCCTGGCTAGTTTGGGCTTAGGGTATATATTTGGGGCTTATAAATATCTTCAACCGACCTAGAGAAAGGGATATGGCCCATATCATATGGGGTGTATAAAATATGGTAAAATACGAAATTACCCTCTAATAAAACTTTAATCATTCTAAACCAAATACAAATACAAAATTATAATTACTCAAATACAAAAATTTTTAATCAAACTCAATTTTATTTCCAATTTCCATCAAAATCAAAAACTAAAATCTAATCAATCACAAACGACAATTGAATTCTCTTTTTTTTTTTTTTTTTTTTTTTTTTTTTTGGGTTTTGAAAGAAAATTCGAAAACAAACAATTCAAGTAACTAAGTTAAATCCTTTTAATTCGTTCCTTTTCTAAAAATCAACACAGAATCGGTTTATGTGTGCACCAACATAAACCGATTGTAGTTGATGTTACCAGGAATCGACTTTTATTGTACACATACATAAACTCATTCTGGGTCGATGTGAAGAACATCAACCACAATCAATTTATGCTAATGCACACATAAACCGATTCGGGGTCCAAGTTTGGATTTGTGAAGAAATCAATAATCAGTCTTTATGTGCCTCACATATCAACCGAGTATGAGAAATACCAAGTTTTCTGTATGTTTTTATTTTTTTTGCTAGAATTAGATTATGCGAAAGGCCACGTAAACCGATTCTAGTAAACCCATTTTTTTTCTTCCAGTTAATACTCGATCACAAAATGAGTATGAAATTATATTCGATTTCAGTTCAAGTACAAGTGAAAATGGTTCTATACCGAAATTGAAATGCGTGTGATTTTGTACCGAATTTGAAAACGAGTATAGTTTTATACTCGAATTGACAACGAATACGTATGACCTCTCAAACGATTTGAAAATGAGTATGAAATCATACTCGTTCTTAACTGTGAGTATATATGTGGAGTAGAATAAATGTTAGCTTTATTTGATGCTTAACAACACATATTTTCCGATCAAAAAAGAAAAAAATTACCAGAATCAGTAGTTTATGTTCATGTCCATATAAACCGATTCTGGACAATCGGTTGATTTTAGAGAACCATCAAGTGGCCTGATGGTTCTCATGCTCCCTCCCTTGGAGGAGGTAAGGGTTCGAACCCTGGACCTTGTAATTGCTAGTAGTATTTAGGGGCCAAAACTAACCACTGTACTAACCCATCAAAAAAAAAAAAAAGACAATCGGTTGATTTTCATGTCTATATAAACCGATTCTGGGTAAAAATAAATTTCAAAAAATTTATGTATGTTTTTGAGGTAACAATCAGTTGATACCAATGTCAACATAAACCGATTCTTGGTTGGTGTTTTTAAAAAAATTTCATTATTTTAAATTTTTTACAAATTAATTTCACATCTAACACGATATTTATACTACTAATCAACTAAATTAACGCTAAATAATAAAGGGCAAATTAGCCATTAACTAAAATAGGTCGATAAGGTAATGACCTTTTTTGTTTTTGAGTCATAGGCCCCAAATTAGCCAGGTAATTAATTTGGCGACGAATTTTAACTCCGGTGATCAATGATATATATTGCAGGTATATAGGTGTCGGTGGTAGTGAATCATCAACGTCCGGCGACAACATTGACAGTTATCAACTGTTTTACTACTTTTTCAAGTCGGAAGGAAATCCTAAAGATGATCCTCTTATTTTATGGCTCGCTGGTGGTCCTCGTTGCTCTGCTTTGAGCGCGGTGGTTTTCGAAATAGGTTAATTGGACGACCGAAGGGAGTCCCTATGTGACGACTTAATGTAATTCTGTCCGTCACGATTTCTGTACAAAAAAATCAAAAGAAAAACTCAATTTCATGAATTTGGGAAATTTTTTGAGTCTATCGATAAAATTGATGACAAACATCGTTTAAATATGATCAAACGAATATATTTACAGTTCAAACATCTTTAAAAAAATCATTACATTGATGAGATGATTCGGACTGCAACCGAATTCTGTTTTCTGAGTCCAAAGCTATATGTCGGGTAGAGAAGACAACGTCTCGGGTCGGGTAAAACATATTCGACCCATATTAACAAAAAATGAAAGAAAAACAAAAGCAAATTCCCAAATCAAATCAATAATGTTGAAAAAACTTAATTTTACAGACTGCATCAATTATGTTAAATAAAAACTCAACTTTATTTAGTGATTTTGCTGATGAGATCTCCATTTTTTTCTTCGATGAAGGTTCTTCACAACTGTAACTCGTCTCTTCTTCTGATAGTGATCTTTCCTTGTCTAAGTAAGAAAAATTACTTGTTGATGTCTGGATTCCCATTTAATCGATACAAGAAACAGAATTTTCGATGCCCTAAAAACGGTGCAGCAAGCAGAGGAAAGTTAAAGTTAAAGATTATAAAAAAAACAAAAAAGTTGGGGCAAAACAAAATCATGACGAAGTTGAACTAAGATGACTTTTACCACTTGTTAGCCATGTGTGTGGATTACTACACGTGGAAGAAATATTTGTGATTAGGAAATCGAGTCAATAGACTAGAGAATTTTAGCCTTCCCTACGACTTAACTCTCAGCCCTATTTTAGTATAGTATACTTACTTCGTTTAAATACCAAGTCATCTGGGTTGCACAGACGCGGACGCGTAGACGCGGACACGACGCTGACGCGGACACTATAAAATTTTCAAAAAACTAGGACGCGGACACGTATATACATATTTTATTTATATATATAATCATGTATTTATCCAGCAAAGTTAAGTATTTCGACCCTAAAAATTAGAAAATGATGTTACACATGTATAAATTTCAAAATAAAAGAAGATATCGTTTGTTTATACACGCCGAATGTCAAATAATCACTACTATTAAACACATAAAGCACAATCAAAATGCATTTTTAGATCAACACATGTCCAACTAAGGGTATACGTGATGTCATTTCCAATTACAAAATCCTAATAAAGATCTAAATGTTTGTCTTTCTTCATTTGGTTAATAATAGTAAAAATAAAGGAAAAAATTTATATGAAAATGAAAAAATGCGTCTGACACGCGTCATCCTGGTGCGTCCAAACCGGACGCGCGCATGACGCGCAAATTGGTGTGTCGGATACGCGTCGTGTCAGCGTCCCACACGCGTCCCGTGTCCGCCGCGAGTCGGACGCGGACACGGCTCAAGAAATGGAGCGTCCGTGCAACCCAGCAAGTCATACTAGCCCACCAACCAAAAATGTTTTTATCATCATGTAATATAATCTGGATTTTTTGTCCGGCATTTGTTTCTGTGAAACGCATTGCGCCAACTATCGCATTCTAAGATTTTTTTGGCTAATAGTCGACTGAATTAGCATTCAGATTAGATGACTAATGATACGAATCTTGTTCGAGTTTTGCCCCACGCCTGAATTATTGGACGCCTTATATGTGACGACTTAGTGGCAGGAAAAACAATAATTTGCCAACATTTTTCAGCCTATAGCAATCAAATGCAACAATCTCGATTGCCAGTTTTTTCGCTGCCCCCGTGCCCATCGTCATCTGTACAATAGTTACATCTGTGTGTTTGTGTTGGTGCTCATACTCGGGTAGGATGCGATGCGGTTGTATTTTCACGCATATCACTTTTTCAATGATGTCAGTGTTTCTCTTCGGTCGGCTCCCCACCGCGCGCGGTAATCTAGTATTTATACTGTAAACTGCATAGCCTCTTCAAACTAGCCCCCAAGAAATTTAATTCTTATACCCATCCTAATATTTCAGGTCCTGTATACATGACCCATGGGGAAAACATCACCAGTGGAAGCTTACCCACACTGACACTGAATCCAAACTCATGGACAAAGGTATATATGTACATATCAAATTAATTCAGTGCTATAAAAATTTTTTTTATGTTCATCTGTAGACTGTACAGCTTCTTCTTAACGCTAACAGTGCTGTATGTTGAAAAACAAATTTTAGCTTGCCAACATTATCTTCTTGGATCAGCCCGTGCACAGTGGATTCTCATATTCAAAGTCCTCACATGATTCAATTATGAGCGACAGTGAATCAGCTACAAACACCTACGAATTTCTTATAAAGGTGGGTTGGTTTTTATTTCACTAGTATACTGCACGTGCTATGCACGTGCTTACCCTTGTACCCACGTATAAAAGTTCAAATCAACACCCCCTCGGTATCAGTGTGACCCGATCTATTTATTTGTTTTTTACTTTTATCGTTTTAGCATCATTTCATTTTAAAACATTTTTTATAAAGTGTCTTGGTAAAGGCGGTAGGAATCGGTAGAGCGGCGGCAACCTAATAAGACAAAAAAGGTCATTAGAAGTAAATTTAAGTGCCCCTTATTAAAAAAAAAATGAAAATGACCAATTAACCTTTATTATTAATAATCAAGATTAATGTTTGATAATCAAAATTAGTGTTTGATAATCAATTTTCACTTATAATAACTCTAAAATTAGATTTTTAGAGTTATAAAAAAAATAAAAAATTATGTGATATTTGTTAAACCCTAGATTTTGATTCACTCAACCAAAATGAGTGATTCAAGTGGCAAATTAGAGGTGAGTGATCAAAATTAGTTCCCATTAGCTTTTTGTTGATCAAAATTATCTAAAGTATGTAAAAAGATCAAATTTTTAAAATTTTCTGAAGAACATACTATTGGAAATAAGTTAGTTACCAACCGTAATCGGTTCAATTTGGGAAAAAACCCAATCGTAATACCGATTCACGGTTGCTAGAAAATCTTGGATACGAACCGTAACTAATTACGGTTCATAAAAAAGGAATCGAAACCAACCGTAACTAAACTACGGTTGGTAAGTCATCTATAGTTTCAACCGTACATCACTACTTCAAAAATTCTTAACATTCAGGATGATATACGGTTGGTAACTTTCATTAAGTTACCAACCGAACCTAGGTGCGGTTGGTAACTAAGGTTTCGTACCAACCGTACCTAAACCTAATTCTCAATTTTTTTAAGGTACGGTTCGTATTTGAACTATTACCAACCGTATGTTCTTCAACCAATACAGATACGGTTGGTAATTGAGTTATTACCAACCGTAACTCGCATAAACCCAGAAATTTCAATTTCAATTTTCATACAAAACCCTAATTTTTGATACAAAATTAACTTAAATTCAACACGATAAACTAAACCCTAACTGGGTTTTTCCAAACATTTTTCAAATCGCCGATTAATCGAAGACGATCAAATTTTCGGTTTTAATGGAGGTTAGGATTGATGGAGGAGAAGAGAAGATGAAAAAAAAAACTGATTTGATTTTGGTTGATTTAAGGTGAAAGGGTAATCTAGTCAATCTACATCCCTATAGGACACCCCCTAACCAATAAGAGGGACATTGCTATCACACTTGCCGCCCCTCTACCAATTCATGCCGCCCTTTACCAAGCTTGTTTATAAAACTATAAACTTAGGTGCAGAATTGTGTTTTTAAATTTTACAGCTTCGATCTATGTTAAGTACTGTAGTAAAGGGAGTTCCCTTTATATATAAGTAGTAACTAGTTTTACTGGCATTCCTTTTACCTTCTCATGGGACCCTTAAACACCTAATCTACTCTCCGTGATCTTTATTCTCGGCCAATTTGTTTTTTTTTTCTTTCTATGTTTACCTTTTTAGCCTAATTTAGTTTACATGATATATTTAATGAAGTAATGAAATTATGGGCAAGTTTGGCATTTCCAAATGTGCAGCTTCATTTTACTGTAGCTGAATAGTGCTAAGGGGTGTTCCCTTTACATAATAAATAAATAGATAAATAGATAGATTTACCAATTTCGTAAGGGTGTCCGGACGGTCCCATGCATGGTAGTTCTCATGATCGGACCTGTTCTGGCGTGTCTTGGCTGCATATTTTTGCACTGTTTCTAATATTACTTGTGGATGTTTGGTTTATTGGCAGTGGTTGATTCAAAATCCAGAATTCCAATCTAACCCACTTTACGTTGCTGGCAATTCATACTCCGGCATGATTGTCCCAAACGTAGTTCAAGATATAATTAGAGGTAACTGATTACTATTATGTTAATTAAAAAGTACCATAACCGGGCAGTAATGTTGTAACTTGCTTTTTATATTCACTACAAACCGTTGCAGATATTGAAGATGGATCAACGCGCCCATTCCTCAACTTCAAGGTTTTAAATTTATTTATTTTGTATTAGAACTTGACTAATAAAAGGCCAAAGTTATTTAATTTGTCTTTGGAAATGATAATGATTTAGGGATATTCGTTGGGCAATCCAGTTACTTACCCGGAAATGGAATCAAATTCAAAAGTTGAATTTGCACATAACATGGGGCTTGTATCGTATGAACTCTACCAGGTGAGCATAAATGCTTATAGTACTAGTACAACCGTTGCCACGGTGGGAGGGCCGACCGAAAAAGAATCTGAAGATGGAGTTTGTCTGTGACTACTTTCGTCCCGTTTTAGAAAAAGTGATATTTTCGCTCGTTTCGGAAAAGTGATACTTTCACTCTTGTTTTAAAAAGTGATAGTTTCGCCCGTTTCAAAAAAAAAATGATACTTTAAACCCGCCGGAAAAAGTGATACTTTTGCCTGTTTCAGAAAAAGTGATACTTTCTCCCTGTTTCAGAAAAAGTGATACCTTCGCTACTTTCGCCCCGTTTCAAAAAAAGTGACACTTTCGCCAATTTCAGAAAAAGTGATACTTTCGTCCAATTTCAGAAAAGTGAAACTTTCGCCCAGTTTCGAAAAAGTGATACTTTAAGCCCGTTTCGAAAAGTGATACTTTCCCTCCATTTCGTAAAAAGTGATACTTTTTCGAAACAACGAGTATCATTTTTCCCGAACAACAAATGCGAAAATATCACTTTTTTTCCGAAACGAACGAAAGTATCACTTTTTCCAAAATGGAACGAAAGTATCACTTTTTCTCAAACAAAACGTGAAAGTATCACTTTTTTTCGAAATGAGAATTAGCGATCCATTAACCAAAATATGGTTGCATTTGCATGATGTGTTATGCATCATTTGTGGTGGTTTGCATAACGGCTATGCATTCAATTTTTGAGAATTGTGCCTAAAGTGAAAGTATCACTTTTCTTGAAACGGAAGAAGTACATCGTTTTATTTTTTTTCAACGGAAAATTAGGTGATGCATAAACCAAAATATGGCTACATCCTTTGTGGTTTTTTTTTTTTTTTTTTGATGCAACCTTTTGTGGTGGTTTGCATAATGGATATACATCTAATTTTCTAAAATTGTGCCTAAAGTGATAAATATCTCCGAATTTTTCGTGAAAACTCTAAATTTAATATTGTTGTTTGTACTCATTGCGTAGATTTTTTATAACCTTTCCAACGAGATAAAATTTGTAAAATTCCATGGCACGAATTTTTAGATATGTTATATTGAAGTTTGGTTGCCAATTATACCCCTAAAAAAATAGGATACATAAGATGTATAATACAATTTGACACTTATATCTATTTTTCCTCTATTTTTGGTTTATTTACGAAAATGTCTAATACCTATTACCCTTCATTTTTGGTTTATTTACGAAAATGTCTAATAAATACTGCCCATCTTCTTTGGTTTATTTACGAAAATGTCTAAAGGAAAAAAAGAAAAATATGATTTAGAGGGACTCTTTTGACATTTCATTGTTGATTGAAAATAGTTTAAGACACCAAATCCAATCTTTTTGTGTCAATTGATGACTTACAATTTACAAAAAAGTGGCCATATAAAGGTCCTCCCTTGCTTCGCTCGGTCGGCCCAATTAACACGGGGCCCAATTAACACAACAGACGAGAATCTGAAATAAAAAAGAAGAGTAAAACAACTAGCTGAATAATTATTTGATATCTCGTACGTATTCTTGCAGGAACTTATAAAGCAGCCAAGAGCTGCACCCTTTAGCCACAAGCCACAACAACTACATTTGAGCTTAGAACCCTTAGCCAACTGCATCTCCAAGTTCATAAGAGTCCCACCACCATAATACACTTGAGGAGTCCTGCAACCGCGAATATGATTATATAATTCTCTAGGAATTGATATAAGATGAAATTTAAGAAAACTAAACAAGAACATAAAAACTTACCACTCTGAGTAGTTTCGTTGAACATGTATCACTTTGGTCCAGTTACCTCATCCTTTTCTACTTCTTCTCCATTGGAAAAACGTAAGATGGATCAAGAACCCTGAGCCTGCGCGCCCAAACAGAAACATGAAAAATCAATTAGTAAAAGAGCTGAGGGAATTTTATTTAGCTCAGAAACAGTACTTGATGATTGCAGAGAAAGATTTTTTTTTTTTCCTATCGACATGGCAGAGATGAGCACCATGGTTAACATCATTCATGGTTAAACAGTGTTATATATATGTACTCATTTCAAGGTCAGCAGAAAGAAACCATGTACCTCTGATACTTTAGAGGCCTGGAAAAATGCTTAGATAAAAGCTGATTGTTATCCTAATACTTGATCTACTAGCCTGTAGCCAGTAACTTGATCCTGCTCTTGAATGGATTTCATGAGTTCAATGGGAACCAACTCCCCGCATCACAAAATTAACACATAGAGTACATAAATTCATGAATATCAAGGCTAACTTGGATCATCATTATTGGTTTAGGGACAACAAGCTACCAACCTCTTTAGATTCGAGTGTTGAGTTTAAATATGATTCAACTTCAACATTATAATCATCATTCAGGATATACCCATTCATCAAATCCTAATCATTATCATCCTCCGTGAGGCGGAACATCTCGGTCTTCTCGTATTTATTTGGACAATTGCAAAGAACAATTTAGAAGTTAGAACCTACTATAGAAATTATCCATTTTACGTCCATGTGTATATATAAACAATGCTTCGTACCTTCTCTCAATGTGCTTTGATCTACAACAGCCAAACAGAACATCACATATTGCGAATTCTTACATTCAACAGCAACCACGTGAGACCTGATACGTAACCGTGGAAATTGAATCCTCAACGTCGCCTAACACAATAATAGCGAGTTTAAGTATTGACTAAAGCGAGAATCTGAAGATAAAGATAGATATAGTATTAGTACAAAAAAGGGGTTGAATGACATACCATTTATGTGAACCTAGTGAAAACGGGAGAGAAATGATTTTCCTCCATTTGAATTGCCATCTTCATGCAGGGTCTTCTACATCCTTAAATTCGACGACTCAATAGAACTATGGAGAGAATAGTATTCGGCGAGCTAAAGTCGCTAGAGAGGCCTTCCCTTTACAAAATCACCATGAGAATGGAACCCGTGTAATCATAAGTTCGCTTATACAAACCTCTAACGAGAAATCTAAGAATCAAAGAAAATTAAATTAACACCGAATGTACGAGAATTTGAAAGGAAAAAAAGGAAAAGAAGAACTAGCTTAAGAATTTTTTTGACCTCTAAGGCTAAATACAAACTTAGAGAGAAATCACGAATATCCCTCTCGGAGTAGACAGAATCCGAGCCTAAGATATCTAAAACACGATCCGCATCGGAACATATTTCCTAGTAAACTGAACAGATGAGCAAACAGATAAGATAAAAAGGAAATGGATTACTGATTACTAGCTAAAGGACTTGTATCGATATACTTGACTTTTTAGCAAATAATAAAGATAATCCACAACCAGAAAGTGTACGACTATACTAATTGTTAACTGCACAAACAGGAAACTACAAATGTACCTGTAAACTTCTCTTGTTCGATCCATGTCTTCAACATCAAGCTCTTCGTACAGAGCATAATTGATCCTACACAACAACAGTTTCGAAAGCCAGTATTAAAACCATAACCAATTAAAAAGGATGAGTTCGGCGACATATCTATAAAAAAAGTTTGAAAAACATACCACAAGTATATATACCACTGCCAGTACCGCTTCTCTTCAGCAGGAGGAACATTAGCAATAGCTCTCTCATAAATTTCCCTAATCCTATTCTTCCTCCCCGCATTTTCTTCCAGACGAATATAATAAAACCAAGAATCATAATTATATGGATTCTTCTTAACCTCTTCTTCATACTGAAACCTCCTCTTCCCCATAATAGCATCCTCATCCCTTCCCTATCACCATACTGCTTCTCAAACGCTACAAACTTCCTATACAAATTCTCTGCACGTCCTTTCGGTATATGATCTAGTGCAAACTTATATATATACGGAGCATGTTCAGTTTCTTTACATTTCTCTTCAAACTCAGCAAACGCTACAAACAACTGTTTACTCTCTTCATCATCAACTAATTTGTCAACAACAGTTATATAAACATTCCTAGCCCTATATACTTCACCATTCTTCATCTCAAATTTCACAAACCTAATGTAAGCACTAACTCTAGGATGACATTCAGCAAACCTCGCAAATATATTCCTAGCTCTATCAATCTCATTATAACGAAGCTCAAACTTAATATAAGACAAC
Organism: Papaver armeniacum; assembly: GCA_023531295.1. NCBI lineage: Eukaryota > Viridiplantae > Streptophyta > Magnoliopsida > Ranunculales > Papaveraceae > Papaver > Papaver armeniacum. The sequence continues at coordinate 83,035 of JAJJWW010002516.1, read as the reverse complement.
TAACCTTGTTGATCGTGCATCCAATTCATCCATCTCTCCGGATACTTGCAAGTATCTCCTCCATATGTATACCACAACCGATCAATCCTCGACAACCACGATATTTTGCACGAATCACATACATTCCGAGCATGATTGATAAACTTGTTCTTCATCTCCACTTCAAAGATACTTCAACCACGAATGTATGATTCCTGTAATAAAAAAATTAACAGAACCCATCACAAATCGAATCATCAACTCGTCTCTGTGAATTCAATTTCATCAAAACCCTAACTTATTCTCTTCCAACCCCTATCCTCGATTTGATTCATCTTCTCTGCATCAATTTCTTGCATCACCGAGTGAAGAACGAGTCTTCTTATTCAACCTCAGCAGATCTGTAACTCCTTCTTGATTGTGATGAGAGCAGAAACATCGATGTGGAAGTAACTCAATTATTTCACCCAATTTCGAATTTAGGGTTACAGGACAGATGATAATTGGATATTCAATCAAATCAAAGCCATATACTCTAAATACGAAATTGAGTACAGAATATTTGAAATCTATCTACATTGATGAAGATGAAGAAAGAAGTAATTTTGATGGAGAAGAAAGGATTGAGAAGAAATGAGATTGAAATCGTACCTTCAAAACCCAAAACACGAACACCCAAAATCCCCTTTTCGATTATTCTCAAATCCCAACTGGAATTGACCAACTCAATGGTTCATAACCAACACCTTTCCTTCTATGTGCTAGAATCGGAAATTTAGATTAGGATTCATGATTTTGAAACCCTAACTTCTCTGATTCTTCATTTTCAACACAAATCTTTCTTCTTATCGGTTTGAAGAAGAAAGAAGAAGGGAAAAATAAAAGGAAAAAAAAAAAAAAAAGAGGTTGCCGAGAATCGAACCTGCAACGTTCAGGTCATTTTAACCAGGATTTTACTAAACTACCCCTCAACAATTACTACATTGCCAACCTCCGTGTCCTTTTTTTTCACCACACGAATTTTACGTGATTACCCATCGTTTTTTGTTATATTTACGCCAATTTTAGTGAGAAATAGAAGCATGGAGGGGCTCTTTAGTCCTTTCATTGTTGATTGAAAATGGTTTGGGACACCAAAATCCAATCTTTTGTGTCAATTGATGACTTACAATTTACAAAAAAGTGGCCATATAAAGGTCCTCCCTCGCTTCGCTCGGTCGGCCCAACAAGCTTCCATCCTTCTCAAATGTGGTATTTATGGGTAATTTATCTTTTCTCTTGCCAACACAGTCTATGAGGGTAAACTGTAATGGAAATTTTCTAAATTTTGATCTCTCAAATGCAAATTGTTCGCACGATCGCCATGTCTACGAACATGTAAGTTGATTTTCTTCCCTCATTCAGGTGTTTTGGATTTCAGTCGTTAGTGTGGAATTTAATTATCATTGTCATGCATTCTCTAGTTAATCTCAGGAATAAATCCGTCGCATGTATTGGAACCCCTTTGCACTGAGGGTACTCTTACTACTTCCCGCAAACCCAAAGAGACACTAACATATAGCCAACGGCGATCGCTTAAGAAAATAAGCAAAGTTCTTTCTGACGAACAATTTCATTATAGCTGTTGGCGGGTAAGCGCACTTACATAAACAGTCCATCTTTTTTTAATTAAGAAATATATATAATATTTATCTAATGCCAATAGATGTTATAACCTTATGAATGTGCAGTTATCAGAATTGTCTGAACATTGGGCAAACGATGTTGCGGTTCGTAAAGCTCTCCATGTCAGAGAGGTATATGCATTTATATAGTTCAGACCTTGACGGTTTGAAATGGTTGCTAATATATATATACTGTATGTATGAACTTATAACAACAGGGAACGGTCGGTAAATGGATTAGATGCAATTGGGGCATTGGATATCATGTGGATGTTAAAAGCAGCATAGGATATCATAGCTACATTAGCACCAAGGGTTACAGAAGTCTTATCTACAGGTGAGGATTTCATCCAGGATTTCATCCAGGATTTCCCTTTTAGACGCTTGCATGTAAAGTCCACAACATCAACAAGCAGCAGCAAGGAATTAACAATTATGGCGAGAATGTAACTAATTGAACACAATTAATCTTTTTAATCTTCAAAATTAATACAGTGGTGATCACGATATGGAGGTGCCACATATATCTACAGAATCATGGATACGATCACTCGTCAACTTGTCTATAGTAGATGAATGGCGTCCGTGGTTTGTGAATGGACAAATCGCAGGGTATGTTTAATAATCATGTGATTGCTCGCTCATCCGTAAGGTTAAGACTACTGATTTTGCTTAATAATAAATTCTTTTTCTTTCTTGTTTAATTTGTAGATACACAAGGACCTACTCTAATGGCTTGACATATGCATCCGTTAAGGTAATTCAACTTATCGAGCAGTTAATTAATGAACATATACAAAAGGATACAAAGCCTAACCTTCTGTATCCTTTACCTCTTTAAGGGAGCTGGACATGATGCTACAGGGTACAATCCTGATGAATGCTACGCCATGTTTGAGAGGTGGATCTCACATAAACCATTATGAAGTATTTCAGAAAATTACTGGGGCAGGATGCTAGTATTGGAGGAGTGAGATTGATGTTTATTAACTCTGTTCAATTACTCCCAAGTTATTTTCACTTGTCTAGATAGTAAGTTTTAGCATATGCATGCACCTATGACTTCTGGTGGTTCCAGTGGAAGCTGGTAAGTGGTAATTTTAACTATCTGCACCTATAGCAGCAATAGCTACAATCTGGACTAGTCGAGGAAGGAATGCAACTTTCTTAAGTATGAAAAACATAGAAAAACGTGTATCCCTCAGTGATTTTGAGGTTAAAGATTTTGAAGCACAAGGTGAATTTTGAGTCCCATGATATATTTTGATTTTGAGTCACAATTCAGAGTTTTTGGATACAAGTGGTCATTAGCATTTGGTTAACAGTTGTAGATTTCAAGTCCCAGTGATAATGAATGTTATAAATACCCTCCATTTTTGTTGACCTTGTACAAATATTCTCGATGGATAAAAAATAATTTTTTGGAGTCAACTTGAGAAAGTTGCTTCCACTGTTTGGAAGCAACTTGTATAAAATTGCGTCCACCTCTGGAAACAACTTGTTCTAGTTGCGTCCACTTCTGAAAGCTTGTGCTAGTTGCTACCACTTTTCAGAAGGTAGGGGTATTTTTAACGGAAAATGGGTCATTTGTCCAAATATTTTTAAAACATGGTTCAAATGGACGAGTACAAAATTAATATGGGTGAAATGGACAAAAAAAAAAATAGCAAGGATGAAACTGGATTCATCCTGACTTAAACTTAAAAAATAGCAAGGATGAAAATAGATGCATCCTGATGTAAATTAAAAAAAAAAAAAAGTATTTGAAAATAGGTAGAATGAAACTCTTTACATCCTGACTATATTTGTATTTTTGTCCATTTAAACAGTATCAAAATCTAGATGTCTTTTTCACCCAGGATTTGTTGATTTTAGTTTTTTTATCCAATTTTGTGTATTTTTAAAAATTGAATAAGGGTATATTTTATGGGCGAATTTTGAAAAACATTTAAATAATGTTCCTATTTTTATTTTTTTTAAAATTTTTTAGGATTCGATCCAGTAACATATTTCGGATTCACACAGTTAGTTTCGGATTGAGGGGTAAATATTTAAGTCACAAGGGAACTATCGGGTCAGTTACATAGCGATTTTAGGCCAAGAAGAGAACTTTTTGCCATAATCGCAAATTTGGGGTAACGGCTTTACGCAACAAATTTAATTGATCACATGGTAAAATTTAGGTCACTTAGAAAAATTTCGGGCCCGGCCTCATGACAAATTTGAGGCCATAACGTGAAGATCATAAACCAAATAGAGTTTTCGATCATGTCACAAATTTTGGCCCACATGTTTTCCTTGCGGAGTTTGAATTGAAGATATATATTTTAGGTCCTTGAGCGTCATTTTTATGGATCATATGATGATCAGAAGCTAGATTTCTGGATATAATAAAAACTGCTGCAAGGTTTACCCAAAACTTGTCAAGGAATACTGGTCTCATAGTCACTCTGCAGATTCACTGTTAACAGGTTTATAGAGTACACCTTTGCTCGAATCTTGGGCAGTTCAGTTAGGTTGTCTAAATAAACTTCCCGTTTTGTATCTTGGTTTACCTCTCGGTGCAAAGTCCAATTCTAAAGCGCTCTGGGATCTAATTGAGAGCAAAACTCATCTTACAAAAGGTGGAAAAATCACTCTCATCAAGCATGTCCTCGCTTGACTGCCACTGTACTACTTCAGCACTTTTAAAGCGCCAGTCTCCGTTATCAATCTGTTAGAGAAAAAGATTCGAGAATTTCTTGGGATATTAACGGTGAGGAAAAAAAGAAACATCTTGCTAATTGGTCTTTAGTCTTTTTTTTTTTTTTTTTTTTTTTGGGTTACTAAGCAAAATTTATTAGAAAGAATTAAGGATTACAATAATCAGTTTTGACCGGAGAAATAATATCATCTGGAAAATTGTTTAAGAAATAAAAAAATTTTCTCTGTAGTCTAGCCTTTTTTTGGACTAACTCATGAGCAACATTATTAGCAAGCCTATTGATAGACTTGCAAAACCAAAATTTACTACTTTCTAAATTTGCTTTTAATAACTTGAACTAAGTTTTTATTGAACCAATGAACCCGTGGTTCACCTCCATTTATGGAGTTAACAACATTATCACAGTCCAGTTCAAAGATTGCCTTTGTGATTCCAAGCTCTTCCATCCAGTCCACATCTACCTCCAAAGCTTTGCATTCAAAATACTCAACCCCATATTCCTCATCCACTTCCTCATAACAGAAGGCCTTTTGCTCCTAAGCAGCTACCTGTATAATTTCTAAGAATTAATCCCACACTTCCTGTTTTAGATAAGGTCTTTAGCCCTTATACCTGTTGAAAAGGGGGACTAGGTGTTAAGAATTTTTCGACAGTTTAACCTTTCCTTGATCACCAAATGGAGTTGGAGATTTGGGCTGGAAAAGGATTCATTATGGTACTCTATAATTTCTGAAAAGCATGATTAGTCAAATTTTATGTGGGTGCCGGATAAAGTCAAAGGTCCATAAGGAACCTCTTGTTGGAAGGCTATGGCCAAAACTGCAGATCCTTTTGCTTCGTTAGAGCATCTCCAATAGAGGGTGAAGGTCTTATTTTGTTTATGACACATAGGATTTTAGACCCTCATTTACATTAAATTCATCTCTAACAGTGGGTCCTATTAAATAAGAAGGGTGTCACAATAAATACGAAGGTCTTGGAGAAAGTCTTATTTAGACCTTGTGAATGACCCCCACGTCATCGTTTTAACCATATTTTAAAATTTTAATTTTAAATAATTTTTTCTGAACCAATAAGAAAAATGGAATTCAATTTTATCATTATCCAAAAAAACAAATTCTCAAAATAAGACCCCACACTGTTGGAGATAGTCCATGAGCAAAGGGTTGATATTTTTGCCACATATATATGACCCCATAAAAAAGGATCTAAATAAAAAATCCACGTAGGATTTTTAGCACCCACTATTGGAGATGCTCTTAGTTGTTCAAAATAGAAATTCAGTTTCATTCTGGTCTGATGCATGTGTTGACACTCAGCCCCTATAAAGCTTGTTCCCCTCTATTTTTAAGCTCAGCAGCAGTAAGAGCATCTCCAATAGAGAGTCAAGTTTTTTGCTTTTAATGACACATAGGATTTTCGACCCCTATTAACATAAGTCCATCTCCAATGGTTGGATCCTACAAATTAGGAGGGATGCGAAAATAAATATGAAGGTATTAAAGAAAGTCTTATTTACACCTTCACTTGCACCTTCACGTTATTTTTTATTTTTTTTTAGAAATTAGTTAAAATAAAGATAAACGGTTAAGATTTTATCATATTAAATATCCTAAAGATTAAACTCTTCACTATTGGAGATAGTTTTTTAACTATGGGTCCTATATTTACTATAGGTGTATAATCTCCTAAATAAAAATCTTAATTAGACTTCCACGTAGGATTTTTTACACCCATTGTTGGAGATGCTCTAAGATCCTCTAGTAGTATCTTACATAATTGGGATCTTATTTTCATACAAAAAATGTAATTTTTCGTTTGTTCTCTTTCTTCTTACTCCTTATAATTATAAGCTGAGAATTTTGTATATTCTTCTCTTCTCTTCTCTGTTTAATTGAATCTTTCTTCATCATAAAAAAAAAAAAAATTAATAAAGTAGAAATTGACGTTTAGTCCCAAAGTTACTGGGCTTGGGACGCTTTAGTCCACTCATCTCAGGCCTAGTACTCTTTAGTACAAAAAAGCCTCGCCTCCAACAGTTTAGTCCAAATATGGACGAGTTAGTCCAACAATGGTTCACGATCCCAATTTTTTGTACTGCCAATATCCCGTAACTACCCTTGAACCGATTCCAGATATATAATCAAGATTTGAAATCGAAAATTTCAGATTCCAAACATGAACTCAAGACAGGGAGCCGGTGAGAGAAGTATTGAGGAGGCGATTTAACAATTTCAGAGAGAATTTGTTGTAATTCATCGTTTCTTCAACATAATTCAACTTCAGGTTACCGATGAAGTATTTTGAAATTGATTATTTTTTTTTATCTCAGATTTGAATTCATGACAGATTCAGAAATAGATCGATCCACATATAAATTTCAGAGGTGATTTAACAGATTTATAGAGGTTAGGTTGGATTTGATCTTTTCTGATATTTAACAAAATTCAACCTCAGGTTAGTTCTCTTTTTGCTTCATCGTTGAATTTCGTTTCCGATATTTTTTTTTTTATTTTTTATTTTATCAGTTGATGATATGAATTCGATCTGTTACATCTTATTGTTGGACTGTGCTTGATTTGATTTTGTTATATTTTATCTTTTGATTTTCGTTGAATGATTTTGGTTACTTTTGATTTTGGTGTTATATTGCATGATATGAAATCGAACTGATATTAGATCGTAGGCTTCTGGTTTATTCAATTATGTATTCTACTAATATTTTGAAGCTTATATCTTCGATTAATCGATGGAGTATCTTTGATTTTAGGTTTACTGAAATTTGATTTTTGGCTTCAATTAAATGTGTACTTTCCTGTACAATGTTCAAGTTTTAGGTTGTGCAAATCTAAAACTATTATCATTTCTTTTGTAATATGTAGGGGTATCAAACAAGTCTGAGAAGTTTATTAATGTTGTTTTGAATCATGCCGAGCATTCTCCTGTTTTTCGTGTTAATACTAAAATAACAGTAGAAGAATTGAAGCATTTTGCATGAAAGCACCGGAGGTCTTTGTCTCCTGGGAGTATATGTTTCAGCTATATGGATAATGGTCAAGTAGTTTTTGTGCAAGGTGATATACAACTGCAAAGATTAATTGGTTTCATGATTCTTATTGATAATGAAGATGTCTTACGAGGGAGGACATCTATTCATTTGTTGAGCCATACTTCACCACTGAATGGTACAACAGGACACATCAGGAGAACATCTTGCCAATCCCCAATTATGACAAGCCGCAGTCTTATGATCCTAGTGATAGGATTACTGCTCCTATTCCTGTTCCTCCACCTGGTAGACGAAAAGCACAGCGTTTCAAGAATGCTTGGGAGAAGAAAAATAGGCCTACAATGTGCACAAAGTGCTTCACCCTTGGTCGCCACAACAGAGCTACCTTCCCCATGCTTTGATGTTTTTTACTATGTTTGATTTGTTCAAAAGATTCTATGTTCTTGATTTTTACTTTTGGTAATGTCTTTTCATTTTTCTAGGCGTGTATAATTAGTTTCAGGAGCTGTGTACCATTATGTACACCTTCCTGTGCACTTTTCTTACCTGTCTTTTTACATGTGTACCATTATGTACACCTTTCTGTACAATGGATGCTACTAGTTTATTTTGCTTAGTAGTATTCTATCTTTTCAGTTCTCATGTAATCAGGTTTTATTTTTGTTGTTCAATGATTGATACTAGGTTATTACTTTTTCTATTCTATGTTTCTTTTAGTTCATGTGTACCATTGTGTACACCTTCTTGTAACATTTACTGTCAGATTTTCTACTCTATCAGAAACTGTGCACAATCATGTACTCCCTCCGTCCCACATATATAGGCAGAGAGAGGCAATTCTCTTAGATTAAGAAAATTGCATGAGATTCATAATTTTATATGTTTTTTCTTGTTTTACCCTTCGTATTATTTCCAACACAATTACCTATGTACAATAAATATGGGTATATATGGAAAAATTCATCTTGGAAAGCAAAGTCCGCCTATTTAGTGGGACAAACAAAAACCAAAATTCCGCCTATATAATAGGGACGGAGGGAGTACACCTTAATATTTCCTAACCTGTAATACACACCTTAGTACTGACACAAGTCTATTTTCAAAACATCAATATTGAAACCAATAAAAAGATTAATTCAAGGTCTTTTATAATAGTGAAATATTGATAAGTCTTAAAATGAAAGTTGAAAACTGAAATCTAAAATGTTGTCTGAAGATTAAAAATGTATAGAAGAAATTCAGAAAGTGATCTTGTATGAAGATTAAAAACTCTTCTTCCTCTTCAATAGTTGTTTTCCTATATTCTTGCGCCACTCCTTATGCTCCTCATCCTTTGCTATATCCCACACCTTTTCATAATTTCCAACTTTTTTCAGCATCTTGGCCACCAATTTTAATCCCATTTGCTGACAAATGTCTTTGGCCCTCTGCTGATCTCTTTCCATCCGTTTAGTTATCTTCATATTTCGTTTCATAAAGTAAAAAGTGTATATTAGGCAGTCTGGGTTGATTCCTTGTGAAGGGCATGGCATGTTATACTTGACATAGTACTGAAATTACGTTGGAAAACAAAATGAATTAGGTTCACCTTAATCAGACAACTAACAAGCATGTACACTACTACAGAAAACTAACAAATCAAACATTGTAGGCCTGAAAACAAACCGTATATCCATGTATGATGTAGGTGTACATCTATGTACACACCTAAATAAATCTAACAATCAACAATTAACAGACCATGTGTAAATCATAGATGCATATCGGTGTACATCTATGTACATAGCTAAATAAATCTAACAATGAACACTTAACAGACCATGTGTGTCAATCATATATGCATATTGGTGTACATCTATGTACACGGCTAAATAAATCTAAAAACACATAGAACACGCCATGTCAATTAGGTGTACAACTATGTACACAATATTAAAGTAGCTATATATATATATATATGACAAATTGTTTTCAGAAACTTGCACATGCAGTAGCACTCATAATTTCACATCTCAGGTACAAAAATAGACAAATGGGAATCACAAAAAAAAAAAAAAACATAACACATAATAGTCATACAAAAATCCTGGTGTACAAACCAGTACACTAATATATCACTACAAGCAAAAATGTAACAAGAGCAACAATAATTCCCATACAATAGGCCATATATTACTATACCACCATGATGGTGTAAAAACCTGTACACTCGTACAAAAACATCTTTAAAACACACACAACATGCCATGAATCACTGCAATAGAATGCTTGTGTACAAATTTGTACACCCAACTAAAATGAAACAACTCCATAACATATATAACATGCTATGAATCACATATAACATGCCATTAACCATTAAACCACTCAGAAACTCACATAACATGACATGTTGGTTTACAATTTGTACACACCAGCAACAATTCCCATAAAATTGCTCAAAATTAGACATAACTGGACACGAATCACTGCAACAGCATGTTGGTGTACTAGTATTTACACACCAGCAACAATTCCCATGAAAATTGCTCAAAAACAGACATAATCGGACATGAATCATCAGCAACAACATAGTGGTGTACTAGTATGTACACACCAACAACAAAACTCATGAAAATTGCTCAAAAAACGAGACATAATCGGACATGTATCACCGCAACAGCATAGTGGTGTACTAGTATGTTCACACCAGCCACAAAACTCATGAAAATTGCTCAAAAACAGACATAACTGGACATGAATCACAACAAAAGCATAGTGGTGTACAGATCTGTACACATATACAGGAAATCTCATAAAAATTGCTCAAAAACAGATAGAACTGGACTTGAATTGTTACCTTCTTTTTTTTTAACAGATGTTGAAGGCTTTGAAGGATTTGAAGTCTTTGATTTCTTCTTAGGTGGTGATGTTTTTGAAGTTTCTGGTACTTAAATTGATGTTGAATCTTGTAACGCTCTCTTCGATCTCGTCCTTGGTACTGCAACTGATGGAGTTTGGGATGAAATTGATGTTGAATCTTTTAGTGATGACTTTGATCTCGTTCTTGTTGATGTTGATTTTTGAATTTCTTCTACCGCAACTGATGGATTTTCTTTTGCAGTTGATGTTGAATCTTCCACTATTGGTGTTGTTTTTGTCTTTGAAACTACTTTTTTTCCTTTCAACATGATGTTACTGATACTGAACTTATCTAGGTGTTTTGATAAGGGTTTTGATTAAACTTTTCCAATGATTTGAAGAATTTTTCTAGGGTTTGTCTGCAAAATTTCTTCTGAAGTTTTTCTTCTGGTTTTAGTATGCAAAAGCAAAATGTGGAATTTAATGTTTTGTCCGTTACACTGCAGTTTTTAATCAGTTTCTTTTTGAATCAAACTTGTCGCAACCACGTTCATTGTGTCAGTCACAAAACTGATTCGATTCGCTGTACGTGTGCTTTATCAAAAGCGTGGGAAGGATAGCAGCGTCATTACACAATTCTTGGATTAAATTGTACCTAGTCAACTAGGTCTGGACTATTGCGTATTATTTGAGCCGGTTTTGGACTAAACCATTTTTTCCCCATAAATAAATAAAAAAATAATAATTATAGAGCACCATTTGTCAGCCATACCTTTACAGGCAGCCATTATGGGGCCAGTTATGTTAGAGATGCTCACTATGTGGGCACCCGGTGAAGAAGGAGATGCAACACTCCAAAGAAGTGGGTGCCTATTTATTGAGCTGATACACCTTTGAAGATATGAAACTACATCACCAAATAGTCCTAATACTAGAATATATAAGTGAGTTTGGTCCGGTTGACAAGGTCAACTTTCTCGTTGGTCATTTTCTTTTATATTTTTGTTACCCGTTGGTCTAAAAATTACTGGTTGATCCTAGGGTAGACATTATTCTCGAAAATCATTTCCTGTAATACCCTTTATATCCATATATATATAGTGGTAGAGAATGAAATCATTTTCAAATTTATTTTCTTTCTGATCTTCACTAGGATTCTTCTTTGTTGTTGTTAAGGGAGATGAATGTTGATAACGAAGATTTATTTTCAGAAAAGAAGGTTTGAAGATTACGATGATTTAAAGATTTGAAGAATGAGAACGAAGATTCGAATATTGATTCAAAGATTACGAAGATTAGTTCGAAGATTATGAAGATTTGATTTACAGAGGTTGTTTTGATTTTCCGGTGAGTTTCATTAATCCTGTAAATCATCTTTTATTTTTTTGATTTTTGCAGTAGATATGTGTTTATTTCATGGTTATCTTTGATTTTTTGTTCTCCGATCTGATTTTGGTTCTTTGATTTCAAATGAACTTCCGTTAAAATTTCTGAAATTTTGTTGTATGTTCATTTTGAATGAACTTTGTTTTTGATTAGGTATTCGTTTGAAAAATGAACTCTGTTTGTTGTTTATAATAATGAATTTTTTTTGTGCGTTCATTTTTAAAAATGAACTCTGGTGCAGCTTTGTTAATATGTAGTTCATTTCTTTATGTGAATCTTTATTTCTTTTATTTTAAATACAAAGTTGTACTGTAATTACGTACTATAAAGTTCTTAGTTTCATTAAACATATTGAGGTTTAACATATGAATTTCAGGGTTCATCAAACATAATGAACTCAATTCTACAAAAGCATTACCAACTTCTGATAGTTCATCAAATAGAATGAACTCCTACAAGAAGACCAATAAGAAGTTTAGATTTCATCGGAGAAGGTGAACTCAAACAAATAGAGAAATAAAACACTTACATAAATTAATGACGAAATAGTACGCAAGAGTATTTTGGTCCATTTGATATTTTCAAATAATTATGGATCAGACAAAACACGCGTCAGTGGACCAAGTTGCTATGGTCTCGGGTCGACTATGAATAGACCAAAGGATAATTTCCGGTTTCTTTACCTATTTTCCTTTACTAGTTACAAAAAACGTAAAAAAGATCCCACAAGTTGAAACGATATCCAGTTTGTCCATCCAAGGATGTCAAATCCAAAGGTTACGCACTGGTCGTGGATGAAATTTAGCACCTGCCGTCTAGATGGGATGGATGCAGTTGACACCAAATTCATGAATTTCACTTGCTGCTCAAACTAATTTTGAGGCACAAGCAGAATTGCCTGGAATTTTTAGGGTCGACCCCAAAATAATTAGGGGCGACACTTAAAAACAAAAAAGGTCACCCAAACGTAAATCTAAGCTACCCTTTATCTTCGATTTTCGAAATGGCCAATACTCCCTTATATAATCGGTAGCCAACACCATAATCGGTAGGTTAAATGTGAATTGGTAGGTTAAATTGATAGAACACCTACCGATTATTGTGTAGATACTTCGGATAATAATCCCTTTTATAATCGGTAGCTTATCCAACTTGTAAGACTACCGATTATAAGGAGCCCCGTATTCAACCTTGGCCAAATTCCATAGGTTTTGAGGGGTGCAGAGCCAACCATAACCACTTGGCTTGAGCTGTGGATGTAGCCATAATCGGAAGCCTAATAGGTTATATACACTACGGATTATAAGTTTCCCCAAAATGAGTTTTTTCTAAAATCCTTCACGTAATGAATTTTGAAATCTACCATAATCGGTAGGGTATATAATTATATAACCCACCGATTATAGCGAGCCCTAGATCCAACCTTTGCCATATTTCATAGGTTTTGAGTGTACACAGCTAGCCATAACCACTTGGTTCGTGTTTTGGATGCAGCGTTAATCGAGAGTTAAATATATTACCAAACCATCCGATTATGGGTTGCCCCAAAATGAGCTTTTTCTAAAATCCTTCATGTAAGGGAATTTTAATGATACCATAATCGGTAGAGTTAACAACTTAACAACCTACCGATTATAAGGAGCCCCAGATCGAACCCTTGCCAAATTTCATAGGTTTGGAGTGTATAGAGCCAGGCAGAACCATGTGGTTCGTGATTTGGATGTAGCCATAATCGTAATCCAAATAGGTTCCACAACCTACCGATTATAGGTTGCCCCAAAATGAGTTTTTCTAAAATCCTTCATGTGATGAATTTTGAAATATACCATAATCGGTAGTCTATCCAACTTAACAACCTACCGATTGTAAGGAGCCCCAAATCGGACCCTTGCCAAATTCCATAGGTTTTGAGTGTACAGAGCCAGGCATAACCATGTGGTTCGTGATTTGGATGTAGCCATAATCGTAAGACAAATAGGTTCCACAACCTACCGATTATAGTTTCCCCAAATTCAAATTTTGAAATAGCCGTTGGAGTTTTGGGGAAAAAGAAAAAGAGCCGTTGGAACCTAAACCTATATAAAGAAACTCATATCTATCACCCTAATTGCACCAAACTCTTTCCTCTCTTCATTTCTAATTTTGAAAACCAAAAACATGGATATTGCTTTTGCCGAAGAAGAAGATTGTGCTATTTATAGAGCGTGGGTTGTGGTAACTGCTCATGATCGTGTTCACTAGCTCCACAAATGGGAATCCGAAGAGCAGTTATGGAACCGTATTTTAATGGTATTTGAGGCGTTAGATGGTAATCGAATTCTAAGATCATCCAATGACATTAAGATGAGAAAGAAGGCGGTCGACAAGGAGATTGATGGTAGAATCTTACCTAATCGGCGCCATTTCAAGTTGCCTGAGAGTTTGGCTATCAAAATCACCTACTTCAGGGACTTCATCTTCTTCGTGTGTTTCGGGTTCGTGAGTTAAAACTGCTTTATTACGGGCATGTAATCCAATATTCGGATCCTCACCGCGCACTACGTTTTTGGTTCGAGCTTTCTTAGGTTCCTTTTCTTTCATCTTTATATAGAATAATCGACGATGAACGATGTATAGCGAGGAGAGGGGGAGAGTTTTCCTCTTTGCAATCAGAAGGAAAGAGGAGAAGAGGAGTTGAAGTTGAAGTTGAAAAGAAAATGAAATGAAATGAATTTGAATTTAGGTCGACTTTGGTTTTATCTGTCAAACGGTTATTAATCGGTAAGTAATACCACCTCATTAGCTACCGATTGTTGAGTAGCCCAAAATCGGTAGAGTGGATTACTTATAACCTACCGATTATTGAAAGCCCCAAATTGAACCTTTGAAAAATTCCATAGTTCCGAAGGTACAGAGCCGACCATAACCATTTGGTTCGTCTTTTGGATGTTGCCATAATCAGAAGCTAAATAGGTTACAAACCCTCCCGATTATAGGTTGCCCCAAAATGAGTTTTTTTCTAAAATCCTTCATTGTAGGAAATTTGAAATCTACCATAATCGGTAGGAATTGTTACTTTTACCATCCCGATTATGGGAAGCCCTAAATCGTTAGCTTAGACATTTTTATTCGTCCGATTATATAGGAGCCCCAAATTTCACCATTGCAAAATTCTAAAGATTTCTTATTTCTATACTTTAACAATCGGTAGTCTCGTGAGGTTGTTTTGCCTACCGATTGTTATAGAAGCAAGATACGCATTAGGCACAAAATCGATATAATCGGTAGTATAATATCGTTACTAAGCTTCCGATTTCTTTATAATAATCGGGCACTAAATAGCTTCCGATTATGTAAGGGCATTAACGTATTTTCCGCGTTTTTGGACAATCCCTTAACGGTGTATATGGATAGGGAATAAAAAAGTCGCCCCTAATTCTTTTAGGGTCACCCCTAAAAATGCCAGGCAGATTTGAGCCATTAAGATAGCACAATAAATTTGAGTCATATGGTAAAATTTAGGGGCAATTAGAAAGCTTTGGACCCTGGAGACAATTTTTAGAACGATTTTTTGTGTGCCGGTCCATTTTTAAGGGGACACTTCAATGATTATTCTATCCATCATTTGGTGATAAGGGATGTCTTAATATTTGGAAATGATTAAATTACCCTTCACTAAGTACACCTTTTTAAACTTACTTCTACTTTCTTATTTTTTGCTTTTTAAATTTTCAGGTTTCTTAATTTTTTAATTTTTTAATTTTCTATTTTATTTTTTGTTTTTATATTCGAGTATGATTTATTTTTTTATTTTTCCTTGAAAAGTAATGGAATATGACGAGCCTATGAAATTGATGAACACAGAAGGGATCTCTGTTTGCGAAACTTATAAAAGATTACTGGTCTCATATTCACTCTGCAGATTCTACCTGAAGTAACGCATCCGTCAGAACCATGGTCAGGGAAGGATTCATATGTAATTGCCACTAAAGACACTGTCAACAGATCTATAGAGTATATCGTTAGTGTAAGCACACTTATTTATCTCCATCGCCACGTGTACTAGCAAAGCCCACGTGGAGGCCATGTCTCAGAGAGATGACACATAGGGGCATCCATGGCGTTTGGACAGCGTGCCATCTGGCAAGACCAACAGTCAAAGATAAAGGAGCATCCAACATAGATGATCCAGCACAACACCAATGAGTTACTCTACCCCATCACGAGGTAAGATGTAATCAACGGTTGGGGATAGTCCAACTGACGCAGACATGACAGGGGAGGACTGACACCGTCTGGCACGGACTGGATAGCCCCAACCACCCGTATTTAATGCTACTCAGAGGGCACGTGTCAGACGCCCCATGGAGGAAGCAAGGATACGCCAGCGTAACGAGCGTGGGTATGATAGAAGCCACGGGGTGACAAGGAAGTCCGCGGATCTTGCACAAAGCACAATCTACTCAGAGGGCACGTGTCAGACGCCCCATGGAGGAAACAAGGATAGGTCAGCATGACGAGTGTGGGTAACATAGAAGCCGCGGGATGATAAGGAAGTCCGCGGACCGTGCACAAAGCACAAGAAGATAAGGTCCCCACAGCTCCGTGTCAGTGGACCCACTTGGTTTAGCTATATATATGAGTACCCCCTCCACAGAAGAGGGGGTCGAGAGAGAGAGAGAACTAAGAAATAGGAGAGAGAATAGAGAGAAGTAAGTATGAGTTCGGGAGATCTCTCCACAACCATGTAGTTCATCGTTTCCCTTACTTTTGTAATCGCTTACTTCATAGTGGATATCTCCAGACCCGTGGATGTAGGCCTTAGTGCCGAACCACGTAATTCATCGTCTCCTTTATTTTTCGTATTCGTATGGTTTCATTTATGTATCCATATCTCAGATCTATCACCTTGGGAATGATGACGAGATCATGACAAACTTGCGGGGTTTGGAATCTATGAATCATCATCTACCTAAGCATGCTATGCTTTCTCCGCACTTTAATGCATGTATCTAATTCATGTTAAGATTGTTTGTGATTCCACGGATGACACCAGATGTCCGTGCTCACAATTTGGCGCTAGAAACAGGGACTTCGTCCCGGTAAAAAGATTTATCTTTTCCTGTGACTGCATAGCCTCTACCTCAAAAATTTTACTTAAAAACACAAAAAAATCCGTTCAAGGACTCGTTCTTCGCAGATCTGGATCTTTTACAAACACAAACTAACAGATCTATGTTTTCGAACTCTTTTTCGCACGTATTTATGTCTATTGTGTTTTCTACCAACAGATCTGGGCATTATGCAACCTTTAAACCAACAGATCGAGTTTTAATCAAGTTATCTACATTATTCACATTGCTCGCCAAACTAACAAGCTTGAACTAACAATTAACCCGTGGACTTTTTGTCTCGGTTTACCTCCGTGCTTTACATGCGAGAATATTACAATGGAAAAGAACAAAGATACTGGAAAACAAAGATGTTTTTCAAAGAGACACCAAGGACTACGCCAAGAATAACCAGGAGCAAACAAAATGGCGCGGGGATCTCAACCAGGGAAAAGACGCAGAACGGAGCGGAAAGCACATTCCTTTCGGCATTTGTATCATCGCAATGGAAGCAAAGAAGAACGCAGCTGCAAAAACCGCTCACAACACCGAAGGGACTTCTCAAATGGTCGCCTCCAAAGTGACAGCTACAGCTCGGCCCACTGAACCTCGTGAAACAGTGGCAGAATCAGTAATCCAGAACCCCCCCTATGGGATGCCGCAGACTAACGAACAAAACGAACAATTGCACGCAGGATCCTATGAAATGATAGAGCCGGATAGACAGATAGCGAGGGGAACCAACACCGCGGCCCCCGAGGCACAAGCCCATGTCCAGATAGGAACAAATCAAGCATCAAACCAATCTGCGCAGTTTTTGGCGCAATTAGAAGAACTAAAACGGAATCAACAGACATACGCGGATGCGGTGGCCTTACTAGCCCAAGAAAACCAGCAATTAAGAGAGAAGATCCTCCAAAGCGCGGAGCTAGAAAATCAGCAGGACGAGGCTAACTCAGCGGTACAGAATAGAGACCGGAGGATGATCCTCGAGAACACACCTACAATGGTCAGCCGAAGAGGTGCGCAGAATAATAGAAGGTCCGATCCGGACTATAACCCGGATACATCAGATTACTACGATGAGGAGGAGGCCACGACGTCGAAATCTACAAGGAAGGCACGCCCTTCCATTCAAGAAGAACACTTGTTTGGCAATGGAGAATCTCCAGCGGAGATATTAGCGGAGATTAATCAAATCAAGACCAGCGGGAGGTGGAAGACTAGAACAGATTATGAAGGAGGCCAACACCACCCCACTCACACGACAGTTGGCCACCGCTATCATACCCCAGAAGTGCCCGGTCCCATCCTTCGAGTGTTACGACGGATCCACCGATCCCGCTGCTCACCTACGATATTACAACAGGGTAATGGCCAGATGGGACCACGACGAAGCTATACTCTGCGAGATACTTCCCTTCAAGCCCGAAAGGATCCGCCCTATCTTGGTTTGATAACCTCAAGCCTGGATGCATCAATTCGTATGATCAACTCATGGAAAAATTCTTGGCTACTTATATGTACAACAAGGTTGTAAACACAGGGATGGACAAGCTCTTCTCACTTGCAATCAAATACAAGGAGTCCATTCGAGAATATACAGATAGGTGGCACAAGATATGTCAAGCCATAGGACATGTGGATCCCGTGGTGAGTATTAATTGTTACAAATGGGGGCTCGACAGGATGAGCCCTTTGTTTGTTGAAATCCACGGTACCTCTCCAACCACGGAAGGAGATTTGAGGATAATCATCGAAAAACATGCAAGGTTGGAAGAAATTCAAAGAGAGAACCCGAGGGCACAGGCTCAACGACCCCCACGGACCAATTCCGCGGAATTAGCGAACAGATCAAGCGAACGACAAAAGGATCGGAAAGATGACCACAAAAGGGGTGGAAGAAAATTTGAGGACCGAGTCTACACAAAGCTCATTACCAGCTACTCACGCATTCTAAAGGAGATCAAGAATCGAGAAGACCTAGACTGGCCTTGGTCTAAGGGGAAACAACCACCGGCCTCGGCAGAATCCAAAGAGTATTGCGATTTCCACATCTTTCTACGGGCACTCAACCTAGAGAAGTGCAAAAATCTTAAGATAGCGATACAAAAGCTGATTGATGCGGGGGATCTCAAAGAGTATATAGAAAATGCCGAAACTGAGGACGAACCAACGCGAGCAAACAGGTCCAATTGCCAGAGGGTAATCGTACACTGAACACTATATCCTGCTCGGAAAACAAAGAACCAACCCTAACCGCACAGATAGGGAAAAGACTGAGGAAACAGTTTGAAGACTATTGTGAGCTCTACAACTTAGATGGAAAAGAAGTGGAAGAGCACGAAGAGTGGATGAACGCACCCCTAACCTTCTAGGCCGAGGACATTGAGGACGACATGGAAGATCACAACGAACCTTTGATCCTCACTTTGCCAATCGCAGGATGCAACATAAAGAAAATACTCATTGATGGAGGAAGCTCCGTAAACGTCCTGTTCTATGATACCTTCAAGCGTATGGAGCTTAATGACGAGCAACTCTTGACCTCGCATTACACCATCTACGGATTCAATGGTACGGCTACGAAACCTGTCGGGGATATTATTTTGCAAGTAGACGCAGGTCCAATGAAAGTTAACGCCCGCTTTAGTGTGGTGAACACGCCTTCACCCTACAATGCCATTATTGGACGAAAATGGGTCCACAAGCTTAAGGGAGTCGCATCCACCTACCATCAATACCTTAGGTTTCCTACTCCCACAGGGGTGATGGAAATCAAGGGTGATCAAGTTTCCGCAAAGGAATGCCAAGCAATGCAAATACGGCTAAATAATGAAGAAGATGAGAAAAGAAGAACCCGCAGGGCCCGGAACAAAGCAATATCCAAGGACAAAGCCATTGACGAGTACTTGGAAGAGATCTCAGGAAAAAACTTGTCTAAAGGGAATTCCGTAGGAAACACGGAGGCATCAACATCAAACGCAAGCCAGGGCGCTCTTGCGAACAAAGAACCCGAGCCTACCAAATATCAATTAAAGAAAGTTCCTCACCTGGGGAACCAAAACCCACATTCACATCCTTGGAAGCGGTGAAGGAAATTAACATAGGAACGGAGGAGTATCCAAAGAAGATCAAGATAGGAACTCTAATGGACGGAGAACGCGAAGCCTCACTAATAGAACTATTAAAGGAATACGCGGACATCTTTGCATGGAAACTATCTGATATGCCGGGAATAGACCCTCGAGATAGTACAACATGAGCTACGCATCAAACTGGCACACCCCACGTACGACAAAAGATACGAAAGGTGGCTACAGTATCATAAAGCGGTAGAAACGGAGTCTGCGAAAGTCATTGGAGGCCGGTTTTATAAAAGAAGTCAAATATCCCACTTGGATCTCAAACATGGTAATAGTACCAAAGAAGAATGGAGGGGTCGGAATCGCATATACTTCACCAACCCGAACAAAGCATGCCCCAAGGATAGTTACCTCGTTACCCAAAGAGATTGACCACTAGTCGATGCGGTAGAAGGATACGAAGAGTTATCATTCATGGACGGATACTCGGATACAACCAATTATTCTTGGCGAGAAGAAGATCAGCAAAGATACCGCATTTTACACACCCCATGGTCTCGTATTGCTACGTAAGGATGCCTTTCGGGCTCCGAATGCGGGAGCAACGTACCAAAGGATGGTCGATGCCATTTTCAAGCCATGGATCGGCAGGACCTTAGAGGTCTATGTTGACGATATGCTCGTAAAGAGCAGGTTAAGGAAGGACCACCACCAGGACATGAGGGACATCTTCAAGCTATGAAAAAACAATATGAAGGTAAACCCTAAAAATGCACTTTCGGAGTAACCTCAGGAAAATTCCTCGAGTACCTGGTGACAAAAAGAGGCATCGAAGTAGATCCCGCAAAAATCCGAGCCATAGCAGACATGCCGTCTCCAAAGAACCTAAAAGAAGTACAAAAGCTCAATGGATCCCTAGCAGCCCTGGGAAGGTTCATCTCAAGATCCTCGGATAGGTGCAAACTCTTTTTCAACATCTTAAAAAAAGGGACGAAATTTGAATGGACGGTAGAATGCGAAGAAGCCTTCTTGGGTATCAAACAAGACCTAGCGTAAATCCCCATCCTTCGAAACCGGACCGGATGAGGTTTTGGCACTATACATTGCGGCGACAGACGATGCGGTAAGTGCGCACTCGTCGAACCCACACAAAGGAGGAGCAACCGGTCTACTATGTCAAGAAAACCACGAATTCCGCGGAAAGAAACTACACGAGAATCGAACAGCTGATCTTAGCCGTCGTATGGTCTACATTAAAACTAAGGACGTACTTCTTAACACACGACATACGTATCCCATGTCGAGCACCCTTAGAGACCATCCTCAAAGGGGCGGAAAAGTAGGACGCATAGCAAAATGGAGCACGTACCTCGACCGGTTCAACATCCACTATGAGCTCCAACATTCCCGTAAATCGCAAGTATTAGCGGATTTTCTAGCAGACCTACCTTTGGACAACGAAGAAGAAGTGCGCATACAAGGATGGAGGGCTGTGGGAGCCCCGGAAATAGAAAAATTAGAGCCAAATAATATTCTTGAACCAGTAAACCCACGACAATGGGAGGTCTTGGTTGATGGATCCAAAAATAGAGAGGGCGCGCGAGGATAGGCATCGTCATCACCACACCCACGGGGGACAATGTGCACGCATTGATTGGAATTCGAAGGCCATACAAACAACATCGTAGAATATGAAGGTGTGATCCACGCACTCCGTTTGATAATTGAATTAGGGATACAAGAAGTACGGTTGACAAGTGACTCATAACTAATCATACGATAGATAGGCTACGAATACAATGTGTATGACGAAACGTTGATGACGTACATGGCTCTGGTACAAACATTGGCTTCCCAAATACCAAAAATCAAATTCCGACATCTGCGTAGGAAGGAGCTTAGACACGTGAGATGCCCCGGCATACATATCATCCATGCTTAAAAATGAGGATGTCAAAGCCATCAAGATAAAAAGAGTGTACGAACCATCCATCAAGCTCCAAGAGACATGCGCGGCTAACCGACGCAAATCTAAGGAAGAGGATATCTCTCGATGATGATGTCGGAGAGCACATATTCGACGACTTCCGGGACGATGATATCACGTGACAAGGCGACGAAGATGACGATCACGGTCGGGAAGCTGATTGGAGAATCGAAATCCATTCTTTCTTAAAAGAGGGGAAACTCCCCCAGAATATCAAGCGAAGCTAGAAAAATACAATCCAGAGCGAGGATGTACGAATTAAGGGACCAAACCTTATACGTAAAATCATTCCTCGGGCCACTTCGCCGCCGCCTATCCCGGTCGAGAGGGACATATCATCTTGAAAGATATCCACAGAGGAGACGCGGGAATCACGGTGGAATGAGGTCCCTAGCGGATAAGGCAAAGACGCAGGTTACTACGGCCTACCATGATCCAAGATGCAGCTAGAATGGCGAAAAGATGCGAAGAATGTCAAAGGTTTGGTAAACGAATCCACGCCCCGACCACAAAGTTAAACTCTGTGGACAGTACGTGGCCTTTCGGGAAATGGGGTATCGACATAGTAGGCCCACTCGTATCAGGGACTGGGAAGAGAAGATTTCTGATAGTGGCAACGAACTATTTCAGCAAGTGGGTAGAAGCAAAGGCACTGGCAAGAATTCGGGATTCAGACGTGTTTACTTTCATCTTTCAAAATATCATCTGCAGGTTTGGCATCCCCCATCGAGAGATAGTTTCGACAACGGTAAACAATCGCAAGGGAAGAATATCGACTTGCTGTTCGACACCTTCAAGATTCGAAAAACAAATCCACCCCCATATATCCACAAAGCAACGGACAAGCAGAAGCCACAAATAAAACTTTGGCGCTTATCCTTAAAAAAACAACTAGACGAATACAAGGGGCGGTGGTGTGAGCAGTTGCATAACGTTCTATGGGCATATAGGACGACTCGAAGATCGGCTACCGGAGAGTCTCCGTTTTTACTCACATACGGGGCAGAAGCAGTGATCCCTACGGAAATCCTACTTCCAACAACAAAGACAGAAGCATGGGAAAAGAACCTCACCACGAACATGATGTTGGAAAAGCTTGACGATCTCGAAGAAAGGAGAGAAGCAGCACTACAAAGAATGGAAAACTACCAACGCAGGCTAGCCAGAGAATATAACAAAAAAGTGAAACTTAGGAATTTTTTAGAAGGGCAGTATGTGTTGAGAACCATTCCCCAATACCAAATGATAAAAGAAGTGGGGAAAATTAGCACCAACTTGGGAGGACCCTACGTAATACACGACATCGCAGAAATGGCTCTTACTATCTGCGTAACCCGAAAGGGGAAATCCTCATGCATCCGTGGAATGCCAAATATCTCAAGCCATACTACCCATAACCCACCACTGCGTATGCCTTTCGAAGAAGAAAACGGATTTCACGAGTCCGCATGTCTCTATCTCTCGACGAAGGAGTAACGCGCCTTAACTTTTTAATCAATACAAGCTCTCATTTTCAAAGGACACATCCTACAATATTCTATTCATTACCCATACACATTTCAATTTATTCCAGGTCACAACCTATACCGTATGAGACACATGTATATATTTACACAATGTACATTATAAACCATGCCACATCTTAATAAAACATCGATACTATCGTTACCCCGTGGACGTAGGCCTTAGGGCTGAACCACGTAAATCATTGTGCAGTTATTATTATTAAGAATTGGCACTATACTAAGAG
Organism: Papaver armeniacum; assembly: GCA_023531295.1. Taxonomy (NCBI): domain Eukaryota; kingdom Viridiplantae; phylum Streptophyta; class Magnoliopsida; order Ranunculales; family Papaveraceae; genus Papaver; species Papaver armeniacum. Next base: position 59,538 of record JAJJWW010002516.1, on the reverse strand, counting down.
GGATATCCCGCACAAAGCGTGGATCACACCCACGGTAATATACCGGCAATATACCTGCTATACACACACACGCAACATATCGGAGAATACAAATGCAATCTCTTGGAACTCCTCCGTAAGTGTCTATAAGTGTATGACCAGGAGGCGACTTCCCACAGAATGAGACACCCGAGCAATATTACAAGCCACGAACTCAATGGAATATATCCTTGAACGTCGGCCGAGACCCCCACCGTTCGAAATCCTCGGCCAAGGAATTAGTCAAGGGTGCAAGGTCACAAGACAATTCCGGGATATCAACCTACGGAATTGCACGTACAATACACTTTCTCAAATTCAAAAATTGATAAACACTACGGAATTACTCATTATGTTTAACTTAATGTGTAAAGTCGATAGAGGTAAATTCAACAAAATTCAAAGTCGATTTAAACACCAAAGTTTGATCTAGTACATGACAGTTGATTACAAGCCCAACAAGCAAAATAGCAAAAACGCCAAAAAGGATAAGCAACTGAGATCAATCCCTAGCATACTAGCTACGGTCTACTGAGAAGGAGCGTTATCCGCTGGTTTATCCTTCATTGATGAGGGAACACTACCACCCGAGGAGGGCCCGAGAAGAACTTGACGGAGCGCGGGCACGGGCGCGGGTATAATTCTTGGTCAGCCCATGACTCTTCTTGAGATCCAGCTCAATCTCACCGAGAACCCTGTTAATCTCTTCTCGCTAGTCAAGCATGAGCCACGAAGCCTATGGCTACGTTCTTCATCTCACTGATTCGGGGAAGTGGAAAGCGGGTCTACCCTTCGATTGGCTTGCTTCAACATTTCTCCCGAGAGTTCACTTGGCCCTCCAATTGAACTACCTTAACCTGAGCTTCGGCAAACTTTCCATCCGCAGCTTTAAGCTGTCCTCGGAGCTCTACGGACAAAGGAGAGACAGAGTTATAACAAATACAACACAAAGCACACTCGATGACAAAAACGTATACCTTCACAATGATCAACCGCGGAATCCTTTGCTTCATGGCATAATCATATTCATCGATAACCTATCATAATCTACCCGCAGAAGATTATGAGCATACCGAAACTCGCGCTCGGATCATTTCGAAGCATCGAGTCGGAATGACGATATCGATTAACCTCATCATTCTTCGATTCCAATCCCTTGTTAAGGCGATACATAGTCACCTCTAAGTCTCTCTCACGCTCAACTCCGACGAGCCACATCGGCTCGAGACGCAGATAAAGCACCACCGAGAGCACTACACTCTACCCTAGCATCGTCTCTTTCCTTGGCAAGACGCTGCATATAAGTCCGCACATCCGAGGGGTGAGAAGACCGCGCTCGCCGCAGCTCGTCTTCCATCACATTAAGCTTAATTTCTAAAGAGGAAATCTGCCCGCGGGCTTTCTCAAGATTATCCCGCGTCCATAAAAGAGCCCCGTTAAATAAGTGGCGGTCATGGTTATTTCGATTTTGAAGATCTACCAAGCAATGCTTTTTCTTACGCCATTCTTCGACCATAGCGTTATGAACATCCGCGCGGGCATTCCATTTCGCCGACTCACTTTTAAGTTTTTCAACTAACTCAGCAATGCGACCTTTTTGACGAGTCCTCTCATTCCGAAGCCACAACAATTCAGGGACTCCGCCACCAAGACAAGACACAATGGGAGGAGGGAAGAAGGAGAAAACTCGGAACAAATAAGGAGCAGAAACTACCAAAGAAGAAGAAGCGCAGACTGAAATAGACGAGGAGTTCTTCTCAGCAACCACTAACTTGGCCTTAACCGAGGCCAGCTCAGAGCGCAGCTTTGCATCCTCCGCGTCTTGCTGCTCCTTACGCTTAAGCAGACCCTTCAGCTCCGCTATTTCCGCATCTTTAGCAGAGACCGGGTTTCAACGCCCGAAGCGTTTCTTCACAATGCCGGAGCTTCCTTCTAGCTTGAGAGACTTATCTTTGAAGAGTCGGTAAAGATGATGGTTACAATACTCACTCCTCATCATCTACCAATCAAAAAGGGAAATTAGTTCACAACACTTTTAAGCAAAATCAGGGATAGAAGGAACCAGACAAACCTCCAATAATCGCTGCTGGGGATAACTGTACTGGTACCCATCGAAATGGCCATCATGTCGGAACTTTAGGGGGATCCACCACGAGATCAATCCCACTCGGTCACAAGATTCTTGCCCCACCCTCGATCTACCACCTCCTCGGGGTTAACTCCATCCGCCTACGAGTAAATGAATCAACTCTTTTCCCTTCAATCACCGGGCGGGATGAGGTACAACAAGCAAATTTTTCTTTCGCAAATGAGCCAAAACGGCATCATCGCCATCCGCGACCAAGGACCGCGTAAAGTCATCCGAAGGAGAGTCTAAGGATGTCCCACCAAACGAGGCGCCAGTTGTGCTTAGCATCAAAACCCCACCAACGGTGGAGGAGGTACCGACACAAACCTCGGGATGTACTTCCAAAACCCCAGCATCAGACCCACGTGTGGGGTCACCACCGCAGCTATCCTTAAGGACATTCCAGTCATCACCATCGGAAGCAGGGTGAAATCCGAAACAAGCCCCATAACTCGGCCATGTCGAACGATTGCTCCCGTATAAAACCCTACCAAAAGAAAACTCATCACAAGCACCCCCATCCCTGTCACCACTGCCAAGAACAATTCCCCTACCTTTGTCTATAACATCCCCACCGAACTTAGTAGCCCCCTCGGCCTGATATCCACCACCACCACCAATGGCCGGATCTCCACCCCCACCAGCGGCTGGACCACCATCATCTTCACCACCATCAGTGGTCTGAGCACCATCACCTCCACCACCACCAGTGGCCTGACCACCATCATCTACACCCCCACCAGTGGCCTGACCACCATCATCTCCACCCCCACCAGGTGGCCGGACCACCATCATCTTCACCACCATCAGTGGCCTGACCACCATCACCTTCACCAGTGGCCTGACCACCATCACCTTCATCACCACCAGTGGCCCGACCACCATCACCTTCAACACCACCAGTGGCCTGTCCACCATCACCATCACCTTCTTGAACAGGTGGAGAAGTCTCAATTCGCTCTTCCCTATCAGAAACATCCTCATCACCATCCACGGGACTATTAACATCCTCGAAGTGTGAAGAGCCCTCGGTGGGAGAATTCGACGATTGTTTGGGATTAAGTTTCTTATTTCTACGCACCTACAACACACAATGATCAACATTGGTATCTCCTTTCCTTGGCATAATCAACATTATTAAAGAAAACGAAGGGGCATGTATACGTAGAAAACAAAGAACACACCTTAGTAGCATCAATATTCTGTGGAAGAAGGTTAGCATCAGAGATATCCTCGTCTTCCACGACATCAACATCGCGACTATAAGCAAAGTCCATACCTTCAAAACTCATCTGCCAGGGGCAATAATGGGTATAACGAGCGGGAGAAGATTTGCGATAAGGACTGTTATCAGTAGGCTGCCAACCATGGGGTCCAGGGACCCAACCATAGGCCCACGGACCAACAACTTCAAGAACAGTGGCAGACCACTCATAATCGTGATCACGCTTAATTTTCTCATCAGCGGGAATATGAAGACCGTCAGCACCAGGAACCCTAGCCATCTTGGAATCACTCACCTCGCTCAAAAGGCGAATTTCCCCCTTCACAGAAGCAATGTTCCGCAGACTCACAGACCACGGCTTACGAGTATTCCTGTTAACATAATCTCCGAAGGATCTGTTGAAATTCTCAGGAGTATACCACCCTTTCTCCTCCTCTAGTTTAGGGGCATAGCAAGTCATCATCGTCTGCCCCTTACTACGAAGATAGCATTCTCGGAGATGACGAAGATAGTTCCCTGTCAACTGCTGCACCCCACGATTATGGCTTTTCTTGGCAGAATTGCGGCTAGACAAGACCCGATAGTAGAAATCATCACCGGCTCTATATAAGGGCAACATCAAACCAGCCTCGAAAGCACCCACGGTCGTCAAAGAAATGAAAGGCATCATACCGATAATTGGTAACCATCTCATAAGTTATATCTTTATCAGGGGCATAAAAACGCACTTGGAAGTGCTGATGGCCGTGCTTCAACTTGAAAGCTTCAAGATCAATATGCCTGAAAGTAAACTTCTTATTACCCAAAGGTAAAGGTCGAAAAGTAACAGCAGAGTCACCCTCGAAAGCATCCCCAGGCGTATCTTCCGCAGAATCCGCGGCCTTCTTCTTAGGAGGAACTACATCTCCCGAGGATTCTATTTCCGCAGCCTTTCTCTTTGAAGACAGAGTTTTAGTCAACTTACCTAAATTAGGCACAGGTGGATTAGTCCGCGGTGGAAGTTTGGTGCGGAGAGGTCAGACATCAAGAGGATCGGTCGCGGAGTCTCAATGTCTCTTCGGAGACCAATTTCTAGGGCGATTCACGGCATATCTAGACCCCCGTGGCTGATCACCCCTTTTAAGTGAAGACCTCTGACCAGGGACGAAGACGTTCGTCCTTCCCGAGGATTACCATGGGTAAGTGAAGGCGAAGCTTCATCCCTAACATTGGAATCATTCCGAGGAGATGCGTGAGGACTCGACGGAGGAGTTTGGTAAGGAACCCGCGGATGATCGGACATACCTACGGACACAAACACAAATAAAAGCGCAAGTCAGAGGCGAATAAGATCAAAAAGCGAAAAAATCTCAAGAACAACTGCAAACCCTAGAATTCGTCTACAACTACTTAAACTCTCAAGTTATTATCCCAACTCAAAAGAAGAAAGATAAAACTAAAGCAAACGACTCAGTGGCGTCAACTCTCAAATCCCAGGGTATACGTAAATACAAACTCATCATCAACGCATCACCAGAAGATCAAGAACTCAACAGGCTTAGGCATGGTGATTAAACGGAACAAAAAGACCATACCTGAACCCCAAAGAGTAAATCAACAGCAGCAAAGGTGGCAGCAACAGCAGCGACCACAATAAACAGCAACAACAGCGACCACAGTGAAATACCACAATAACGGCAAATAACGGCGACCACAGTAGCAGCAACAGCAGTAGCAGCAACAACAATGATGTCAGAGGAAGTTAAGAAGATGAAGAAGACAAAAGAACAGAGAATAAAACAGAGAATGTGAATTAAATTCACATTCTCTCACTCCCCTTTTATAAGACCAAGAGAAACCGTCTACTACCCAAAGGGCAGTTATGGCCGGACATGGGAAACGTGCACAATAAATGCAGGTAGCACCTTTTTAGGAGAAGTTATGAGGGGGGAGATAAAAACTTACCACACGGTTCTTCTTCCAACAAAAGCTAAACGCCCAGTTGCAAGAAGAGGGGCAAATTGTAAGCACACTTATTTATCTCCATCGCCACGTGTACTAGCAAAGCCCACGTGGAGGCCATGTCTCAGAGAGATGACACATAGGGGCATCCATGGCGTTTGGACAAACGTGCCATCCGGCAAGACCAACGAATCAAAGATAAAGGAGCATCCAACATAGATGATCCCGCACAACACCAATGAGTTACTCTACCCCATCACGAGGTAAGATGTAATCAACGGTTGGGGATAGTCCAACTGACGCAGACATGACAGGGAAGGACTGACACCGTCTGGCACGGACTGGATAGCCCCAACCATCCGTATTTAATGCTGCTCAGAGGGCACGTGTCAGACGCCCCATGGAGGAAGCAAGGATACACCAGCGTAACGAGCGTGGGTATGATAGAAGCCACGGGGTGACAAGGAAGTCCGCGGATCTTGCCTGGCACAATCTACTCGGAGGGCACGTGTCGACGCCCCATGGAGGAAACAAGGATTGGTCGGCATGACGAGTGTGGGTAACATAGAAGCCGCGGGATGATAAGGAAGTCCGCGGGACCGTGCACAGAGCACAAGAAGATAAGGTCCCCACAGCTCCGTGTCAGTGGACCCACTTGGTTTAGCTATATATATGAGTACCCCCTCCACAGAAGGGGGGGTCGAGAGAGAGAGAACTAAGAAATAGGAGAGAGAATAGAGAGAAGTAAGTATGAGTTCAGGGAGATCTCTCCCTGAACCATGTAGTTCATCGTTTCCCTTACTTTTGTAATCGCTTACTTCATAGTGGATATCTCCAGACCCGTGGATGTAGGCCTTAGTGCCGAACCACGTAATTCATCGTCTCCTTTATTTTTCGTATTCGTATGGTTTCATTTATGTATCCATATCTCAGATCTATCACCTTGGGAATGATGACGAGATCATGACAAACTTGCGGGTTTGGAATCTATGAATCATCATCTACCTAAGCATGCTATGCTTTCTCCGCACTTTAATGCATGTATCTAATTCATGTTAAGATTGTTTGTGATTCCACGGATGACACCAGATGTCCGTGCTCACAGTTAGTGCACCATTTGTCAGTCATACCATTACAGGGAGCCATTATAGGGGCAGTTACCGTAGACATCCGCCACTATTAAGAAGAAGGGCTGCAATGGTGGGTGCTTTTTTATGGAGCTGACACCGTACACCTTTGAAAGTATGAGACTTCAGCATCAGAAGTTACATCGTTCTAAGTTGTAAAACTAAGACTAGTTTTTTCTTTAACTATTTTCCTTCACTAAAAAGGAAAAAAATAAAATGCACGGGTTGAATCCATATCCAATTCATTCATCCATTGATGTCATATCCAAAGGTGACGCACTGGACGTGGATGAAATTTAGCACCCACCGTCTAGATGGATGGACGCGGATGACACTGAATTCACGAAATTTTCACCCGCTGCTCGCCCTAATTTATACGCAAGGAAATTTTTCGCGGATTTGAGCCATTAGGATGAACTGTGATATTAGACATACGGAAATCTTTTAGGGCATATCAAGTAAGGACAAAAAAGGAGTGTAAATAGCAAAATTAGAAGCCCCTTAACCAAATATTTTTGGTAATGGCAAATCTACCCTTTTAGGATTAGTGTTAATATTAATGATTAGTTAAAATAATTCTAATTAGTGATTAATGATTATTGATTAGTTTTAAGATTATTTAGTTATTAATTTGTGTAGATAAAAAATTTTGAGTAAGAAAAAAAAGTTGGGTTTTTTTAGAAGGAGAAGGGGAAAGTGAGAAAAAAAATTGTTTTCCCTATATCCTATCCCCAATTTTCCTATTTCCTATCCAAATTAATTCCCATCCCCAGTTTTCCTATGTACCACCCATCTAAATTTTGTAAAATTCTATCTTTATATGTTTTGACTTTTTTTTACACGCTACAATTTACCATCACTAAAAATATTTCATCTTCTTCCTTTCCCCCACCACCGTCGCCAACCCTTCTTCCCTAACAAACACCTACGTGAATCCTTCTTCTTTCTTGATTGTTGGTCAAATGCCTGAGATGCGTCCAGTAAAACAAGTAATTTTTTAAGCAAAAATCAAATCCAAAGAAAAAGTGGATAATCCAAACGTAATATGTAGTTTAGTACAAGTGTGATTGTATAATCCAATTGCTGTTCAAATTGGATTTTTTTCCCGTTGCAGGAAGAACTAGTCTTTGAAACGGGATTGACTAATATTTGATTGTATTTGTTGGAACCACTTATTACAAGATGGACTTAATTCCGATTAGTGCTAATAAAACTACTGTATATATACTGTTGATTGTGTGATTTGAATAGCATGTACGTTTTGGTAGAGATAAAGGATTTAGGTTAGAGATTTTTTTTTCTTCTAAATTTTCAATAATAGATTCTTCCATAATAATGATTTACTGATCAGTTGCTTAATGGACCAAAAAAGAGGAAATAAGAAATTCAACCTAGGGTTTTTAACATGATAGCTTTAGTTTTGTTTAATAAAAATGAGGGATCCAAGAAGAAGAAGAAGAATGATAATAGTCATCGTCATGAAAAAAATTGACTTTCACGAGTGGTACATAGAAAAACCAGAATTGAAAAGTAAATTGATTTTAGAAATTGTGAAGGGATAGGAAATAGGGAAAATGGGCATGGGAAATAGGGAAAACCTTATTTAGTTACTCTTGAATTGTATGCCCTATAAGATTTTGGTATGCCCAAAATCAACGTTCATTAGGATAGCACAATAAATTTGAGTCACATGGTAAAATTTGGGGGCACTTAGAAAACTTTGGGCCTCGAAACAATATTTAGGAACCATTTTTTGGGGACCATGGTTTTTTTGGAGGGACCATGGTCTTATTAGGCCACCTTCCCTATAGTTATAAGGGGTGTCCTAAAGTGTGGAAATGACTAACCTACCCTTAACCTAATTTAATTTAAAACTAACCTAATAACCACCTATATATATATATATATATATATATATAACCACCACCTCCTCCCACCTCCGCCCACCACCACCACCTCCGACTACCACCAAGAGAAAAATTTCAAACTTTGGTAACTATTCATTACTAATCATACTGATCATTACTAATCATTAAGTTGGTCATAAATTTGGAAAAGTTCTTATTAGTAACTAATCATTATTAATCATATTAATCATTACTAATCATTAAGTTCGGTTCTTGGTAATAAATTTGGGAAACCGAACTTTAAGTTCGGTTTGATCGTAAAAGATCTTAAATTTTTTTTGTAACCGAACTATTTAGTTCGGTTTGATCGCAAGGAAAATTTTCGATTTTTTGTAACCGAACTTCTTACTGGTAACTAATCATTACTAATCATTAAGTTCGGTTGTTGGTAATAAATTTGGGAAACCGAACTTTAAGTTCGGTTTGATCGTAAAAAATTGTAATTTTTTTTTGTAACGGTTTGATCGGAAGGAAATTTTTCAATATTTTTTAACCGAACTTCTTACTGGTAACTAATCATTCCTAATCATTAAGTTCGGTTCTTGGTAATAAATTTGGGAAACCGAACTTTAAGTTCGGTTTGAGCCTAAAAAGTCTTAAAATTTTTTTTTGTAACCGAACTATTTAGTTCGGTTTGATCGCAAGGAAAATTTTCAATTTTTTTGTAACCGAACTTCAATTTTCAATTTTCAAGGAAAATTTTCAATTTTTTTTTTGTAACCGAACTATTTAGTTCGGTTTGATCGCAAGGAAAATTTTCAATTTTTTGTAACCGAACTTCTTACTGGTAACTAATCATTAAGTTCGGTTGTTGGTATAAATTTGGGAAACCGAACTTTAAGTTCGTTTGATCGTAAAAAGTTGTAATTTTTTTCTGTAACCGAACTATATAGTTCGGTTTGATCGGAAGGAAATTTTTCAATATTTTTTAACCGAACTTCTTACTGGTAACTAATCATTACTAATCATTATGTTCGGTTCTTGGTAATAAATTTGGGAAACCGAACTTTAAGTTCGGTTTTATCGTAAAAAAGTCTTAAATTTTTTTTGTAACCGAACTATTTAGTTCGGTTTGATCGCAAGGAAAATTTTCAATTTTTTTTAACCGAACTTCTTACTGGTAACTAATCATTACTAATCATTAAGTTCGGTTGTTGGTAATAAATTTGGGAAACCGAACTTTAAGTTCGGTTTGATCGTAAAAAGTTGTAATTTTTTTTTTTTGTAACCGAACTATATATATAGTTCGGTTTGATCAGAAGGAAATTTTTTAATTTTTTGTAACCGAACTTCTTACTGGTAACTAATCATACTAATCATTACTAATCATTAAGTTCGATTCTTGGTAATAAATTTGGGAAAACTTTGATCGAAGATTTTCAATTTTCGTAACCCAACTTCTTATTGGAACTAATCATTACTAATCATTAACTAATTTTTTTTTGTAATAGATTACTTAATTATTACTAATCACTAATCACACTAATCATTAACTAATTTTTTATAATAGAGTAACTAATTATTACTAATCATACTAATCACTAATCATTACTAATCATTAACTAATAACTAATTAATTATTAAACAAAACATTTAATAAAGGAGGGTAAGTTTGGTATTAAGAAAAACATTTAGATAAGGGGTGACTTAGGATTACTTGTAATGTCTTGCCTAAAATAGAATCATGGTCCCCCCAAAAAAACCATAGTCCCCAAAAAGTGGTTCATATTTAGAACGATTGTCTGGGTACTAGCCCATTTTTCAGTGGACTCTTAAACGATTGCTGCATCCATCATTTGGTGATAAGGGATGTTTAGGGGTGAGCATTTGGCCCGTAATCCGCGGATTTAACAGGGACCAACCGTTCACTTGCGGATGGATGTCCGGACTGTTCGTTAATGGGTTGGATGCGAATGGAATTTTTGAAATCCAACGGATAATGGATCGGGCCCGGATGTAATCTTGAAAATCCGTTGGACATCCATATCCGTTAAATTAAGGGCATTTATATAGTTCTAGAAAATACTATGGATCATTTAGGAATTTTTAAGATATTCGCTTGGGGTGTTGTACATGACATTTTCATATTTGTATACATATATAGGATATGTAGGTTTTATAAGGAGTCATTTGTGATAGCTTTATTTTCTTTACTATAAATTTTAACTAAAACAAATCCATTGGATTATCCGCATCCAATCCGTCCATCCGTGCATCCATTGGATATGGATTGGATGCGGATGCCAAATTTGAGATCCGTAGTGCAATGGATTGGATGCGGATGAGGCGAAAACCGGTCCATACCGGCCAATGCTCACCCCTAGGGATGTCCATGTTAGGAAATGTATTCCTTCACTTGTTTGATTTACGTTATTAACCTTAGAGCAACTGCAGTGGTACGACCATAACCAAAGAGCAAAGAGCAAAAAAAAATCAAAATTTGGGTTAAGTCCGTGTTGTAACGCAGTGGAGGGAGACTAAAATATGGTCAGGCGCAACTTTAAAGTTGCGCCTCAATCAGGAGCAATTCTAAATTGCATCCCATTTTTATTTTTTTTTAATTATTCGGGCGTAACTTTGAGTTACGCCCCAATCAGGCGCAATTCTAAGTTTCGTCCCAATTTTTTTTTTTAATTCGGGCGTAACTTTGAGTTACGCCCCATCAGGCGCAACTTTAATGTACGCCCGACCAAAACTAAACCAAAGACCAAATATAGTTTGGTTTTTGGTTTTAGTATGATGTTTGGTCTTTACTCCTCTCCGTAGTGTCTGCGTTTTCGACCAAAAATTTGGTTTTAGTCTCCGACTGTGGACGCTCTTAGATTTTTTTTTGAAGCATGCATATATTATAAAAGCAACTAAACTGTTATTACACGAGGGAATGTGATTCCCCTAGAATCGCTTAATAGAATATGGTTTAGAAAAGTCGGGTTCGACCGGTCCCATATTGAAGTTGAGTAGTTTCAGCCTTGGCTACCGTCCGCTGCATAGTTCGCTAGACCATCTGCTGCTTGGTTTCCTTCTCTGTAATTGTGCTGAATAGCACAACATGGAATTTGGCGCATTCGGTGTTTAATTTCTGCAACCATTTCTGATATATACCAAGGGGCTTCTGTTGGAGTTTTAATAAAGTGTATGAGACTTTCAGAATCTTCCTCAAATAACACTTTAGACCATCCTCTTTCCGTGGCAGTTCTGGTTGCTAAAACAGTTTCCCATGTTTCTGCTGTGAGCGCTGAGGTTAATCCTAGAGGTTGAGCAAGAGCCATTATCGTTTGCGCATTCGAGTCCCTGCAAATGAAACCTGCTCCCGCCATACCCGGGTGGCCTCTAGCAGCTCCATCACTGTTGACTTTGATCCAATCTGGTGCTGGGTTGCACCAACCTACTTGAATTGTCATGGTTGTTCTGGTTATGTTTGTAGCATTTCGAGGCGGCGGTTCTCCCGGGAGAACTGGAGGGGATATCGATAGAGCCCATTCAAATTCTTGTTGTTGTCCCAAGGATCTTTTCATAATGTCTGCGATAGTGGATGGTGCTTGATCGAACACGAGTTCATTTCTTGTCGTCCAAAGTGACCAGAATAGAAAACAACATGCTGTGATAGAAGATGTATTGCCTCGAGTTTGAAGTATGTGCGATATTGTTGTTTGGGGGGTTATAATAATTGATTGGTTGTTACCTTGGCTTTGGTTTGTTGATATGCGGTTTGAAAGGCTGGTCCAAGTGGACATTGCTACCGGGCAATGAATAAGCATGTGTTCAGATGTTTCTGGTGCGGAGTTGCAGCGGGGGCAAAGGTTGGTATTTGGAAAGTTGATGTGATGTAGTTTAGATAAGGTTGGTAAACCTTCGTTTATGGCTTTCCACAAGAAAAGCTGAATTTTTGGTGGACATGGTAAGATCCATAAAAAATTGGTAGTTGGGAGGAGGTTTGGGTGTGAGAGGTTCTCATGTTGGATTGGACGCTCTTAGATGTGTATTTTTTTTAATTTTTTTTTTTTTTTTTGCTAACTCTTTAATACTTACCAGTTACCACTATACTAAAACGATAGTGTATCTTTTTTTAAGTTTATTATTATTATTTTTTATTTTTTTCTTTTTACATATTAGGTTAGCCTAGGATTTTTATTTTGAACTTAAGTATGTTCTTCATACGTGAAAAACTGATTATAAGGGTCGGCTACATCTATAATTTCCCTATCCCATGATCGTTTTCATTTTTTTCGTTGCCCAATCCAATTTCAGTTGTTTATCTTGTTTTTTGTTATTTTTCCTAGCCAAACTTTAATTTGTTCTTCATATATGAAAAGCCCACTGAGGCTCGATGTGTTCTTTAATTTTTTGGTCAAAGATATTGAGGTTCGGCCAGAAAAATAAAAAAAAAGCTAGCCGAACAAAAAAAAACTCGATAAATAATTAAAAATTAAAATAATTAAGATAAAAGGCAAATAGAAAAGAAAATCAAAGAAGTAAATTGAAATTAATAAATGAAAATAAAATAAAATAAATAGCATAAAGGTATTATAGTCAATATATACAGATGAAGGGTCTTTATTTTTAGGGATATTTAGATTTTGGGTCTCAGCTTTGTGACCAGCTTTGAGTTTGGGTCCTATCAAAATTTTAATTAGAGTTTGGGTCTCAGGACTCGAGTTGACCGTCTTGACCATCCATAAGAGAGTTAAATGTTTGAAATTACAAATTTAGACTTAACTTTTAATTTATTACCAACTCCATCCTCTTCTTCTTTAGAGATTTAAGATCCAAGTGGTTCAGACTGAAAACTAGATACACCAATGGGTATTCGTTATCAACCCATCACCATTAATTCTAGTGTGTCAAATACACCATTTTAGAGCACGGAATAGCTTTTAATGGTAAGAATTCCATTTCAATCCGTATTTAATATTACTATCACTTTAATTAGAAAGATGAAGTTTGGCTTTCATGATCCACCGTCAATATTCTCATATTTCTGTTTCCTTCAGCATAGTCTTCGATTTTTGTTGTGCAAAGGAATTTTACTAAGAAACGAAAGATTTCCAGAGATGGTGGTTCAGAGTTCAGACATCTTCTCAAGCACTAAATATGCGTCTCACAAAATGATGATGGTTGGGTACGGCTGCACCTTGGAAACTGTACAAACAGATCCCTTCCCTGCAGATTCTAAATATCCATCAAACTTTAACCAATTCCATAACAGATTCAAACCCAAACCCTGTTTACAACTTCGATTAAAGCTCTTTGTCTTTGTCAACTTGAATTTAAAAACAAATCCACGTTTCTCCTAATTCTTTACGGATTCTAAAAACATGCCTAATCTACACGATTCATCATCGATTTGATCGACAACAAGTTATTTTCTTTGGTTGATTTCATGGCTTGAAACTTGCAAACTCGAGCCATCAGTTTCGTGTCTCACCCGACTGCAACAATCCCTCGTGAACCTGCTCGACTAAGCTTTTATTCTTCAGGTCATATGAACGACGAAAACATGACTTATTGAGGGTATTAAAGTCTTAAAAGGTTTGAATATAGCATGCGCAAGACACGTGCATCATTTTAACTCTCTTATAGATGGTCAAGACGGTCAACTTGAGTCCTGAGACCCAAACTCTAATTAAAATTTTGATAAGACCCAAACTCAAAGCTGGTCACAAAGTTGAGACCTAAAGTCTAAATATCCCCTTTTCCCTTATTTTTACTTTGGAATAACCAAACAAAAATCGGGGGAGTGGTCCCTTAAAAACAGGAATGTCCCCAAAATCGTTCAATTATTTGGTCATAATTAAATGAAGATTATAGGCAACCGCAGATTTGATGGACACCGAGCAAATTTGTCTCAAGGGCAAACATTGTGCCACAATGATAGATTTTACTTCACAGAATTCGTATCCTGAGGTCTACAAATGTTTTGATACTTTTTCGTAAACCTAACTGCAAAAGTACTGATAATTGCGTTCAACTAATTAGTGTAGAAAATGTTTATAATTGCGTTCAGGAACATTTAAGCGTGCACTATCGCAGTAGGGTCTTCCGGTCTTTGAACACCACATCTTACTATCACAACGTACTGTACGAGTTCACTGATACACCACCATCTTGGACCATAACTTGGCACCGTAAATGCGTACATTTGTACGATTCAAATGCCTGCAATTAATCACCATTATGATGGTGGTAGTTGGAAGTTAGGTATTAGCAAGCTAGTCTTCCCTTTCATTTCTTGCGTGAGTACTAGTACGTTTATAATCCATTGCCACTACATGCATTGTTTGGCTTGACGTTTTCCTAACAGAGTACTAGGGTTTTTGCCTAGCGTAAGTAAGACGACTTAATATAGCCAGAAAAACAAGTGTTTAGAATAATATCGGAGGTACTCTGTTCCAAAGTGAATACCGATGTCATGTGTGCGTACAATGAATTATGTTCACCGAAACAAGGTTACGTACTAAATGTCTCCTTTCTTGATTAACTATCCCCACCCAGTATAGATGATCTCGGGTCCGTTCCTGAGGCTAACAAAACTTTTTGACGCCGAAACCATGCATCTCACCAAGTGAGTCATTCAAATGATAGTATGGTACCTAAACTTTAGCCGAGAGATTAATGGTAATGCTTCCTAAACTTGTCCCAATTCAGCAGTCAACTTTTGTGAAAGGTAGGCAGATCTTGGATAGCATTGTAGTTGCTAATGAATGTCTTGATTCTAGACTTAAAATTGGCATCCCTGGTGTTGTTTGTAAAATAGACTCAGAAAAGGCTTTTGATAACGTTAAATGGTCATTTCTAATGGAAATTCTTCAAAAAATGGGTTTTGGTAATATATGGCAGAAATGGATATATGGTTGCATTTCTAAGGTTCCTTTTTCTGTACCTATTAATGACTCAGCCTTCGGCAAATTTACTTCCGAGAAAGGCTTACGCCAGGGTGACCCATTATTGTCGTTCCTATTACTTCTCGTTTCTGAAATTCTAACTATGATGTTTGTTAAAGCCGAAATGGAAGGTTTCCTAGGGGGTTTTGTTTCTTCTTCTTCTGTGAATTCTATTAAAGTCAGCCACCTCCAATTTGCTGAAGACACTTTAGTGTTTCTAGATGATAGTATAGAGCAAGTTAGAAATTTGAAATATATTCTTCTTTGGTTCCAGTGCATTTCAGGCCTTAAAACCAACTTCTCTAAATGCAATTTGTTTGGTGTTGGTAATGTTCAGGATCTTGAGGGTTTGGCTGAAATTTTGGGTTGTTCTTGCGATAGTTTTCCTACTCAGTATCTTGGCATGCCTTTGGGGGATAAAACAAACTCAACTACTAAGTGAGAAAGAATCATTGAATTGTGTAAATCCAGACTTGCCTCATGGAAGCGAAAAACTCTCACAAGAGATGGTAAGCTAACTCTTATCAAAAGTGTTCTTAAAAGTATTCCGATTTATTATTTCTCTTTGTTCATGGCTCCATCTAAGGTGATTAAAGAGATTGAAAAAGTGATTAGAATTTTTTTGTGGGACGAATCTAATGAAACTAAGAAACACCATTAGGTAGGTTGGAAAAATGTTAAGCCTCTTAAATTTGGTGGTGTTGGGATTAGAAGATTAAAACTTATGAATCACTCTCTTCTTCAAAAATGGGTGTGGAGATTTGGTAATGAACCAAAAGCTCTCTGGTCAAGGAATGTAAAGGATAAGCACGGTGTGGATGATTTGGGGTGGAGAACTTGTAGGCCTAAGGGAAGTCATGGCGTCATCCTTTGGAAGAATATTTACTCAACAGCGGAGGAGTTCTTTAAACTTTGTCAGTTCAAGGTAGGTAAAGGTGATAAAATCAGTTTGTGGGAAGATAAATGGTGTACTCAGGGCCCTCTATCTACTCTTTGTCCTGGCTTGTACGATCTTTCTAGTACTATGAATAAATCTATTCTAGAAGCTCACCTGCCGGGGAATGATGGTTTAAATTGGGATTTAGGTCTCAACCATAGGAGACGTTTGTATGATGCACATATATCTGAACTTTCTATTGTCATTACATTACTTGATTCTATTATGTTGTTTCCTGATCAGGAAGACCAGCTTATTTGGCTTGGCGATAAGAAAGGCATATTTTCTGTAAAGGCGGCATATCTAAATCAATGCCAAGGTATTGTTCCTGTCCCTCTTTTTCAGAATTCTAAAGTCTGGTCGAGAGTTTAGCCTCATAGGGTTGGCTTTTTTCTTTGGCAAGCGTGTTTAAATAGATTACCAACCTTGAGTAATCTGCACAAGAGGAATTCTGTCCTGGACACTCCTAATCTATGTTATCTCTGTGTAAATAGCGAAGAAACTGAAGATCACCTTTTAGTTCAATGTCCTTCATCTACTCGTGTTTGGAAGTATTTCATTAATGCTGTGGGAAATCCTAATGTTCCTCTAAATTCAGTTAGGGAGGTAGTTATGGGTTGGAAATGTTCTCCACTTTCTGCTCAAGGTTTTCAACTTTGGAAACGTCTCCCGACGGCCATCCCCTGGGGTTTATGAAAAGCTCGCAATTCTATTGCCTTTTCGGGGATAATCTTCAAACTGCATGAAGTTATTTGTGACATAAGAATTGATGTTTTCAACTGGTCCAAAGGTATAGACTGTTTCAAAGGGATTAATACTTCTAATGTAATAGTGGGATGGGAACAATTCTTTTCAACTCCCCACTAGTAACTTTTGCTTTTGGGGTTTTTTTATGTTTGGGGTCTTTTCTTTTTGGCTTGTTTCCTTTGTTTTTTGCTTCATTTTCTTTGTTTGGGTTTCAGCTTTCCCTTCTAGCCTTGTAGGCTAGTGGTTTTGTATTCTTTCATTCTTTCAATATAACTTCTTTCTTTGCTGAGCAAAAGAAAAAAAAAAAAAAATATGATAGTATGGTACATAACTACTCCTACCCACCACAAAATATATTAGATAGGATTTTAATGCAGAATATATTCGTGCGTTACTAAGAAGGAAATTTCGCGGAAGCAGCATATGGACACTTTTCATTTATGAGTCGGGTTTTCTTGCATGTCGGTTTTGGCTTCTACTCAAAGATTGTATCAGTCCCATGACTGATGGTTGCCATCCGTACAAAATCGTATTCATTGTCTTTTGCAACAGATATACATTGCAGCTTCGTATGTCTTTGTTAAGCAAGATCTACCTTTTGCAAAATGCTTAGATATCATATAAGTCGGTCCAACTCCAAAAGGAAAATATATAAAGCACAACAACGACAGCATGAGAATGCAGGTACATGTGTTCCATCGACGGATTAAATTTCAAGGCATATCAACAGCATTGTCAGGGAGCTAGGAACCTGCCTGGAAATTGCGCATAATGAATGAGCTTTTGTCAGAAGCTTGGACGTAGGGTACAGTCCGGCTAAGAACGTGCGGTCTCTGTTAAACACACATGGTTTCCTCCACAGCATTCACTTTCAGGATAAATGCAATTCCACCCACAACCTTCTTTTTCAAACATTGATTTGAAACCTCCATAGGAAGTTTCCAAGACGGTCGGTTTCTTTAGCCAATAGTCATGACCTTTCACAACATAAGAAAATGACTCAAAACAAGACGAGATGAAAAAAGCCTTGGCAGAAAAGAAGGCACAAACAGTACAATTTTTCAAATCGGAAAATGAGTCATTTGTCCAAATATTTTTAAAACACGGTCCAAATGGACGAGTAAAAATTAGTATGGGTGAAATGGACACCAAAAAAATAGCAAGGATTAAACTGGATTCATCATGACTTAAACTTAAAAAATAGCAAGAATGAAACAGAATGCATGGTGATGTAAATTAAAAATAAGAAAAAGTATTTGAAAATGGGTAGGATGAAACTGTTACATCCTGGCTATTTTTATATTTTTGTCCATTTAAACAGTATCAAAATCCAAATATCCTTTTCACCCAGAAATTATTGATTTTGATCTTTTTAACCAATTTTGTGTTCTCAAAAAAGATATGATGTGAAGCAAAATGATGATCGTCTCCCTTTGCAATGATGAACACGTAACAACTACACGAAGTTACCATATTTCATGAGGTATTGACAAATCCACATCAAACAAAACATTCTTCACCCCCGAATACACTGAAATGGTAATTCCCGGTGAAATATGATAACCTCTTGTAGCAAAATATTTTAATTTCACCGTATTTTTTATACTCAAAAAGAATAAAGAAAAAGACACTCCTTCGTTCCATTTTAGACAGGTTTATGGGCTTTTTTTCTGGTTCCATAATATTTGAGAGATTTTATATTTTTTTACAAAACTCCCAATAACACCACTGAATTTTATCCTGAAACCATAAGTTTTGTTTTTTTAAACATAGTTTAGTAATTAATGTTTGAATACTTTTCACGGACAAAGATGAAAATTTTGGTCTTTTTTCTTTTCCTTAATTTGCATGAAAATGCCAATGCATGTTGCACGTTTCCTTAGATAAGTCTCAAACATAAAACATCTTCAAGAAAATAAGTTTGCCTCGTGTTATAGGTGTAACAAAAAACAACATACTACTCATCACGAGGGTATGCACTGTTTGGTTGTCCTTTTGATTCTCGAATTCTACTAGCTACCAATTGTGAATCACGTTTTACACGAAAACTTACTAGTATCAGCAGTGAATCCGAGAGTATGAGAGAAAGATCACTGGAACAATATCTTCAAATCTTTTGAAAGGATTGTCTTCGTTTGAGTCCCAAATTCCAAAATAACAACTTCGTGAAACACGTTATGAGTAAATTCAGTGAATGTATCTGGAAAAACATTGTAAGAAATTCATAGTTTTAGATGATTATCAGCAAAAAGTTTTTCCTCCGTCAAGAATTACCAAATTTATATGGTTAGAGATTTGTGTCGGCAATTGATAATTTAATTAGTTTGTTGTCATTAGTTTCGTTTGGGTTAGTAATTCATTTTCGACGTCTTTTAAACTTTAATTCATAATGATTGAAGTTTTAAGATTTCATCTCATGAATTCCAATCAAGTTTAACACTGCATTATTTGTCAAACCAAAAGAAGACACCCAAAAAGCATTTAGTGACATGTTACAAAGAAGTTTGTTTTTGATTTGGGTTCCAACTTTGTGACCATTATAGAAGGAAATTTGGACTTGGGTTCCAACTTTGTGATCATTATATATAGAAGGAAATTTTGACATTGAGTTCCAACTTTGTGACTATAATTGTGTTTAGGTCCAAGAAAGTTTAATATTAGTTTTTTTTTTTTTGTAACTAGTTTTTCAGAACTATGTTCACGTTTTAAGAAAAGAAGGAATAAATAACTGATATTAATAGCCATCGTTATGTAAAATTTACAACACAATTAAACACAATCTGAAAAATTTAGAGTAATTTTTTTGGGGTTAAAATATCATGTCCATACGCTTATAAATATGATAAGTGGAGAAAGTGGAGAGTGATAACCAAACCAAACAAAACCAGCTCTAGTTTCCGGTTATTGTGGAGACAAGATATTTAGTCATCTTCCACTTCCTCTTTGAACTGAAACTGAAAATGTGAATGAAAGCTTCATTTTATCTTCTCTCAAGGGAATTGCTTCTTAATCAACTTGAGGATCACAGTTCTACTTTGAAGCTTGATTAAGGTCAAAAACTTGAGGTAATCTTTGTCCTCATTTACTCTTGCATAATTATTAGCTAGTACTAGTTTGTCAAACTTTCTCAAACTAGTTTGTTGATATTGGAGAATTCATCTATCTATCTTTATATAAATTATCTCTATTTTTTGAAGTTTAGATTTTGTTATTAGTATGTTTTTAGTTTTGTTTACTTCTTTTACGTACTGTTAGAGTTCTTCAAAAAAACTCTTTGAGTTAGTTTGTAGAATAGTAGTTTTCATTTAAATGGGTGTTCCATACTTCCATTGTTGAAATTACTGTTCTTTTGTAAAGGAGATTCAACAGGTAGGGAAGCTTTGTTTTGAATATGGTCAATATAATTTGACCAGCCAAAATGTTGTTCTTGTAAGAAGATTGTTGGATTACATTTGCATGGATTTCCTAACTGTTTTGTGATTTATCAAAACACCTAAAGCTTTTAACATGTTGTAATTTTGGGATGATAAAAAAAAAAAGTATAATGACATCTATAGATTATGTCTCTTAAAAAGAAAAGTGATTCCTAATAGAATTTGAAACTAACCGAAAATTGTATTTTCCGGAATTAGGCAAATAATTTTTTTTTTCTTTATAATAGGTTTCACATGAATATTATAATACCTAAAACAATAATATTCTCTTGTTAGGAATGGTTTTAATTCTGAGATCAGTTATTTCTACTAGAGCCTTCGAAATTTTATGAAGTAATCTTTTTAAAATAAAGTCTCAAAATGAATATTTTCTTGGAAAACTTGGCATGAAATCTTGGTAGGAATTGCAACCGTTAACTTTGGAAATTTGAATTCACCGCCAATGTCATTTGCAACCTGAATTATGAAACCATTTATCATAATAAAACTTTGAATTTGATAATTAGATTCCGATAAAACCGACACACACTACGTGAGCGGTGGTTCTAGAGCGGTCCAATTACCTCCTATGTTTAGAGCTTCAAAAATTCTTGGTAAACTGTGGTTTTCGACCACACGAAAACCATCTGTGTGGTCTAAAACCAAAGTTTACACAAAATCACTGTGAGAACTTCTCCTATCCCGAAGTCGTAAAACTGTGGGGCTGTGGCACAAACCTGTTTAGGAAACGGTCATAGCAAAAACATAGAAAGTACGATATCTATTTACTCTGTAAGGGGGCCTACAAAAGTACGGTATAGGGAACATTGAGTGACATGTTAGGGACACGGAAACGACACGGACACAGGACCTCCAAAACTCAAAATCATTAGGACACAGACACGTTTCTATATATACTAATTAAATAATTTTTATATACTAAAATCATAATATTATGGTATATTAAATACATTAATAATATAATTATACGAAGAAAACTCAATTTTTCTGCTGTTAGATTAGTCCATATGTAGAAAAATTAACTATTATACTAATTTCACACAGTAGATTACTCAACTAGTAAAATAGAGTACAGATTTTTACACATACATCGTGTCGATGTCCCACGCGCGTCCTGTGTCCGATGCGCGTCGGACGCGGTCACGACACCAATACCGGTGTGTCCGTGTCTCACAGTGTCCAAGTGTATTCGTCGAAATACGTGCTGACTCAAATTATTATTTACAGGGTTGTGTTTTTTTTTTTTGTACAACTCGACAAAGTCAATTGGGGACCTAAAGCTACACCAATTATGAGGGATTTTTGGTCAGTGTTTTGTGGAGAATTTGATCATTGTTCAAGTGGTCATGGAAAGCCATGTGCCTCTGGAATCCATGCCATTTACTCTCCTGATACATGCGCCAACAACGCCATTGTCATTTTCGTCAATATACTACTAATACTCATGTTCATGCTAAGCTTTTTTTGCAAGCCCTCCTCATCAAGGCCAGTTCAGAATGCTAATCGATTTTCGGCTTTCGGGCTGGTCTCTGCCATTTTCAATGGTAGTTTGGGATTGGTATACGTTGGGTTAGGAGTTTGGATTCTACAAGACCAGAGTGTTTTACCAGTACATAGGTGGCTGGTGTTATTACTTCAGGGTTTCACATGGTTGTGTCTTGGTTTAACTGTCGGCTTAAACGGCAAAAATCTGGAGAAAAAAATCATGTGGCTATGTGCTATAGCTACATGCTTGTTTGCAGGAATCTTATGTGCATTGTCTGTTGTTGACGCTATTGACGATAACCGAGTTTCGGGTAAGACTATTTTAGATGTTTTATCTCTGCCAGGAGCAATCGTGTTGCTGTTATGCACATATAAGCTAAAAACAGGTGAACACCACAATGATGTAGCTGGTTATTCTCTTCTGAATGCTGAACCTAGTAGTAAGAGTACTGAAACCCCTTTTGCGAAAGCCGGGTTGTTTAGTAAAGCTTCGTTCTGGTGGTTGAACCCACTGATGAAAAAAGGGAAGAAACACACTCTCAAGGATGATGATATACCCAGGTTGCGGAAGGTTGATCAAGCTGAAACCTCTTATTTGTTATTCATCGAGGAAATGAAGAAGCTGAAGCAAATTGATCCTTCTAGTCCGCCTTCGGTTTTGCGAGCTATCATTAATTGCTTCTGGAAGGATATTCTGATTTCAGGTGTTTTTGCTATGATCAAGACTCTAACTCTTTCTGTTGGTCCACTGCTTATTAGTGCATTCATTGAGGTTGGCGAAGGAAGAGAATCATTCAAACACGAAGGTTACGTCTTGGCTATAACATTGTTGTTTGCGAAATGCTTAGAATCCCTGTCACAGAGGCAGTGGTATTTTCGCAGCAGGCTTATGGGTATTCAAGTACGGTCAGTACTCTCTGCAGCTATTTACAGGAAGCAATTGAGACTTTCTAATGCTGCAAAGAAGATTCATTCAGCTGGTGAAATAATGAACTATGTCACCGTGGATGCTTACAGAGTAGGCGAATTCCCTTTTTATCTACATCAAACATGGACAACAGGTCTTCAGATAATTGTTGCTCTTGTGATTCTCATCCGTGCTGTAGGACCTGCAACGGTTGCTACTATGATCGTAATAGTACTTACGGTGCTATGCAATACTCCGTTAGCCAAGCTACAACATAAGTTCAAGGGTAAACTCATGGGTGCACAGGATAAACGGTTAAAGGCTATGTCTGAAGCTCTCGTTAGTATGAAAGTGCTGAAACTTTATGCGTGGGAGATGCAATTCAAAAATGTCATAGAAGGACTAAGAAAAGAGGAATACAAGTGGTTGTCAATTGTGCAGCTGCAAAAAGCATACAGTAGTTTTCTATTCTGGTCAGCTCCGGTGTTGGTCTCGGCTGCTACTTTTGGGACATGTTACTTTCTTGGTGTTCCTCTTCATGCTAGCAATGTTTTCACTTTCGTATCAACTTTTCGTATCGTGCAAGAACCTATTAAAGCAATCCCTGATGTTATTGGAATTGTCATCGATGCAAATGTAGCATTCTCAAGGATTGTGAAGTTTCTTGGCGCACCAGAGTTGGAGAATGAAAATGTCAGTGACAAGAAAATTTTAGAGGAACATAATAAGCCTAGTATTTCGATAATGTCAGGCAATCTTTCATGGGAAGAGAATGCACCGAAACCGAGCCTAAGAGGTATAAACCTGGTGGTTCAACCTGGTGAGAAGGTGGCTATATGTGGAGAGGTTGGTGCAGGTAAATCTACCCTCTTAGCAGCAGTTCTTGGAGAAGTTCCGTATGTCGAAGGACAGGTGAAATTACAAACCCATTACAAAATGATTCTAATATTATTTCATATCTGACAACAGGATCTCAGTTCTGTTTACATGACTATTTGCAGATTGAAGTTTCTGGGAAGATTGCGTATGTTTCTCAAACGGCATGGATTCAGTCGGGAAGTATACAGGATAATATTCTATTTGGATGCAACATGGATAGACAAAGATACCAAGAAACACTTGAAAAATGTTCACTGTCAAAGGACCTTGAAATGTTACCTTTTGGTGATCTCACTGAAATAGGAGAAAGAGGAATTAATCTCAGTGGTGGTCAGAAGCAGCGAATTCAGCTTGCTCGTGCCCTCTATCAAAATGCGGATATATATCTTTTGGATGATCCATTCAGTGCAGTTGATGCCCACACTGCTACAAGCCTATTCAATGTGAGATTGCATTTCTCTTCTCCTGAACCCTGAACCCTGAAAATGAAAACTAACTTGTATTGTTGTGTACCCAGGAATATGTAATGGGAGCTCTTTCAGGGAAGACAGTCTTACTAGTCACTCATCAAGTCGATTTCCTTCCTGAATTTGATTCTATACTGGTTAGTCTCCAATTCAAATCATCCAAATTGATTTATCGCCATTCTGCTCGAGCTTACTTCTTGTTCTAACTTTTATTGACAGTTAATGTCGGATGGGGAAATCCTACATGCTGCTCCATATCATGCGCTGTTGAGTTCTAGCAAAGAATTTTCTGACCTTGTCAATGCGCACAGAGATACAGCCGGTACTGAAAGTCGGCCCACTGAAGTTGCATCTCCCATTATACCTATTAAGGAAATTGCAGTAAGCAAAAACAAGAAGCAGTTTATAGAGCCAGTGGGAGATCAACTAACTAAGAAAGAAGAGCGAGAAAGCGGAGACACCGGTTTGAAACCATATATACAGTATCTGAATCAGAACAAAGGTTACTTTTACTTTGGCTTAGGAATTTTTTCTCACCTCACGACAGTAATCGGGCAAATATTGCAAAACTCTTGGATGGCTGCTAATGTCGACAATGCTCAAGTTAGCAAAGCAAGATTGATCGTAGTGTACTTGATTATCGGATTTACGTCAACCCTGTTCATACTTGTGAGGAGTCTTTGTACAGTTTCTTTGGGTATGCAGTCAACACAAGCTTTATTCTCTCAGCTTCTGAAGTCCCTTTTCCATGCACCAATATCATTCTACGACTCTACACCTTTCGGAAGGATCTTAAGCCGGGTAAGCATAGCTGACAGAAGTTACAGCATTAACTGAGGAATTTGTTCGAGAGCTAAGTGTGGGTACTGTTTCTATGTTTCTTCCACAGGTCTCTTCTGATTTGAGTATCATCGACCTTGACATTCCATTTGCATTGATATTCTCTGTCAGTACTGCCATAAACACATACTCTATTCTTGGAGTACTTGCTTTTGTTACATGGCAAGTACTGGCACTCTCGATTCCCATGGTAGTAATGGTGATACACTTACAGGTAAGACACATTGTTATATTTTTAAGGTTGTCAGTACCTGGAAGCTAGCATTAACTTTGGTGGGATGTGTTTTCAGAAATACTACTTTGCTTCTGCTAAAGAGTTTATGCGAATCAATGGAACAACCAAGTCTGTGATAGCAAATCATCTTGCTGAATCCATAGCTGGAGCAATGACAATCAGGGCATTCGGGGAGGAAGAAAGATTCTTCGCTAAAAATCTTGATCTCATTGACAAAAATGCAAGTCCTTACTTTCACATTTTCTCTGCGAACGAGTGGTTGATTCAACGTTTAGAGACGCTGAGTGCCATTGTTCTTTCCTCCTCTGGACTTATGATGGTCCTGCTTCCTCCAGGGACTTTTGGTTCTGGTAGGTGCATTAAGCCATTTTTCAAGAGAAGAACAACTTTATTTTGCGAGGAAATTTAAGAGTTCCGTCAGCAGTTTGATTAACAATTGTTTGATGCAGGATTTATTGGAATGGCGCTATCTTATGGTCTGTCATTGAACATAGCTCTTGTGCAGTCTGTTCAAAACCAGTGCACAGTAGGAAATTACATCATTTCAGTAGAGAGGGTAAGTCAGTACATGCACGTTCCTAGCGAAGCACCACAAGTAATAGAATCAAATCGACAGCAACCAAGTTGGCCAGATAAGGGAAGAGTAGAGATCCTTGATTTAAAGGTAACCTAATCTGGTGCTAAATTCTGCAGCTTCATGGTTGGTGAAGATTTGAATGTACTAATGAAATTTGTTTGAAGCAGGTTCGGTACAGGCTCGATACGCCACTTGTTTTACGTGGAATCAGTTGCACATTTGACGGAGGGCACAAAATTGGGATAGTGGGTAGAACAGGCAGCGGAAAAACAACTCTGATCAGTGCACTATTCCGTTTGGTAGAGCCAGTAAGTGGAAAAATCATCATAGATGGTGTCGACATTTCAAAAATTGGACTTCATGATCTAAGATCACGCTTAGGATCATTCCTCAAGATCCAACTCTCTTTAATGGGACAGTCAGATACAATTTGGACCCTCTGTCAGAACACACTGACTCAGAAATCTGGGAGGTCCTGCGAAAATGCCAGCTTCAAGAATCTGTACGAGAGAAAGGAGAGGGACTTGATTCTCTAGGTAAGATTTCATTTCTCTGTTGGTCGGGTATATTTTAGGCGCATTCACTAAGTTCAAGTCACTAATGCAGTTGCGGACGACGGATCAAACTGGAGCATGGGCCAGAGACAATTGTTCTGCTTAGGCCGTGCTCTGCTGAGGAGAAGTAGAATACTAGTGCTGGATGAAGCCACAGCATCAATTGACAATACAACTGACGCAATTCTTCAGAAAACAATCAGGGTGGAATTTGCAGAGTGCACAGTGATAACAGTAGCTCACAGAATACCAACTGTGATGGACTGCACCATGGTGCTTGCTCTCAGTGACGGAAAACTAATGGAGTATGATGAACCCATGAAGTTGATGGAGAGGGAAGGATCGCTCTTTGCGAAGCTCACAAAGAATATTGGTCTCACGTTCATTCTGCAAATTCAAGCTGAAGCTACACTGCAACATCTCCAGTTTACGAATAAACTTTTCTACCCTTGCAAGACGGATATAATTTTCCGGACTCAATTTAATTAAGTATTTTAAGATTTTTAACAAAATTGTACCTATTTTTCCTGCTTCAATGATTTAGACAGGAACATCAATTTTCAGTCCTATTCTCGGGTGGGTGGCATCATTAAATCCTCTGTTTTTAGGCTCTGTTTTCGTGATTTTGCCTTCCCAATGCAAGGTTTTTCTTAAGCTTGTGTTGTTGTAGTTGCAGTTCATACTTCTTATCGAATTTTCTATTTTTCCTTCTTCTCATCATAATAAAGATCATTTTAATTACATGAAGAAAAACATATTGATACAAACAATTTCAGTGCACTACACAACCTACTTTTAAGGCCACTTGACGTAACAGGAAGAGTATTTTGAAACTACCTATAACATCCACTGATGGCAGTGAAAGTTAA
Source organism: Papaver armeniacum (assembly GCA_023531295.1). NCBI lineage: Eukaryota > Viridiplantae > Streptophyta > Magnoliopsida > Ranunculales > Papaveraceae > Papaver > Papaver armeniacum. The sequence goes on along the minus strand of JAJJWW010002516.1, from coordinate 32,380 downwards.
CTGCAAATGTGAATTTCCTTTTTAAGGTCCAAAAATGAGAAACAGAAGTAAAATTGCTATGTAATTACTAGATGGAAAGGCTAAGGCAGATGCGGATGCCACCAAAACAAAGAACTGAAGAAGAACTCACAAAATTGAAGGAAAACCATATTAACACATGCTCCAGGCAAGTATTCTGTTGGTTCTGTTTCGTCTACGACCAGAGGACTCCTAGATACAAATATTAAGTACATGGAACACCCTAGTACAAACACACACACACACGGAGCCCTGACAATTAGAATACTAAACAGACCAACTAAGTGTGATGGACTGCACAAAGGCGCTTGATCTCAGTGATGGTAATGACCTCAGTTAAAGCACCTTTCAATTCTAACACTATTTGCCATTGAGAAACTTGACTTAAGCAAACAGCTCAATTGCAAGGTCTGAAAACTACGCATTTCAAGTGTAAGCCTACTTTTCACGAAACCATAAAGTGTCCATGTTCATATAGTAAGCCTATTCTTTTCCTGTTGCTAAATTGTCTATAACCATGGACTTTAAATTCCCTTTCAGAAAAGCTCATGAAATTGGTAAAGAGGCGAGCTACCCAAATAAGTTGGAACCAAAATTTGTTGATCACAACTAAACATATTTGGTTTAGGGAAGAAAAAGCTGTACCAAACGGAAAGAAACACATTTTGAATTATATCGAATCACTCATAATTGCATTGATACAAGTTTCATGCTCAGAAACAAAAATTGAACACTATACATTCCACAATTAAAAAATGCATGTACTAAAAAGTAACAATAGAAACATAGCTCGAAACTACCTCAAACATCCATCCGAAGCGGCAAAGCTACAATCCGTTCGGTTTTCAAGGTCCTCCAAGTATTGCATTCTCAATATCATCTCTACTAAGTGCATAACTGAATTTTCTCTCAACATCTTTCTCCAAATTACCAGGTCCACTTTTCAAATACCTGCAATCATCATCTCAAACTAAAATCAACCAGATAATGCAACACAACCCACTTCAAAGTAATGAATACTGACCAGGTCAATTGAGTTTGACCACAACAGAAAAATTGTGCAAAACCCTAGAAATTTCATTCAAGAACTGAACTGAAATGAAAACCAAAAAACCCTAGAAAAATCAAATTTATTAAAAAATTTAATGAATTAGAAATCAAACCTTATGTAAAGATCAGTAACATCAAGAGATAACTGAGCATGCCAATCACCATTCTTCTCAATAAACCAAAGAGCTCTATCTTCTCTACTCTGATAAAACCCTAGTTTCTTCAACCAAGCTTCAATACAAGGTAAGCTATGAGAATACAATGGTTTCTTCTTATCTGGTAGTTTCTTAATCCATTCTTCTTCTGATGAAGTTAATTCAATTCTACCAGAAGATGATTTTGACTGGATTCTTCTGTGATGGTGGAGTCTACTACTTCTTGTTTGAGGAGGAGGATAAAATTGGTATTTTGAGAAATTGCAAGAGCTGGAAAATTGGAGATTATTTGAAGAAGAAGTAGTAGTTATTGTTGATGGAGATGAGATAAGAATCGATTGAGAAACAAAAATGGCGGGCATTTTTTTGAATTTTTTGGAGACAGAGAGCGAGTGAGTGAGTGATGTGAGGACTGAGGAAGAAGAAGAGTTATGAAACGTGGGCTTATCTTTACTTTGCAGAGGATACGTATCGGATACGCGTTATGGTAACGTTTTTTCCCTACTGCACTTTAAAAAACGTTTTCTCGTATTGGCTTATTTACACCCAATAGACGTTTTCATATCCTAATTTGATTGGGGGGCCAAACATTTTAATTGGGGCCTTGACATTTTATTTACACCCCAAATTTTTCAAGGGCGTATTAAACCGATTGTGAAAATACTATTTTACCCTTCATTAAAAATAAATCTTAAAAACCTATTAACCCTTAATCTTAAGCCCCAATTCATTTCTAGTTCTAAACAAAAAGATCACTCCCTCCCCTCTTACCCTCTCGACTCTTCTCTTCTCCTCCATTAACGACTCCAAGAAAAAAAAAAAATCACCCGAAAATTCCAAGCATAAGAAAAGGGTCGTCAATTCGACACGCTTAAACCCTAACGATTTTTCATATGCATGTAGAGAACATAAAAAATCGTTAGGGTATATGATGATCAAGATAACGACCATATTTCTGGTTTTCATATTTTTTACCCTAGATTAGAGTCGTTAACATAATATAGAAACCTATGACGATCCTCCATGGACGATCCTTTTTTAAAGGTCAAAGACCCCAGGTGAAAAACAAACAACCTCTTTGTCCCAAAACTTTTCAGAGTCGTCTTGGTATAGACAAACAAAATAACGACTCTTTGTGGCCCAAGCTAAGAGTCGTCAGGGTATATCATATTACCCTGACGATTTTCATAACTTGGAAAAGTTGCAGGTTTGAGTCGTCGGGGTATATCATATTACCCTGACGATTTTTCATAACCTGGAAAAGTTGCAGGTTTGAGTCGTCATTTTTGGTGTCAATACATTGACGACTTTATAGAGTCGTTGGGGTATACATCCCTCGACATTGACGACTCTTTCTCTGTTGTGACATATATCCAATCCATGGGAGAATTTAAGATAATCTTACAATCAACACAATCATCTTTGTTACTTGAACCTTCTCCAACATCATTTCCCCTACTTGAATTACTCATTTCTAAAAATCCCAAGTTTTCCTCTAAAACCTCTTCTTCTTCTCACTCAAAAAAAATAAATCTAAAATCTGATTTTAATCTAACATAATATAACCACACTAACCAAATTAGTAAGTTTTAATACTAATCATTCAGGGGTAGTTTAGGTATTTAGAAAAAAATTTACTAAGGGGTGACCCAAATTAGGTTTGGGTGACCTTTTTTGTCCTCTAGTGGGAGGCCCCAATTAAAATGTTTGGCCCCCAATCAAATTAGGTTTCATATCCTTTGTTGGCTGCCCAAAGCACCCGCCGAAGAGCAAGTCGCATAAGCCGAGTCTAGTGGTGGTCTAATTTCTTGACTCAAGTTGTGGTTCATATTAAGTTTATCAATTCATGATAACCTTCCCACGTACAGGATGTAGCATACACACGCTGTTGTAACTTGTTCATAGTCCTAGTCTTCTGATGTAAACAGATATGGTTTCCCTGTTATCTAGGATAGTAGTTTTAGTCTTTCTAGTCTTCAGCACCACCTATTCTTTTGTGCTTTCTGTTTCTGTAAACTTATCTCGATACTTTTGTAATCATATATACACCTCAATGAACAAAGTATCTACACAGTTATGAGAGATAGAAAACCCAAACCATTATTGCAACATGGTAATCTAGAGCTAGGTTAGTTGTTTTTTCTCTCTTTTCTCTGCACCTACATCATCATGGCTGTTGACGATGAGACTCAAATACCTCCATCTTCCAGTAATCATTCACCTAATAGAGATTCATGTCTTCCTCAATCAAGTCCCTATTATGTGCATCCGGCTGACAATCCTACAACTGTCATATTCACTCCTCTTCTCAACGATACTAACTATTGTTTATGGGAGAGAGGCATCAGAAAAGCTCTTAGTGCTAAAGCTAAACTAGGATACATTGACGGGTCCATCACCAAACCCACAGATCCGAATGATCTTCTCCATTGGACTCGAGCAGATGACTTGGTTGGTAGCTGGGTCGAAAACTCTGTTGACCCAATCATCCGATCAACTGTCATGTCTTTCCCATCTGCACGGGACCAATGTTTGGAGATTAAAAATCGTTTCTCTCATACCAATGCACCAAAACTCTTTGCCCTGAAACAATCAATCTCCTCCCTGATACAAGAGAATCAGAACGTTGCTATGTATTTCACTCAACTCAAAACGCCGTGGGATCAACTAGCTAGATTCGTTCCGACCTCCGGTGCTATGCATCTGTAATGCAGGGAAAGATTTTTTGGTTTATCACAATCAAGACAGATCCATGGAATTCTTACAGGGGCTTCATGATCGTTTTTCTGCACTGCGTAGTTAATGTTTGTTAATGGAACCGATGCCATCCGCTGCCAAGATATACAATCTTGTGAGGCAGGAGGAACAGCAAGGTATTAACTCATCTTCTCTTCATCAAGTTGAATCTACAAATCTCAATGTGTCTCGTAGTGATTCTCAGTTAGCAAGATCCAATTCGCGTAATCTCTACAACCCTGGAAATAGCAATAGCAATGGCAATGGTACTGGCAATGGAAACAAACGCCAACGTCCGTTCTGTGACCATTGTAACGAACATGGTCATACTCGGATCACTTGCTGGAAGCTCAATGGCTATCCAAAAGATCCACCGAGGTCCAGGGATACTCCACATCCAACTTATGTTGCTGCTGCTGCTGTCCCTAATGCACCTGCTGCTCCTGGCATCACCGCTGCTCAATATGCCAGACTTATGACTCTGCTTGACCCGGACAATGCAGACACAACTATCACTCCATTTGCCAATTTCGCAGGTATTACTCTAAATTGTTTCTCTAATGTTTGGATTGTAGACAGTGGTGCAACCCATCACATTTTCTCCACTCTTTTTTTTTTTCTTCTTACGCATCAGTTATGAACCCAATCACGGTTCAATTACCAGATGGCTCAAATATATCTGTGACTCATATTGGGACTGTGAATTTATCTCCAAATATTCAATTACTTGATGTTTTTCACATTCCAAGTTTTAAATTCAACTTGATCTCTGTAAGTCAGCTTAAAAATACAGCAAACTGCTGTATCAAATTCTCACACGAGTCTTGTGTCTTCCAAGACCATCTCACGAACAAGGAGATTGGATGGAGTAGGCGTATCGCTGGCCTTTATCATTTCAGTTTTCAACCATCAGTTTTTTCTTTAGCTGCAAATAAGCAAGTGGATATATGGTACTGCCGTCTAGGCCATCCAAATATGGATTGTTTCAATTTTTTAACTAGTAAATTTGCTTATTTTCGTTCTTCATTTAAACACTTATTTGATGTATGCCCACAAGCAAAACAATCTCGACTAAAGTTTAATAAAAGTATTTCTTTATCAAAGTATCCTTTTCAATTAATTCATGCTGACATCTGGGGTCCTTTTTCTACTACATCTTTAACTGGTGCAAAATATTTTCTTACAATTGTAGATGATTACTCTAGGTGTACATGGGTTTTTTTGATGAAAGTAAAGTCTGAAACTTTGAAGTTTCTCAAATATTTCTTTGCCTTTATTATGAAACAATTTGGGCATCACATTACCAGCATCTCCTCTGGTATTAATTCTATAGTTATTCCCCAACTACAGAATCCCAGGTCTGATAATGGGTCTGAGTTCAAATCCAATGAACTTCAATCTTAGTTTCATCAAAATGGAATTTTACATCAAACCAGCTGTGTATATACTCCGCAGCAAAATGGTATTGTTGAGAGAAAACACCGTCACTTGCTCAACGTTGCACTCTCTTTACGTTTTCAAGCCAATTTACCCATTCGTTTTTGGGGAGAATGCATTTTAGCTGCTACGTATTTATTAACAAACTTCCCACACCGGTGTTATCTCACAAATCACCTCATGAGATGTTTCTGGGTTTTCCACCGGATTATTCATCTCTCCGTGTTTTTGGATGCCTTTGCTTTGGCAGAAACACACACGTCTCTCATAAGTTCGATCAGCGAGCCAAACCTGGCATCTTTATTGGATATCCCCATGGCCAGAAGGGCTACAATGTTTTTTTATTTACAGTCTAAATCTGTATATGCCTCACGGGATGTTGTGTTTCATGAACACACGTTTCCTTTTAAAGACATATCACTCTCTCAATCTGCACCTGTTGTTGCTCCATTTCAACAGTCTGACTTGTTTTTTTTATGACTCGATATTTCAGTCTCCATCTCTTTCGCATTCACATGGTGACATCTCTCGTTCTTCTCAATCTTCTATTCCATGCTCTCATAATCAGGATGAGCATTTAGATCCTGTTATGGTCTCACGAAATTTCGCTGCACAACATTCTGATTCTGCGCATCATCTTACGAGCACCGAGCCTCATAACCATCCTGCAGGACAGGAATATAACGACCCTACTACTGATATAGTAGGGCCATCCACTGTAGTCTCTCCAGGCCAATCCTCTATGCCACAATCCTCTTCTAATCCGTCAGTTCCATCTATACAACCTACATCACCAGTAATACCTACGCGTCCAACTCGTGCTCATAATCCACCTTCATATTTGAAGGATTATTATTGTTCTGCTACTACAGGCACATCAAATTCTTCATACCCAATGACCAACTATTTATCTTTTGATAAATTCACTCCATCTCACAAGGCATTCCTTGCATCTGTCATTCTTACAGACGAACCGCGATCATTCTCTCAAGCTAATAAATGTCCTAAATGGCGTGATGCCATGGCCAAGGAGATAATTCCTTTAGAAGCAAACAATACATGGATCTTAGTAGATTTACCACCTGGTAAAATCGCCATTGGCTGCAAATGGGTTTTGAAAATAAAATTCAATGCTGATGGAACTGTTGAATGTTACAAAGCTCGACTAGTAGCCAAAGGTTACACTCAACAAGAAGGAATTGATTACTATATATGATACCTTTGCACCAGTGGCTAAGTTAGTTATCGTTTGTGTATTATTATCTATTGCAGCAATTAAAGGATGGTCTCTTCACCAACTTGATGTCAACAATGTGTTTCTCCAAGGTGACCTCGATGAAGACATTTACATGAACATACCTCCAGGTCTAGCGCGCCCAGGTGAGTCTAAGGTTTTTAAACTAAAAAATTCCCTTTATGGTCTCAAGCAAGCCTCTCGTCAATGGTTTGCGAAGCTCTCTTCATTTTTATTGGCTGAAGGTTTTACCAAATCCTTATGTGATAATTCTCTTTTCACATATCATCGTGGTTCCACCTCTATTTTTGTGCTTGTTTATTTTGATGATATCATTATCACCGGCACAGATGATGCCTTTATTACATCTCTCAAGCTTCGTCTTGCTTCTTATTTTTCGATCAAGGATCTTGGTTGTCTAAAGTATTTTTTAGGCATTGAGGTCTCTCGATCTCCCAAGGGTATATTTTTATGTCAAAGAAAATATATACTTGATATCCTTAAGGATTCTGGCCTCATAGGGGATCGTATATCAGCATTTCCAATGGATACCAAACTCAAGTTACTTCCTACAGATGGCACGGAATTAACTGATCCAAGCTGTTTTCGTCGTTTAATAGGTCGTTTATTATATCTTAATGTCACTCAACCTGACATTACGTATTCAGTTAATTATCTGAGTCAATTTTTGCAACATCCCAGAACTGCTCATTGTATTCTAAGATATCTCAAAGGAACCATTGGACATGGCATTTTTCTGTCCTCCGCCAGTTCCTCTTCCATCCATGGTTACACGGACTCTGATTGGGAAGGTTGTCCAATGACTAGATGTTCTACCACTGGATATTTTGTACCTTGGATAACAGTCCCATTTCATGGAAATCCAAGAAACAACCCACAGTGGCTCGCTCTTCAGCCGAAGCTGAATATCGTGCTTTGGCCAATCTTACAGCAGAGCTTCAATGGTTAGTTTATCTATTAAAGGACATGCATTTCTTATGTTCTCTTCATATCACTGTTTCCTGTGATAGTCAAGCCGCAATTCACATTGCTCAAAATCCTGTTTTTCACGAGCGTACTAAACACATCGAGATTGACTGTTATTTCGTTCGTGAAAAGCTATTAAGTGGGTTAATTCTACCTAAACATCTTCCATCCTCTGATCAGTTGGCAGATGTTTTCACTAAACCTTTGGGTGCTCCACAATTTGGTCGTCTGGTAGGCAAGTTGGGCGTTCGTTCAAGCTCTACCGCTCCAACTTGAGGGGGGTATTAAGTTTATCAATTCATGATAACCTTCCCACGTACAGGATGTAACATACACACGCTGTTGTAACTTATTCATAGTCCTAATCTTCTGATGTAAACATATATGGTTTCCCTGTTATCTAGGATAGTAGTTTCAGTCTTTCTAGTCTTCAGCACCACCTATTATTTTGTTCTTTCTGTTTCTGTAAACTTATCTCGATACTTTTGTAATCATATATATACCTCAATGAAAAAAGTCTCTACACAGTTGTGAGAGATAGAAAACCCAAACAATTATTGCAACAGTTCAAGAGGTAGTTTGAATCAAAACTGAAGCGCGAAGCAAATGGTTTTCAGCAATTTTTCAGTTGGCCCATGGTGATGGTTGGAGATCAGTGCACATTTCCTTTAAGTTATCTAAACAAGATTGCAAGATCCAGCTGATATCCCTAAGGAAAAATCCTAAAGGAAAAGAGAAATGCTTATCCGTCAAAGCCAAATAAACCTCCTCTTTACTAGACTAGATCAAATCATAGACCAAACTAGTTTACTAGGAGAAGCCACCACAACACGATGAGATATTAAATTAACATTAAGAGAGGAAAAATTATAGTGCAAGAATATATGCTTCTTGTTGAACCACCACCCACCGCTTTCTTCCTTCTGCCATGATATTTTCTTGCCGTCGATGAGAATAGGGGAAGTGACAACTGTTGATGATTGATTCGAGGGTTAGCTTTCTCCACACAGACGGAGGCGGCACATGACCTAGGCGAAAGCTTTACTCGGGTTTATATAGGTGAGAATCATGAAATATCTGCCCTTTAGTTTTAGGGTTTAGCTTTTTACCATTGATTTTAGACGTACTTTGTATTTGATCTAACGGCTATTTCATGAATTTAATTAATAGACCATATTTAACAACTAACAATTGTGGTAATATGCGGCTATGACATAACTTGATCCAAAGGGTTTTAGGTTTTTCTTTTAAGGTGTCATCAAGAGTTCGTACTTGGGCCAAACACAATGGTGAGCGATTCCGATTTGTATAGTTTATTTCTAAAGAAATCCAACTATTATGATCTTTCGTGTCATTTTAATGTAGCGATATATCTCTTAGATACATTTTAAAGTTGATCATATCTAATATACCTTGTACGTAGGCGAAATCTCACGGAAACTCAATTTTTGTTGGACTTCTCATTTTACGGAAACTCAGTATCCGTTTTTTAGTTGGAAGAGATACGAAAACTGAGTACCCGTTTGGTAAATAATATTTTTTTGACATTTTTTTGTTACACTCATATCTAACACCCAATCGTAACCATCATCCTCAACGTCTTTTCTCCATTGTCGGATCCCAACGGTTATTTTTTCAAAAAAAAATTCAAAAATGTCTATAAATAAAAACTTATTTTTCTTCTCAAATCACTCTAAATCATCTTCTGACAACTTGATTCTTCCATTCAAATCTCTCAAATTATCCTATTAACTTTAATAGTTTCTTAATGTTTTCTTGTTCATCTCTTTTGTTTTTAGTTAACAATGTCTCAATCTCATACAGATAAGCCTAAACCGAAAAAGAGATACAGTATTCAGGATGACAAGCATATTGTTACCACGTTTTGTGCTCTAGAGAATGAAGGGAGTTGTCCGGACTCCGGATAATAATCTCTTTTATGAAAAACTTCTTGAAAGATTTGTACAAGCTTGTGGTGGTTAATCGTACTGTAAAATAATTCGTAGTAACGAACTTTAGCATAATCTAGACAGAAGTGGATAAATTTTCGAATGTGTTGCGAAAGCCACACGAAAAATAAACCGGCCATGCGGATTCTAATAACTGGTATGTTATCTTATCATGTTCACAACACTTGTTATATTTTTTGTTTGTAAATAATTTAATTTGTGTATATCTTATTGTTCGCTTGCTTCGATGTGGGATATAATTGCAAGAACCGCATGTAACAATATATACAAGAAAACCTTCGCCGCGATTACGAATATGAGATTCTTAAAGATATTGGAAATATAATGAGGATGAAGATGGATATATGGATCACGAAGAGTGTCCTTTGTCAAGTCAGTATCCTAGTAATACCCCAAATATATTTTCTAATCAATCCCCCAACTTCTCAAAATCCATCTTCAAGCCAATTTGCAGAAACTCTATTTGTAAATTAGTTTCCAAACACTTGTAAAGTCCCTTACGGTACACCTTTTCGACAAAGATATCCTCCAAGTACATACCAAATTATAATACTTGGATCGTCGTTTGGGGGATTTAGCGATAATAATATTGGACATGATAAACGCCAGTCAAAAGCTGCTCTCAAAAAGAAAATAACTTGTGAAAAGGCATCACGATCAAGCAAACCCGCTACACCATCATTGCAAGATTCCCAAATAAGCGATGGGCACTATAGTTGTTGACTATTTAAAAGAATCCCGAATGACAAGCACACCTCATCACCAACAACAAAACGAAATCATGGAAAGGTTGATAGCAACAACACAACAATAAATTGCACCGAATCAAGAGAGGGATAAAAGGAAATAACGCAAATAGATCTCAGTACGTTGGGTCCCAATGCAAGACTATACTTTGATCTAAAACAGAAAGATATTTTGACTAAAAAAATGGATAGAATCAACCTCCCATATCATCATCCTCATCACAACAAAACTTGTACCTTTTTAATTGAAAGCTTGTTCGTTATAAGTTATTGAGGTTAGAGTTACATATATAAAGGTGTAAAACATGCCGGCCCGAGATAGCCCAGCCCACGAAGTCACTTGTTTATCATGTTGTGTGTTGTTCTGGGCTATGCCAGAGATTTAAACGTGTTGTGTTGTGCTTAATGGCGTGTCGTGCTGTACTGTGCCAGAAAAATAGGCGCGCTGTGTCGTGTTGTACTATGCCAGAAAAATATACGCGTTGTGTCGTGTTGTACTGTGCTAGCACACTTATTTTAAATTCTCCAAAGTACATATTTTTAAGATATTTTAGTTAGTATATGCATTATTATATAAATAAATTAGAATAAAGAAAATAAAATGTCAAAAAACAACTAAAATAATGATTTTTTTGTGAAATCTGCATTAAATGTGATGTATTGTGTAGTATTTTATGCATGATATGATGTGCCTTCTTCGCGTATCGTGATATGTTGTGTTGAGTGCTTACATGTGTCGCATGTTGTGTTGTGCTGATGTACCTATTTTTCTGGCACAACACAACACATTAAGGTAACATGATATGCCCGTGCTATACTCAAATTTTAACGTGTTGTGTCATAGATGTGCTGGCCCGACCCAATTTACACCTCTAGAGTTAGATTTGAATTTTTAAAAAGGTTAGTTTCAGTCTTTTTATTTAAGTATAATGTTGTGCTTTAATTTTATTTTTATTTGAGTAATTAATATTTTTCTCTAATTTTTATTTTTATTTAAGTGATGTCAAACTCAGTGTAGTCAAAATCGCTCTCCAAGGCCGATTACTCACCGAGTAATCGCTACAAGCTCTATGACCAAGGCAATTTCCGATTCCAAGGCCTCTCCGATTTTTAGCAATTAAGGCGGCCGATTTAGACTGATTTTTTAGCAAAACGAGTTAACGATTTTTCTGAGTTGGCCTTGCATGCACTTAAATCAGAAAATAAAATATTCATAACCCTTAGATGAGAGTTATAAAATAGAAAAACCTCTAAATACATGATAAATACGTTCAATATAACAATATTACACACTTAATTACATCATAATGTTAACTTTAATTTTAATTAGGTACAAATCATGACTTATGAGCATCAATATATAAATTATTAATAAATAGATTCCGAGTATTAGACCGAGTTTTGGCGATTTCCAAGTCCGAACTTATTGCTCCTCGCTCCAAACTTCCCAACCGAGTAGCACCGAGGAACGATTTCGATTACTTTGGTCAAACTGTTTGGAAGCTCTAGGGGAGATATACAATGGATCAATAAGTCAGTCTCGGAAGACTTACAGATTTAGTGTAAAGTTGCATCTTGGAATCAAATTCTAACATAAAGTAAAAATCATAGTACCAAATTTGTAATATACTTGTATGACTAAGAGATCCAAGAATAACGAATATAAATGCAGATCTAATATGTGCTTTTTCATTCATATGTAAGTTTTGCACTGATTTTAATTCGAAATCCCCTCTGAATTATACAAGGTAGTTTTTTTTATTTTTCGTACTATCAACTAAATACCAAAGGAAGTATTATTCCTTCACCAGCATTCATCTTAATGGATGTTAAACTTAAAACGTTTCATAACTTCCTATAACAGTTTCCTCCAACCTCTCAACAACTTTTTCTGTGTTCAATTTCCTGTGCTCAATTTCTTATCAATACCTTCTAGCAAAAGAGGTTTTAGCATTTGTGTATGTGAGTGACGAAACATCCGGAAAATGTATATTCAAGTATATAGAACTAAATCCCCATTTAACTAATACTATTAATCTAATTTACATAATTCTATTGTTCACTAAAGTTTCATGCCCAAATGAAGTATTTATGGTTGTTTTTGCACATACTTCTTGTTTTTGCAATTGGGTATTGTTTTTACATGCTACATAGTGGGCAAATCGTCTTGACAGTACATGCTTTGCATTATCAGTTGCAGAATTATTAAATTTCTCCTTAGGGATTGAAGTTCAAATGAATCAAATCTCGTTACATATTTTAGATAACATGCTATGACACGCTACTTAAAAGTGCGTCCAAGTGTCAACATCTTTTATAATTATGTCCAAGTTCTCACACAAGTTCCCACGCAGCTTAAAAGTGCGTCTCACCATATTTGAGGATTGCCAGATTCTAAAATTCCTAAATGAATGAGATTTAGCTGTAGTCTAGGGAACAATGTACCAAGCTATCAAAAAAAAAAAAAAAAAAATTTGCCAGATTTGGCAGGGAAATTTAGCAATTTGGCAATATCGACACTTGACCAATCATCATTTATTTATTAATATTTTTTTTTAAGGCTTATAGCAACGACACTATGGTTGCTTTAAAATGGCATTTCGCTCCCCCTGATTATACTATTCCTCAAATTTATTAGTGTCCCGGTTACGAGCATCAATGAGTAGTTGATTAACCAACACCAGATCGGTTGGGCAACTTGGAGATGAAAAGATTAATGTTACTTCTCTTAATCATTTTTCCTCCCAAATATTCACCATTTTTCTATTACCAATTTTCCATAAGCTATTATCCAAGAATCGGTATATCTAGGAGTACTTGTAGAGGGAAAATGAAATCAGTGGCGGAGCCAGCCTAGTGTAAAAGTGTACACTTGCACCCCTACCCAGCTGGCTCCAAATCAGTTTGACTGCTTTTTAATAGTTTATCCTCTCTCTAAACTGGAGTTGTTAATGGAAACTATAGTGATCTTATCAAACTATTTGGAAGCTCTAAGCCAGTTATACAATTGATCCATAAGTCAGCCCCGTGAAATAAATCGGCATTGGCGTACTTAAAGATTTAGTGTATTAGGTCAAAAAGCAATAGTAACATTATAAATAAGGTGGATCTTGGAATCAGATAATTTTTTTTTTTTTTTTTGGTTTTGAAACATCCCGGGATCAAATAACAAAGTTGCAAGTAGTTATATATGAATAAAAGATCCAAGATTTTATAAATATATTAATATGTGATTTATGCTATAATTCTTTAAGTAACCACCCTATAAATAATTTTTGTGACAAAGTAGTTTTATTGTTTTCATACTCTCAACTAAATACTTCTTTGACGAAAAAATTATTTCATTCGCATTATTCAGCTTAACAAATATAAACATTAAATTTTTTTTCATAACTTCCCATAATAGTTTCCTCCAAACTCCCAAAAGCTTTTGATAACTATTTTATACTTTTGTTTCTTATCTGGTCGTCCTTCTCACAAAATAGTTTTTTAGCATTGGTGTATGTGATAAAACATTGAAGTATTGAACAAATGTATTTATAAGTCTCCGGATCGATATATCGCTGAACTAATATTGTTAACCTGAATTACATGATTCTGTGCACTAAGATTTCATGCCTAAATGAAGTATTAATGATTGGCTATACACATACTCCTTGTTTTTGCTATCGGGTATTGTTACATGTCATGCAGTGTGTAAATCTTCTATACAGTACTACCAGTACATGCTTTTGCGTTAGCAGTTGTAGAATCAAATATTTACTTGGGGATCGGTACAGATTTTAGGCAGCCAGCCAATATGCATGGAAAGCAGGAAGGGCAAAAAATAGGGAAAATTAGGCGCAAGCCCAAAAAAAATAATATTCTCATTGTCAGGCGCACAATTAAGTTTAGGTACCGTGACACCCATAATTATATGAAATTATTAAAAATGTCCGCATGACGGATTATGCATCCGCATGACGGGTCATGCAGACGCATAACGAATTATGCAACCATTTTCTAGACTGCATAACAAAGTTATGCATCTATAGCAAGTTATGCAACCATTGTTTTGGTTGATTTTAGTGTGTACAGAAAAAAATTGATGCATAATGCGCTATACAGCCATATTTAAGGATGCATATCAGGTTATGCATCCATTTTCTCGACGCATAAAAGATTATGCAACAATTTTCTCGATGCATAATGCATTATGCATCCGTTTTCTAGAACTGCATAATGCATTATGCATCAATTTTCAATTTCACACAAAATAACAAAGATGCCGGATAATGTGTTATGCATCAATTTTTTCGACTGCATAAAAGTTTATGCAGACATTTTCTCGACTGCATGACATGTTATGCAGTCATAACAACATCTTCTTCTTCTTCTTTGCTATTCATCATCACATCTCAAAATAAGCTTTATATTATTCCCCGTATTTTCTAAATCTCAAATCAACTTTTCTTCATGTTCTACTTGATTGAAACAATTACAAACCCTATCTCCATCTCAGAACACATCTCAGATCCATCTTCTCAATCATAATACCTAATTAAAAAAAAAAACGTTCATACATCTTTCAGAAATAACAAACAACAAGATCTCGATTCATCTCAGAACATCACCTCAAACCCTAACTTTCGATTTCATTCATCTATTGTTTCCAATCTTCATGTGATTATACAGTTGTTTATGGGTAAAAATCGTTTCTGCCGATTTCGGTAAATTCGGTAGGTGAGTGAGAAACTGGTTCAAACCCTAAACAAATGTGTCGCACGTGAGCACTTTATAGGTTCGAGAGATCAATCCGTACAAGTCCGGCCTAAACCAAGAAATGGCCGTTCCAGGACTTGCTTCGGTCACAAAGTGGAGGAGAAGGGTTGATTTGGGGAGGGAAGCAAAGAAAGGTGTTGAGGAGAGTAGTATCTCAACTTGTATCGTAAAGTGAAAGCTTAGGAAGCTTGCAAGAGATGAAAGCTTTTGGGAGAGCTTGCAAAGTTGCCTTTCGAGAGTGTAGTATTTTTCTCCGACCGAGACTTGTTGTCTCGGTGGAAATAGGTAAGACCTATTTATACAAGTCGAGATTGAAACGTACCCTGGCCTTATGAAGGAAGAGAGTAAAGGGTGAAATAATGGGAGGAGGTGGTAACCGCATGGTTTAATGGGCGAAAACGTTTTTCACCATTATTTCCTCTTTTATTTGACCGCTTTATTCCTTTTCACACTTTCTTAATGTGAGCGTAGTGTACGCTGCATGCTGTGACCGCCAAACCAAAACCCTAAAGAAGCATCCCCCAGTTTGTGTCGATGTCTCGAGCGTTGGTTGCATCTTGAGTGCAAGTGGCGCTGCTAGTGGCGCGTGTGGTCATGTGCCAATGGCATGTGCGGAATGCCTTGGTAGTAAGTTGCACGGTTTGCAAGTTAGGTTACCAGCGTGTGGGTTTGGCATATGCCAATGGCATGTGCGGAATGCCTTGGTGGTAGGTTGCACGGTTTGCAAGTTAGGCTACCGGCATGTGTGTTTGGCATGTGCCAATGGCATGTACGGAATGCCTTGGTGGTAGGTTGCACGGTTTGCAAGTTAGGCTACCAGCGTGTATGTTTGGCATGTGCGGAATGCCTTGGTGGTAGGTTGCACGGTTTGCAAGTTAGGCTACCAGCGTGTGTTTGGCATGTGCGGCCATGTTGACCTAGTTGCAAGTCTTGCCAGCCTAGGGCGCTATGTTTGGCGTGGGCCAAAGGCATAGCGGCTTGGAAGTATGGCTTGCGACACGTGTTGGCATGTGCCAATGGCACGTGCGGCCATGTTGACCTAGTTGCAAGTTTTGCAAACCTAGGGCGCTATGTTGGGCGTGGGCCAAAGGCATAGCGGCTTAGAAATATGGCTTGCGGCACGTGTTGGCATGTGCCAATGGCACGTGCGGCCATGTTGACCTAGTTGCAAGTCTTGCAAGCCTAGGGTGCTAT
The DNA here is from genome assembly GCA_023531295.1 of Papaver armeniacum. NCBI lineage: Eukaryota > Viridiplantae > Streptophyta > Magnoliopsida > Ranunculales > Papaveraceae > Papaver > Papaver armeniacum. The sequence goes on along the minus strand of JAJJWW010002516.1, from coordinate 16,092 downwards.
GTTGGGCGTGGGCCAAAGGCATAGCGGCTTGGAAGTATGGCTTGCGACACGTGTTGGTATGTGCCAATGGCACGTGCGGCCATGTTGACCTAGTTGCAAGTTTTGCAAACCTAGGGCGCTATGTTGGGCGTGGGCCAAAGGCATAGCGGCTTAGAAATATGGCTTGCGGCACATGTTGGCATGTGCCAATGGCACGTGCGGCCATGTTGACCTAGTTGCAAGTCTTGCAAGCCTAGGGCGCTATGTTGGGCGTGGGCCAATGGCATAGCGACTTGGAAATATGGCTTGCGACACGTTTGGCATGTGCCAATGGCACGTGCGGCCATGTTGACCTAGTTGCAAGTCTTGCAAGCCTAGGGCGCTATATTTGGCGTGAGCCAAAGGCATAGCGACTTGGAAATATGGCTTGCGACACGTTTGGCATGTGCCAATGGCACGTGCGGCCATGTTGACCTAGTTGCAAGTCTTGCAAGCCTAGGGCGCTATATTTGGCGTGGGCCAAAGGCATAGCGGCTTGGAAATATGGCCTGCGATACGTGTTGGTATGTGCCAATGGCACGTGCGGCCATGTTGACCTAGTTGCAAATTTTGCAAACCTAGGGCGCTATGTTGGGCGTGGGCCAAAGGCATAGCGGCTTAGAAATATGGCTTGCGGCGCGTGTTGGCATGTGCCAATGGCACGTGCGGCCATGTTGACCTAGTTGCAAGTCTTGCAAGCCTAGGGCGCTATGTTGGGCGTGGGCCAATGGCATAGCGACTTGGAAATATGGCTTGCGACACGTTTGGCATGTGCCAATGGCACGTGCGGCCATGTTGACCTAGTTGCAAGTCTTGCAAGCCTAGGGCGCTATATTTGGCGTGGGCCAAAGGCATAGCGACTTGGAAATATGGCCTTGTTGCCATGGTGCGCAGGGTGCGGCTTGGTTTGGCATTATTGCCATGGTGCGCAGATGCGACTTGGTTTGGCATTGTTGCCAGGGTGCGCAGGGTGCGGCGTGGTTTGGCATTGTTGCCATGGTGCGCAGATGCGGCTTGGTTTGGCATTGTTGCCATGGTGCTAAAGATGCGGCTTGGTTTGGCATTGTTGCCATGGTGCGCGAGATGCGGCTTGGTTTGGCATTGTTGACATGGTGCGCAGTATGCGGCTTGGTTTGGCATTGTTGCCATGATGCGCAGGGTGCGGCTTGGTTTTGGAATTAGGGTTCTGTGTTGAAAACCCTAATATGGTATTTTGAAAAAATACCCCTATTAATTATTTACACCTGAGTTAAATGCTCTTAGTTAATGTGTTGCGGGTAACACTAGGTCATGGGGTTTTACGATTTTACCTCTTGTCTAAAAACCACCATCAACATTAAGTCCCCGCTTAGCTTCGGAACAGGGGCTTTGTTGCAGGTAAGCATAAGATGGTGACAAACTATTAACAAGAAACCGTAAAGAAAATTGAAGGAGGCTTGTCTCGACCTTTTATAAATAGGATTTGGAATCCTTGCCTCCGGTAGTTTTGCACAAATCGGAGAGGTCGGCACACCAGGGGGCCCGATGCAGCTTAGGCGGCGTTGGGAAGTTGGCGTGAGTTGGGAAACCTAGTGGGCTAGCTGGTGGGACCGGCGCAAAGTGTAGAAGCCGTGCGTGCCTGCAGGTTGGCGCAATTGGTGGGGCCGGTGCAACTTGGAAACCATGCTTGCAGGTGTGACTTGGGCGCCATTGAGAAGTCGCAATTGGTGGGGCCGGTCTAACTTGGAACCGTGCTTGCAGGCGTGACTTGGGCGGCACTGGGAAGTCGGCGTAATTGGTGGGGCCGGTCCTAACTTGGAAACCATGCTTGCAGGCGTGACTTGGGCGGCATTGGGAAGTCGCACCCTTTGTGGGCCCGTTTCGTACCCGCGTGATTTTGGTAAAAGGGGAATCCTTACCTATTTCAAAGTCTTTCACGCCTATATATATATATATATATACATAAACCCCCTTTTCCCCATTCTGCGCTTTAATCTTTCCTCTTTTCATACTAGCGGCAAAGAGAGACCGGCTTCCAGGTATGTCTTCGAGTACTCTTCTCTCTCTCTTTTTTTTTTATAGGTATAAACCTTAAGAGTAGGCGCTTCCACAATCCTTGCATATGATTCCTTGGCGTGCCTCTTGTAGAAAGTATTGTACGTATGCAACCAAGGGAATACTGCATATATTGTTTGAACCCGTGGGAAATATTGCATATATGAATTTTCGGTCCTGAAAGAAATATTTGAACCCCGAAGAAAATACTGCGTGTGTATTTCGAACCCGTAGAGAACCCTGTATGAATCCCGAAGAAGAATACTGTGTATATGCTCCATATGACTTCGAACCCGCAGGAAATATTGTATATATGATTTTGCTTCTTGAAAGAAATATCACGCGCGCAGTTTTGAACCAATAGAAAAATGCTCCATATATATTTTTGAACCCGTTAAGGATACTGTAGACACACTTGTACCCGTATAGAATGCTGCGTATATAGTTTCGAACTCGAAGAAAAATACTGCGTATATAGTCTTGAACCCGAATAAAATACGTCCTCCTTCCCCATTTTTCTTTTTTTTTTTCTTTTTTTTTTTTTGGTCACGATTATGTGTCAGGGAGATAACTTCGTCTTTCTCCGTTTGTTTTGTGCAGATATCTTATTACCAAATTGTTATGAAGGAATTCGATAAGATGTTACCTGAACCACATTTCACTTCGTCGAAGGATGCTCATAATTCCAAACCGAACACGAGATGATGAATTCTTCACTAGAGACCTCGCCCTCTTCGGAAGAATCACCCCAGGTTTCGTGCCAATTTTGCTAACCGGTGCTGAGGATGACAGGAAGACACGTTCGGTTTGCCCAGAGAGCACCATTCGATTCTGTCTTCATAAAGGGGTATATTCCTCTTCCAACATTGACTTCAGGATGTGTCAAAGTCCATTGCGTTCTTTTGACATATGGGTTGAGTTCATGGTGAGCGAGGAGCGTATAAATACCAACTTGACTCGGGCGCGGAGTCATTGATGTCATCCAAGACTTCAAGTAAATCTCCAGTTAGGAAGGACATCCCGTGCTTGGTTGCTTTCATCTCCGGATGGTGTTCGGACACCCATACAATCATATGTAGATGGGGTGAGATAACTTTCTCCTTGGAGAGTGTGGCTCTCTTGCTGAATCTTCCTGAATCGGGAATCTTAGAATCCAATTATCTGAAAGTGAGGTGAAGATGCGGGATGACCTGGACGCTAAGTTGGGGGATTTTGCTCGGAAAGACTCCATTGCGAAGTCGAAGGATTCTGCCCAGAAAGAGGATAAAAGGTGCCCTTACGGTTGGTGGATATCTCAATGGTTTCCGGACGAGTTGGAGCTGAAACGAGAAAAGTAGTGATCTTCATGTCGCAAAGCATTTTTGGCTCTCTCGGTTGTCCGGAGACATTTTTGATGACGGTTCCGGCGAGAAAGGAATAAGACTGGAGTTGCTAGAGATTGCTTGTGAAGTTGGCAAAGGGTGAAGTTCTTCCCATTGGCAAGCTGTTCCTTGGTTCCCCGTATGTGCATCTCGGATCACCTAGTTGCGAACATGCAAGTTTCGAATGGTTTCATGAAAGTGGATTCATATGTGCACGTTGCTTTTACGCAAGTCTCTGCTATGGGAGCACTTCGAGAAGTATGCTCAAACCGCCGCCTTCGCTTCCGTGAGTTGGGGGGCTCTCGAATTCTTCGATGGGTGAACAAAGCGTCCAAGAGTTGGCGTGAGCTTGGTTAGTTTTTCTTGATAAGTTTCATGAAATCAATTTTCGTCCATGGGGGCCGGGTCCATAAGTCGGTGACTCAAATGGACACCTTTGCTTCGCTCCGCTCACGTCTTTGTCTTCCGATGACGATTTGAGTGTTGGTGAAAACCTGTTCATTCGTAGCTGCTCGCCTGCTTATATACCGTCTTTCTTCGTGGGGTCTTTCCGGATAGCCGCTTATAATATTGACCGTGTCGCTTTCGTCACATGGGTTTCGATCAAGGGGTGCCTCTTGTTTACCTACCTAAGTGATCCTTAAGGATTCATTGCGTGTCGCCCTTGAGCCGGGTATCCGTCTTCCCTTCTTTCAAATGGGAAGAGTAACTTCGACGACCTTCGGCTATAATGAGTTTTGGTGCGACGAGTTTATTATGATCCGAGATTTTGTGAATAACGTAGTGGAAAACGTTCGTTGCAAACCTTCACCAGCAGTTTTGAAGAAGTATCCAATGTTGAGAGATCCCAAGCGAAAGTAGCAATTCGGAAAGTCCCTGTGCCAAAGAACGGAGAACGAAGAATCGTCTTTGGCGGGTTCCGGACGGTTTCACAAGATCCTCCCACGGCTCTTGTGTCTTTCGGTTCTTCCAATAACCGGTATGTGTCGCCTCTTCATTGGTTTATCTCAAAACACGTGAATTTCGGGCGAGAACATGTGTCTTGTTTCCTTCAGGGCTTCGGCAAGTGTTAATGCTTTCGCTGCCCTTGCACGTTGCCAGAGATGGCGTTTCTTCAAGGAATTCCACAAGACCGAGCCTACTCATAGCGGTGATGAGTCGAGAAAGAAGAAAGTTCAACAAGTGAGAGTGATTCCTCTGGCAAAGACCGGTTCTTCTTCGGGAAGTGGTTCGGTGAGTTTCGCGCTTCTTTTCTTTCTTCTTCTTCTCGTTTCTTCTTTTGAAAAATGTCTAACTCAAGTTTGCAGGAGGAATCCGGTTCGGAGGACGATTCTGGGGTGGAGTCACACGAAAACTTGCCTTTGGTGACCACCGCCGGTGACTTGGAGATGGGAGTTAGCCAATTGCCGGGCACAGACGTGGTTCTAACGGTGGATGATTCCAAATCTCGTCCCATTTCTTTCTTTTTTTTTTTATTTTTTATATTATTGTTGGGCGCAACTCAAAGTTGCGCCCAATTTTTTTTTTTTTTTTTTTTTATTGTTGTGGCGCAACTCAAAGTTGCGCCCAATTTTTTTTTTTTTTTTTTTTTTTTTTTTTATTATTGTTGGGGCGCAATTCCAAATTGCGCCCCATTTTTTTTTTTTTTAATTGTTGGGGCGCAACTTTGAGTTACGCCCCATCAGGCGCAACTTCAATTTACGCCCGACTAAAGACCAGACTAAAGACTAAATATGGTCTGGGTTTTGGTTATAGTCCGGTCTTTGGTCTTTACTCCGTCTCCACTGCGTCTGTTTTTTACCAAAAAATTTGGTTATACTCCACGACTGTGGATGCTCTTAGGGCCCCTCCACTCATTGCCAATTGGTTTTGAGTTGGATGCCCGTATTCTAACATGGTATCAGAGCAGGCTATTTGCGACGAGTCATTTGACCGCGCCTTTACTCCGCGTCACCCGATTTAATTGTCCACGTGTTAGACCCAACGAGGCTACACGTGAGGGGGCATGTTGAGATTATTAGTCCCACATTGTCTAGGCATCTAAGATCCTGCGGTTTATAATCCCTTAGGGCCTCTCCATTCATTGCCAGTTGGTTTTGAGTTGGATGCTTGTATTCTAACATGATATCAAAGCATGCTATTTGTGTCGAGTCATTTGACCGCACCTTTACTCCACGTCACCCGATTTATTGTCCACGTGTTAGACCCAACGAGGCTACACGTGAGGGGGCGTGTTGAGACTATTAGTCCCACATTGTTTGGGCAATCTAAGATCCCGTGGTTTATAATCTCTTAGGTCCCCTCCACTCATTGCCAATTGGTTTTGAGTTGGATGCCCGTATTCTAACAAACCCCAATTATTTTGATAAATTTCCCTCCTTGGAGGAGTAGACTCAAGGACATCAAAGGGTTATATTTATTATCTACATCTCCAAAGAAATCACCCACATTCAAAAAATAAACACGAATGAACAAGGTTACACGATAGAAATTGAGAACACAATTTTTATAATTCATTTGGTTTTCTTTTATAGAGTGTGCTCTTACAATTTTACTTTTCGTATCTTGTGTTAATACAAATACCAACTCTAATTCCCCCTTCAATTTCTCTTCGAATTTCTTTTCCCCGCCTCTTGTGAAGATCTAAGCAGAAACAAACTGAATTGGATGATAATCGGCTTGAACAGAAAAATGGGTAAATGGTCTAAAATCATAGAAAAAGAGAAATGATCCTAAGTAATCTGCTTCTCACTGTTCAAGATCAAATGCAACCTCAAACTAGATTACTAGGAGAAGCCACACCACCTTTACTTAATGGAAAAAACTACATTTAAATGCAACCTCAAACTAGATTACTAGGAAACGATATCTGAATCCAAAATGGGTAAATGCAACCTCAAACTAATATGGTTAACCTGATTTGCATGTTTCTATTCTTTCCCAAATGAAGTTTTTATGATTGTTTCTGCACATACTTCCTGTTTTTGCTATCGGGTATTGTTACATGCTATCCAGTGGGCAAATCGCTTTTACGGAACATGCTTTGTGTTAGCAGTTGAAGAATTAAATGGAAGGGCAACCAATAATCATACTTGCTCTTGTATGGCTCCTCTCCTGGTGTGGGGAATGAGGAGTGCGTGTCTGGACCTTGGTATTCGATTACAATGAAATCAATGGCGGCCGAAAAGTCCGTTAATTCTACACGATTTCACATCTAAAACTAATCAAGTGATTTTCGTTGTGGTGCGCTCCAAAGCCTATTAGCAAATGAGAGCATAATTCGCGACCAAATTAGTAGTAACCATTGCGGATTATTGAATGCCGGATCTAAACATAAATAGTTCTCTTTCTTCCCTGAGAATCTTATTAGGGAGAAGCAGTTGAATAAGCTGTAAAGGGTTCTAATTTACTATCTAGATCTCCAAAGATATCAGATAAATTCCATAACCACGAATGAACAAGATTGCAAAGATAGAAATTTACAAGACACTTTTTTAATAATTTAAATTTAATTTAATTTATACAGTGGTTCTCTTACAAATTCAAAGTAGAAATTGGTGAGGAAAATAAGTTGAATATAATCGGCTTGAACATAAAATGGGTGAATGTTCTAAAAAAATGGATCTAGCTTGCATCCCTAATCATTAAAAAAAAGAAATGACAAAGCAAGTGATTCCCAGTAATCTGTTCGTCACTTGACCAGATAGCCCAAACAATAACTAGTTTACAAGGAGAAGTCACACCCCCGTTCATTTCATTGAAAATCAACATTTTGAGAGGAGAAATCATAGTGCTAGAATAGCAGCTACTTGTTGTTGCTGCTGATCATTGAACCACCACCCGCCACTTGCTTCTGCCATGATTTTGTTTCCGTCGATGAGAATCAAAGAATGACAAAACTCTTGTTGTTTGATTTGAGGGTTAGGGTTTGTTCTCTCAACACAGACGGAGGCGGCACAGCTTTGAATCATGACCTAGTAGAAAACTGTGCTCGGATTTATACATGTTTGACATTAGTTTTAGGGTTTTGCTTTTTACCATTGATTTCAGTTTTATTAGTTGATCCAACGGCTGATTTGTCTATTTAACTGACCGTATTTTCTGACGTACATTTGTGGTAATACACGGCTGTGATGTATCCATTGAGAAATTTAAAGGGCTTGGATTTTTCTTTTAAGTTGTCGTATGAGACTCTGGTTAGTATAGCATGAAAACTTGGGTGCCCTGAAGTATGAGGACAGTAGTTAGCTTCCAGTTGGGCATTTGTCCACCCAAATGTTCACTTTCTTGCCATCAGCAATTTCCCATAAACTATATATTGTCCAAGAACCGGTACATTTAGGAATTGCACAGGGACAAATGGAGTGGTCGGTATTCCCAAGGAAATGTTCTTAACAAACAATACATATATTTCCCAGTTTTTGTTTGCCATTACTTGTGACAAAAACAACATGAATATTTATTCCAAAATTCCTGACCAGATTTAAGATATACGATACAATTTTACATCGACCTAAACGTAATACAATACTACATTGGCTTTGTCGAGAAAAGACGATAAAGAAACTAAGAAAAATAACTAGTAAATTCATTTCTCTTGGCTCCAATTATGGAGATCCACTGATACTTCTCAATATCTAATTTGGTTCTCGGAGTATTATTTATTTTACTTCTAGCATATTTTCTTGTTCTATCATGGATAGAGGTGTAAATTGGGTCTTGCCAAGACGAGCACAAACCCAAAGACAAAGACGCTAAAATTTGAGCACAACCCATCCCAAGACGTGACTTAGCTCCACGACAAAGACAACACGTTAGTTAAATGGGACGTGCTGGGTTTGACTAATTGGCACAGTAGCACAACACAGCACGCGGCCCAGATTAGCACGTGGCCCAGCCCAGCACAACACGTTAAGAGAGCACGTCATAACATGTACAAATACACCATATAACATCACATTTTTTGTATATTTCACAAAAGAGTCACTATTCTAGCTAGTTTTTAACATATTATGTTGGCTTATTTATAACAACACATATAATACCTTAATATTTGGAAAATATATTTCAATATCGTTGTTATAATGTCGTCACCTATATTTAACTAGAACATTAATATACATGACAATAATCCAATTTTATATTTAATGGGCTATTTCTTTTTATTGAATAAACTTGTTAATTTTACTTGAAATAATTTCAAATGAGATGTTGTCTAATTAAATTCTTGTGATAATGTCTGACTTAATGTATACATTAAGTAATTTCAAATTGTTTATAGCACGCGTGCCAGACGGCACAAAGACAAAGACGTTTATTCGTGTGTTGTGCCCGTGGGTGTCTTTGTGCCTAGCTTTTGACTAGTAAAGCACAGCACGGCACGTTTAAATCGTTGGCACAGCACAGCACGGCACATGGCATGTGAAGCACGCGAATTCGTGTGCCGGGCTGTGCCGGGCCGGCACGTTTTACACCTCTAATCATGGAAACCGTTAACTAAATTATCAAAGTTGAAAAGTTCACGGGAACCATCTGGTGCTTGGCCAGGTTGTAGGTGATCATTTACCACAGCTCACGGAACCGAATCGGATAAATTTTTCATATAACACTAGCGACCATGACTGATAAATATGGACCCGTTTTTTACAATTCGAATGGGTGTTCATACGTCCTTAGAGCACTTGATCCCACTATGGACTCAACAAGCATGAAAAATGGATGTACAAATCAACAATTTCCCATAAACTATATATTGTCCAAGAACCGGTACAATTAGGAGTTGCACCGGGACAAATGGAGTGGTCGGTATTCCCAAGGAAATTGTTTGTACCATGAGTAAAAATACCACATATCGGGCCAGAATGTTGCCTGAACCATTGTTCAGCTGTCATCCAAGCCCGCTAACCAGTCAACCGAGGAAGCCCACCAGCCTGCCGAGTATTACATAAATTCAATGACCGGTCAATGGTCAAAGTCAATGCCCGATCAATGGTCAAAGTCAGGTTGTACGTCGCACCTCCAGAAAACTTTCAGTCTTGTTGCCAGCAGTGCTTCTAGCCAATTTCTAGCCAATTTCTCTGTCGCACTGCCAACCAGTTTCTAGCCATGCTGCCAGATGTGCTGCTAATCAGTTTCCAACCATGTTGCCAGATGCACTGTCAGCCAGCCTGCATCCAAACTGCCAACCCATTATGCCTGTCAACCATCAATCCAGTCTACCAACATGCAAGATTAATTCAGGAGGCATGCAATGACAGTTTCATGCGAATTAATTCAGGAGGCATGCAAAGACAATTTCATGCATAATTTAACATGGAGGCATGAATGAGCAGTTTCATGCAGAATTAAACACTGAGGCATGAATGAGCAGTTCATGCGACTTAAACAGGAGGCATGAATGAGTAGTTAATGCCATTTAAGTTTATATTGTAATTAGGTATTCAATTGTATAAATAGAGGGAATGTAATTCTGAACAGGGGAGGGGCTAGCTAGGGAGAGAAAAAATACATTGTAATTTTGATATGAATAAAAGCATCACTCCCCAAGGGGATTCGTCAGTGGATGTAGGCAAGACTTGCCTAACCACGTAAAATTGGTGTCTCTCATCTTTATGCTATTTCATGTTTTTAACCCTGTTTTCCTCATCAACACCAAAATCATCGTGTTTAGTGCCTGGAAATATTTCGGGTACAAACATTGGCGCCGAACTAAGGGATTACGAGAAAAATGATCGTGTTTTCCGTTGAGAAAGTAGTTACGAAAGCTTCAAAATCGATTCGTGAGAAAGCGAGTTTGGATGCCGTCAAAAATCACTACCGCAATCCAACATCGCAGTGCTTTGCGGACCATATAATCGCGATTCTGCGATCCGATTGATCGCAATCGCGCAATCCATATTCGTGGTTCGAGATTTCCGAAACTATTACCTTCTAAACCACTAAAACCGCATCATCACAAAGACCGATGAAACCACTCCCAAGATCCGGGTCCACGATAAAAGATGGCGTGAAAATATCATCAAAACTGTTTTAGTATATTCGATCCGCAACATGATTGGGTCCAGTTTTGTTTTCAATCGCTGCCGGTCCAAATATTCGCAAAACTGCGCCGATTAATCACGATTCTTTGCAGCCCGGCTTCACAATCGGAAGCCACCAAAATTGACTCACCGCAAACACCATTAAAATCACAGTAGGATGCTCGATCCACAAAGATGTTAAAATCCAAAGTTCGAAAAAAAAAAAATTGCTTCTCAAATAGCGCAGTGTCCACATGTTCGAGTTTGTAGTATGTCAAAATCACTACTGTCATGATCGCAGGGTTGTCAAGTTGCCTACATCTCTAGGCGCTTGAAAACCCTAGAGAAACCCTCTAGAAAAGCATCTCAAAAGTGTAGCAAAACGGTGCTAGAAAGTCCATGAGAAACGGCAACAGTCTCTAGAACCGTTGCTAAAAAGTCCAAGGAAAAGAAGAAAACAGGAAACGGTTGCCGAAAAGTTCATGAGAAACAGTCACAGTTACAGAAAACTGTTGCAAAAAATTCAAGCAAAAAGCCGTTGCAAGAAGCTTTGAAGGAAAAGACAACAGTTCAGAAAATCTGTCACAAAAAGTCCGAAGGAAAAAATCACAGTTACAAGAAACCGTGACAAAAAATTTCAAACCAAAAAAAAAAAGTTGGCGGTCAAAGCCGGCAGCTGATCCATTAACCATATCAGGTGGCGTTCACCCACTTCAGTATTTTGGTCACCCACGTCAAGTTCTGTTCACACATGTTAGCAATTCGTTCACCCATGTTAACCTCCTAGCTATCACCTACATTTAAGGGTAATTTCACCCACGTTAAGGAACTGTCACCCACGTTAGCTGAAAGTGAACAGTTATCATCGCCACGTAAGCAAACCGGTCCAGTTAGCGGTAACCACGTCGACATTTTTGGTCCGGTCGGCGGCGCCACGTCGCCTATTTGTCTAATCGCAATGACACGTCGCAAAACCGACCGTCGATGAACGCCATGTCAGCATTTCGGGTCCAGTCAGCGGGCACCACATAGCACTAGCGTACCACGTCAGCATCGTCGTCAAGAATTGGTTAGCTTCCAAGAATTCAAGCATCACCTTCGGCTACCTTCATCTTCTCCGGCAATGGCGACAGCAACAGACCACCGGCGGTAAGACCGGTGGCCATAGCCGGCGGCTCCACCCAACGGCCCATGCCGGCGGTTTTTCCTGGCCGGCCAGTCAATTATGCTTCAGTGTATCGTGGCACAAGTTAATCCCATAGCCCTGATCCCGTGCGTCTCGGAGTAAGTTAAGCTCGTGGCCCCTGGATTTTTTCACCCCAATCATTTACACTAGAGGATGTTTACGCCCACCTGGTTGAACCGAGTCGACTCAATGAGTCACCAGCTGACTCACTGGATGTTTCACGTCATACTGATTTGCCTAGAAGATTTTTACACCCCACTGTGGGCTTGAACATACCTTTCCTCTTGGGCTTGAGCATACTATTCTCCTTGATATCTTCTTCATCCCACGTCCGAATCGGGTGATTTTTAGCTCGTTGGAACTGTCATTCAATTCCCTACAAAGTGGAGATGAAAAATCATGAGTTTGAACAAAATTTATTTTGAGAATCCGAGCAGAACATCAACTACTATCAAGGGAAAACTACATATCATATTCAATGATTGTGAACGTTGTTGCGTCAAGTTTGCCCGAGAGCAAAGTTCGTGAGTGCTAGTTCGATTCATAAACCTCAGAACGCACATGTTCTGTGCTAGTTAAAACTGTTACAGTCCGATTGCTCGAACTGTTAAAGCAAGACTCCTCAAGAATATCATAGTCCGATTGATCGAACTAATTTGAGATACTTTTTTCGTATAATTACTACAAATCGATTGATCGAACCTCGTAGTCCTGTTTCCTCAAAACTATTTCAAGACAATTTTCCTCACAAATTGCTTCACTCCAATATGATCGAACACGTAGTTCGGTTTTCTCAAGAATCGCCCGGTCAGCTTATACTTATAATCATATGCTTTAGCTGATCGCAGATACTGAGATACAGTTCCATGCAACTAGTGCATTCCAGTCCCATGGACAAATCTAGTTGCAGAGTCAAGCCGAGACTCTAAGGCAACTACAGTAGTCATCGCCACTGGAAAACATCAACATAGTCAGTGGAAATCCAAATCACCTCATAAACGAAGTCGCAATAACTCTTTTAATATGGTACGTATACAATTTACATATTTTCGCATATTTTCATATAATTATTCACACTTTTATTCAATGGGACACCTACAATGTGGCGATCATTTTCTCACAAGGAGATGCACACATTCCAATTCTGCGCGCATCTGGAATAGTGGGATTGGCCCCCCGCGCGAATTTCAGATAGCAAACAGCTTTAAAATTTCATGCGCGAGCGAGATGCAACAAGGCAGTACACCCTTGTGCGAGCATTGAGCAGCATGATAATCACTATCTTCAGGGGGCGAATTGCATATCACTTCAACGTGACTGACCATCACTTGGGGGCGAGATATGTAACACCTCATGATCAAAAGTAACCTTTTTGGGGCGAGCTTTGTAACACTCCACACGCTTGGGGGCGAGTTACGTGGCACCTGAATGTAATGTGAAATTCAGCTGCTGAAAATAAAAACAAAAGGTAACCCGAACTTCTTAATCTTCCAACGAGTTACAGGATTAAGAGGGGGCAAGCATACACCTAATATTTTGATGTAATTGCATACACCTAATATTTTGATGTAATTGTTTCAAACACAATTAATAACTTCTACGATTAATTTGATCGAACCGATGTAGTCGGTTCAAAAGCAAATCGATGCAGTCTTGTTTTCCTCATCAATTTTTTACTCCATTGACGCAACTAATGCAAAGATGGTTTTATTTGTAATCGTTACACTCGTGTTTATCGAACTGTTTTAATCCGAGCTTCCTCAAAGAATCGCTGTAGTCTAGTCGATCAAGCTACCGCGGGTCGATTATGTTGCGACTCCCGCAGTCCAGCTGACCTCATTTCTTTAGCTAATCGATCTTGCTCGTCGCCGCCGCATTTCAGCCGATCGAAGCCGTGCGCCCATCTATGTTCGCAATTCTTGGTACCATTTGATCGTAGCCGCTATGCAGAAATCTTTCTCGCCGCTTCGCATTTCAACCGATCGAAGCCGCTGCAGATCCCATTATGTTCGCAATTCCGCAAGACAGCTCATCGCAGCCGCCGCAGCGGTTGTTGCTCTGTCAGTTGCCATTTCGATGATCGGCCGCCAAGTCCAACTATGTTCACTCCCCGCAAATTCAAACCGACGCCAAGTACCGCCGCAGCTTCTCTGCTCCGCCGTCGCTGATTTACCGATCGGAGCTGCCGCAGTCCATCCATGTTCGCACCCTGGCAGTCAAACCTAATCACAAACTGTCATGCAAAGGCGCATTTGCTCGTCGCCGTTGCATTTCACTGTTCAAAGCCAGTCAGAGTCCAGCTTATAGTCGCAATTCCAAAGAATGAGAAATGACTCGGCCGGCCGGTGCGTTTGCTCGTCGCCGCCGCATTTCAGCTGATCAAGCTCCTCGCAATGCCAGCCTATGTTCATCATCTCCGTGCAGCCTGGCCATGCTCAACACGTCGCAAGGCAACTTTGCCACTCGCCGTTAGCCGCCGCCCGCAGCCCGCAGCCTAAGTTGATCACAAATTTTGCCGCTGTCCGACCTTTTGCTCAAAGTCATTACCACCCAGCTTTTCTCATTACCGCAGAGGATGCTTTTTCTTTGGTCGTCATGCAGCCCGCCACCTCAATCACACTAATCTAGTTCCGCAGCAACTATTGTGATCTATTCGACATCGTTGCTGCTATGCTGATTCATATAACTATTTAAGACATATAAAGATCAATGTCACATCCAATGGCACAGCCAAGACCATTAGAGGTCCAACAATACACAAAATTTGTTATACCATCTCAACTACTAAAGCGTCACACCCTTTCGCTCGCAACTACCGCGGCTCAGTCCGTAATTGAAAAACAAACAATACCAACAAACACTACTACCTAGTTTGGTCGAAATTACCGACATTCCGCCTATTAAAATTTCGTTTACAACAACAAACACACAGATTCCAGCCGAGTGACGTCAAATATAACTCATCATTTCCAAACAACAGTTACTAGTCAAGTTCTACGCAACTACCAAAGTTCAGTTTTACATCAATAGTTACAGCTCACTTTGAACATCACTCGCTCCGGCATCATGCTTCCGTTGCAGACCCGGTTCGGCCTTCAGTCCTATTTTTGAATACAACAATGGTTCATACTCAATTGTTTCCGCCGATATTCCAATCGCAATAGCCTCACTTGAGGGCGAATTGATTGCGATTTCCACAATCAATGAAAGCGCTTTTCTTTGCGCTTCAACAACAGTAATTTACTCTTGGGGGCATCTTGATTTCCACAAATGAACAAGGAAGGCTGTCATTTACTTCAAACGACAATAATCCACACTTGAAGGCGAATTTTATCATAGTCTGTTAATATAAAATGAAAAACTAACTTCTTAACCTCGCAACAAGTTGGAGGTTAAGAGGGGGCGATGTTTGTACCATGAGTAAAAATACCACATATCTGGTCCGAATGTTGCCCGAACCACTGTTCACCGTCATCCAAGCCCGCTAACCTCGTCAACCGAGGCGGCCCACCACCGCCCAAAGATTACATAAATTCAATGCCCGGTCAATGGTCAAAGTCAACCGTTGGTCAACTTTCAAAGTCGGGTTGCACGTTGCACATCCAAAGAAACTTTCGGTCTTGTTGCCAGCAGTGCTTCTAACCAATTTTCAGCCAAGTTCTCTGGCACAGATTGCCAACTGGGTTCTAGCCATGTCGCGATGTGTTGTTAATCGGTTCCATTTATCTTGCCGGATAATTGCCACCACCTCCATTCAAACTGTCGCCCATTATGCCTCAAACATCAATCCAACCACAAAGATGCGCGGGATTAATTCAGGAGGCATGCAAAGACAGTTTCATGCGAATTAATTCAGGAGGCATGCAAAGACAGTTTCATGCGAATTAATTCGGAGGCATGCAAAGACAGCTTCATGCAGAATTAAACATGGAGGCATGAATGAGCAGTTTCATGCAGAATTAAACATGGAGGCATGAATGAGCAGTTTATGCCATTTAAGTTTATATTGTAATTAGGTATTCAATTGTATAAATAGAGGGAATGTAATTCTGAACAAGGGAGGGGCTAGCTAGGAGAGAAAAAATACATTGTAATTCTGATATGAATACAAACATCACTCCCCAAGGGGATTCGTCCGTGGATGTAGGCAAGACTTGCCAAACCATATAAAATTGGTGTCTCTCATCTTTATGCTATTTAATGTTTTTAACCCTGTTTTCCTCATCAACACCAAAATCATCGTGTTTAGTGCCCTGAAATATTTCGGGTACAAACAGAAATGTTCTTAATAACCAATACATATATTTCCCGAGTTTTCTTTGCCATTACTTGAGATAAAAAGAACATGAATATTTATTCTAAAATTCTGACTCGATTTAAGATATACGATACTATTTTACATCGACCTAAACGTAATACGATACAACATCGGCTTTGTCGAGAAAAGACTATAAATAAAACAAGAAAAATAACT